>OY821745.1:3517737-4117737 GCA_963682055.1 Primula veris | reverse complement strand
GAGGCGAGAATATTATTTATCTATAAATAATAAAATAAAGATTTGGCTACGTTTTTTTTTCCTAAATAGTTATAAATGCACTTAATTTTCCCTATAATTATTGTTGATTCGTATGTAGATTTTTAACAACCGGTACTCTTTATTTTAAATAATTCAATTTAGACATAGTACAATTACAATCGGACAAATTTGGTCACTTCGGTCTATAACTGAACTTAAAATATAAGTTTTACTAACTTAATCCTGCAATACATTTTCCCCATTTATGCCTCGTATTGTTGTCTTTCCCGATTTAGGCATCATACTATAGTTTTTCCTGATTATGTATAATTATATTAGTACATACATTTACCTAAAAACTTAATACGTATGTGAATTCACAATTATAATTGTATGAGATCGATCAACCAACATGATACAAAACAGAAAACCAAACACAAGATATCAACAATTTATTTAATATACAAGATTAAGTATTAAGAATTATAAAATAATTATCACCATCATCTATAAAAATAAATCAATATTAACCCACAAAATATGTTGTGTGCTTTACCAATTCGAAGTTTCTATCTTTTGTAAACAAGCTTAGTGATCTTATTACATCAACACTTTAACTGTAAGTCTTTCCAATTAAATATAACTAATTAAATCCTTATGAACATTATATAGAACCTTGTCTAACATCTTAATTAGGACCAACTTCATCACTTTTCAAAATTTAAAGACTCCCGGTGCTTCAAACAAAACAAGGAAAAACAGGGTTTTTTTTCAAACTATAGCGTTAAAGCCCAATGTTGTTGGTGTCTTGGGTGATTTTCCAGAGTTGGAAGAGTATGATGCGTTTAGAGTGTGTTTGAAACCCGAAAAATGCCACGGAAAAAGAAAAGAAATGAAAACGCATGAAAAGTAACATGAAATCATTTTCCGGTGTTATATTATCCATAGTGTTTTTGTAAAGTTTCACTTGCATAATTCAGTACGTGAATCAAGGAGAAAATACTACAATTGGCCTTGTTTGGTTGGCCTTAATTACTTTTTACTTAATATTACTTTTACTTATCAAAAGTAAAACAGTTGTTAATTTGGTGGTAATTATCTTATTTAGAAAAGTAAAACCCTTTTCATCTCACTTATTAAAGGTAAAGTTTATCATACTTATCAAACTAAAATACTTTTTGGCCACTGTAGCTAATCTAATACCTAGCCACCGAATATCATCTCGCTCTTCCTCTCAGAATACGTCTTGATCTAATATATCATTTCGTCATCGATCATTCCTTAACATTTCAGATCAGCTAAGGTGACATTTTCTTTCATAAACCCGTACAATGTATATATGTTTATGTTTGTATATGTATGTAAAAAAATATGAGTCATATGATCCAACGATTGAAATTGAATACTCATATGTAAAAGACCAAAGTGTCCTTAATTTTAACGGTAAGATAGCATGTGATGTGTTGATGACTGATTCCCGTTAATATCCGTTATTGTTTTGCACGGAAAATATCAGGAGAAAAAAAAGGTGAGATGCAGGTACAAAAATGAAAAAAATGAGAATTGGGGGCACAAATGAACAAATGACAAATTTTAGGTTACAAAACATCATAAAACCCTCGGCTAGCATACGAGCTAGTTTCAACTTATTCGCTCTGACAAACACAAAGTACATATTATGGAATTTGAATATTTGGGTCCGCAGAAGCAGGATCGTATACGGCATGGTCGTCAGTCGGATCATATGCATAGCTCCTTTAACATTATTTGCCCCACTTGTTCCAACACATTAGCAACACGTTAATTGTAGGGTCACCAAGCCCATTAGCAATTGCTAGTTCGATGGCCGACTTATTCGGACCTTGTTGTATTCCCGCAGCCTCCAAGCAATGCTACCAAATCCTACTTTTGGCCGATAGAGATAACTTTTTTGAAGTAATCACTTGGTAAGATAATGTACGAAAAGTATTATCATCCAATTTAATAGTACTATAAATTTACACTCTTTAGGTTATAAATAATTGATAACATGACAACAAAACGAAATTAAAATTTTACACGTGACATGCACATGACCATCCTTATTAATAATAAAATTTAGAAGTTGCAACCATGGATAAAATTTCATGACCATACGAGTTTCAACTTTTTTTTTTCAAATAACTACAATCCAACTAACCTTGTACCATCAATTTTTCACTAGTCGTTTTACATATTCTTTAACCGACTCGGACAAACATATTCACCAATCACCAATCAGATTCACGAATTATTCGGATTAATTGTTTTCGCACATAATTATAAAAAACAAAGATGTTTGCGATGATTTATTCTTTATTCAATTATACTTGTCATAACCGCAATATCATGTTTTTTGATAACCGCATCATCTTTAAACAAAGTCAATGTTACTTTTTTAAAACTATGGATTTTATCTTTTAAATCACTAGCTAGCTATTAGTTCAAACAGAACCGTGAGCAATTTTGGGGCACATTAGTGTAGTTAACATAAATATGATCATAACCTAGAATGAGAATTAGTTTCTGGGTATCACTTATAAAAGGGGAATGACAACATTTTGATTGAAATAAACTCCAAATTGTTAAATCTTATTCACACATCATATTTCTGTAGCTAAAAACATAATAAAAATGTTATTTTTTTTAATATGCATGTTAATACTTTAAAGTAGTTAGCTATCATATCAGATTATATTGAGGGATCAAAGTTATATAAAGTTGACAGTGAGCTGTAATCATTTTTTCTCTATAACAAGGCTACAATTGCTCCTCTCAAATTGATTTTTTTTACTATGTAATGTGGTTTTGAACTCACTAGGTTGCTAGTGCATATACTAAATATGTTTTTCTTTTGTTTTATGTAAATCAAACTCTAATTGTTGAAATTATAAGTTGTTTGGTTTTATTTTATTTGGTTCATTAGTTTATTTTTTGGGCTAATAAGTTTTTTTTGGGCTTCTATGTAATTAGAATAATCTAGCCCAATTTCTAGATTATTCTACAAGTTCTAAAAGTATCTAAATTAGTCCTTGAGTAGAATATTATAAAGAATATGCTTAGAAAATTCTAGAGACGATTTTGGACCGTCAGATTGTTTTGATCTCCACCGTTGTTTGTGGTGGAGAAATAGTATAAATAGGTGGTACTTCCACCATTTGTATAACCACCAAAAAAAGAAGAAAAATATATATAAAAAGTTCTTTTCCCCCTTTTATATTTCGGTTCGTGTGTTTTCGTTTTTAGCCTTCCCGATCCCTTTAAATACTTTCCAACAGTGGTATCAGAGCCTGTCGGTCCCAAAATGGCCGGAGGTATGACCCCCTTCATCCCCATACTTAAGAAGGATTTTTACGATAATTGGAACATACGAATGAAAGTGTTCCTCGGTTCCCAAGACGTATGGGAAATCGTAGAGAGCGGGTATGACGAACCTGGAGTAGGCGCCACCCAAACTCAAGCCCAAAGGGAGGCGTTGAAGGAATTGAAGAAGAAGGATCGGAAGGCTCTCACCATCATCCATCAAGCTTTGGATGAAGTGATGTTTCAAAAGGTGGCGTGTGCAACCACGAGTAAACAAGCGTGGGATATCTTGGAAAACTCTTTTAAAGGAGTTGACAAGGTGAAAAAGGTTCAACTACAAACCTTACGTGGTGATTTTGAGGCGTTACGTATGAAAGCCTCTGAATCAGTTGACGACTATTTTTCTCGAGTTCAAACGGTCGTCAATCAAATGAAAAGATGCGGGGAAGATTTAGATGACACTCGTGTTGTCGAAAAAATTCTACGGTCTTTAGATTCTAAGTGGGATTATATTGTTGTGGCCATCAAGAAATCTAAAGACGTAGAATCTATGACCGTGGATCAACTTTTGGGCTCGCTCCAAGCCCATGAAGACAAACTCAACAAAAGAGTTGTCAAAGAAGAGCCGCTCGAACAAGCTCTCCAAACGAAGTTTAGCATGAACGAGAAAAGTTTTGGCAACCCGAAAAGCCAACGAGGAAGAGGCCGAGGTCAAAGTTATGGCCGAGGTGGTTACAACTATTTCGAAAAGGAAGAAAGGAGACAAAACTCTTACCCGACGAGAGGCCGTGGAAGAGGGGGAAATTTTAATCAAAGTGGGAAACCGAGGTATGATAAATCTCAAATAAAATGTTATAATTGTCAAAAATTTGGTCATTACGCTTCCGAGTGTAGATCCGGTTCTAATAAAGTTGAGGAAAGGTCCAATTTTGCTAAAGAAAATGATGAACTGTCTACACTTTTATTTGCGCATAAAGGAAATGAAATTGGAGAAAATAATACGTGGTATTTAGACACGGGGGCTAGCAACCATATGTGCGGAAATAAAAATATATTTACCGAGCTTGATGAAACGGTAAATGGGGATATTTATTTTGGTGATGAATCTAAAACTCCGGTAAAAGGAAAAGGGAAAGTTTTAATCCAATTGAAAAATGGAGAAAATGATTTTATCTCAAATGTTTATTATGTGCCAAATATGAAATCTAATATTTTGAGTTTGGGACAACTTTTGGAAAAAGGCTATGATATCCATATGAAGAATCTTAGTCTTTTATTGCGAGATAAAAATGGAAATTTGGTTGCAAAAGTCCCGATGTCGAAAAATAGAATGTTTTCGTTGAATATAAATAATGGTGGGGCTAAATGTTTGAAAGCGTGTTTTAAAGAAAAAACGTGGCTTTGGCATTTGAGATTTGGCCATCTTAATTTTGGGGGATTAAAGTTGTTGAGTAATAAAAATATGGTGAAAGGTCTACTCCATATCGATCATGTTGATGAACTATGTGAAGGATGCTTGTTTGGAAAACAACCGAGAAAAAGTTTTCCGAAAGAAGCAAGTACAAGAGCTAAAAAGCCGTTAGAACTTGTACATACAGATATTTGCGGCCCTATTAAGCCAAGTTCTCTCGGAAAAAGTAATTATTTTGCCCTTTTTATTGATGATTTTAGTCGAAAGACTTGGGCTTATTTTTTGAAACAAAAATCCGATGTTTTTGATGCTTTCAAAAAAATTTAAAGCTCTTGTTGAAAATGAAAGCGGCCAAAAAATAAAGGCTATGAGATCGGATCGAGGGGGAGAATTTACCTCGAATGATTTTGAAAAATATTGTGAAGAAAATGGAATCTTTCGTCCTTTGACGGTTTCTTATACCCCACAACAAAACGGGGTTGTTGAAAGAAAAAATCGATCTCTTTTAAATATGGCCCGTAGCATGCTTAAAAGTAAAAATGTTCCAAAAGAGTTTTGGGCCGAAGCGGTTGATAGTGCGGTTTATCTATCGAACCGTTCCCCGTCTCGAAGTGTTTGGGGTAAAACCCCCGAAGAAACATGGAGCGAAAGAAAGCCGGTTATATCTCATTTGAGAGTTTTTGGGAGCATTGCGTATGCTCATGTCCCGGACCAAAAAAGGTCCAAACTAGATGATAAAAGCGAAAAGT
The DNA here is from genome assembly GCA_963682055.1 of Primula veris. Classification (NCBI taxonomy): domain Eukaryota; kingdom Viridiplantae; phylum Streptophyta; class Magnoliopsida; order Ericales; family Primulaceae; genus Primula; species Primula veris. The sequence continues at coordinate 4,112,256 of OY821745.1, read as the reverse complement.
TTATTTTCATCGGTTACGATTCGAGGGCGAAAGGCTATAAGCTATATAATCCGGACAATGGGAAATTTGTCGTGAGCCGAGATGTTGAATTCGATGAAGAGGGAACATGGGAATGGTACAAAACGGATGAAGACTATGATTTTTTTCCTTATTATAGCGATGAAGATGATGAGCAAGTTGAAAGAGAAGAAGAGCCAAATACTCCACCTTCATCACCCCAATCACAAGGCCAAGTATCCCCGATTGATGAAAGTTTGAGCGAAAGACCACCGCGTTACCGGACCTTACAAGAGTTATACGAGGTAACCGAACCTATTGATAATATTACTCTTTTTTGTCTATTTGCGGGTTGTGAACCTATAGGTCTTGGAGAAGCAATGCAAAATAAAAATTGGAGGAATGCCATGGATGAAGAAATGAACTCGATAATAAAAAATGATACATGGGAATTGGCGGATTTACCGAAAGGCCACAAAGCTATTGGCGCTAAGTGGGTTTATAAGGAGAAAAAGAATGCAAGAGGAGAAACCGAAAAATATAAAGCAAGGTTGGTCGCAAAAGGATACAACCAAAAGGCCGGCATCGATTATGACGAGGTATTCGCTCCCGTAGCCCGTCTTGAAACTATAAGATTTTTAATTTCTTTAGCCGCTCAAAATAAATGGAAAATAAATCAAATGGATGTGAAATCGGCATTTTTAAATGGCAACTTAGAAGAAGAAGTTTATTTGCAACAACCACCGGGTTATGAAATTAAAGGGCATGAAAATAAAGTTTTAAAATTGAAAAAAGCGCTTTACGGTTTAAAACAAGCCCCCGAGCTTGGAATACTAGGATTGATAAGTATTTCCAAGAAAATGATTTTATAAAGTGTCCCCATGAGCATTCTCTTTATGTGAAAATGGATAAAAATGGTGATGTGTTGATTGTTTGCCTTTATGTTGATGATTTGATTTTTACGGGAAACAATCCAAAATTATTTGAGGATTTTAAAAGGGTAATGAGTCGAGAATTTGAAATGAGGGATATTGGGCTTATGTCGTATTACCTTGGAATTGAAGTGAAACAAAACGAAAAGGGAATTTTTATTTCGCAAGAAGGTTATGCAAAAAATATTCTTAAAAGGTTTAAAATGGAAGGGTGTAAGCCGATAAATACGCCGGTGGATTGCGCTACAAAGTTGTCGAAATACTTTGAAGACAAAAGTGTGGACCCAACATTTTTTAAAAGTTTAGTTGGAAGCTTACAATACTTAACTATTACGAGACCGGATATTTTGTATGGAGTTGGTCTTATAAGCCGCTATATGGAAGCTCCAACTTTGATGCATTGGAAGGCCGCGAAACGAATCCTCCGTTATATAAAAGGTACGGTTGATTTTGGGTTGAATTATTCGTTTTCTAATAATTTTGAGTTGATTGGCTATAGTGATAGCGATTGGGGAGGCGATATAGACGATCGAAAAAGTACTAGTGGATTTGTTTTTTATATGGGGGATACGGCTTTTACTTGGAGTTCGAAAAAACAACCCATCGTGACACTTTCTACTTGTGAAGCCGAGTATGTTGCCGCTAATTCGTGTATTTGCCATGCAATTTGGTTACGAAATTTATTGAAGGAATTGGGGATGCCACAAAATAAAGCGACAAAAGTATTTGTTGATAATAAGTCCGCGATAGCCCTCGCTAAGAATCCCGTGTTTCATGACCGAAGTAAGCACATCGATACGCGCTATCATTTTATTCGTGAATGTATTGAAAGAAATGATGTTGAAGTGAAGTATACGAAGTCCCAAGATCAAGTTGCGGATATTTTTACAAAGGCGCTCAAGTACGAAGACTTTCGAAGATTGAGAAATTTGCTCGGACTTACCAAACAAGCTTAAGGGGGAGTGTTGAAATTATAAGTTGTTTGGTTTTATTTTATTTGGTCCATTAGTTTATTTTTTGGGCTAATAAGTTTTTTTTGGGCTTCTATGTAATTAGAATAATCTAGCCCAATTTCTAGATTATTCTACAAGTTCTAAAAGTATCTAGATTAGTCCTTGAGTAGAATATTATAAAGAATATGCTTAGAAAATTCTAGAGACGATTTTGGACCGTCAGATTGTTTTGATCTCCACCGTTGTTTGTGGTGGAGAAATAGTATAAATAGGTGGTATTTCCACCATTTGTATAACCACCAAAAAAAGAAGAAAAATATATATAAAAAGTTCTTTTCCCCCTTTTATATTTCGGTTCGTGTGTTTTCGTTTTTAGCCTTCCCGATCCCTTTAAATACTTTCCAACACTAATTAGCTTACTTTTGTTTATGAATTTAATAATTCGGGGGACTCTTATTGTATAAAGTTTCCATCGATCCTTTATTCGGAAAGTTGTCTTTTTCACTTCCTGTTTTAGAGATTGAGAACTTAAAACTTTTTGTTTGTACCTTGTACAATCCGTTCAACGATCATGCACCGAGATAAGGATTCAATCCCTGATACTGCAGAATTTGGTCTTGCAGACTTGCAGTGTGGGCTTTTGTTATATCTTATTGAAGTTACTAACTTTGACTCATATACAGTTTAAACAAAACTAACACTATAGTTGTTAATTGTTATCACCCAGACCATATAATGTAGTCCTAATAATTTGATTCTTCTTTTCTTTTCCTTTATGAGTTCTTACGGACGAAAATACATTTCCAGAGGGGAGTTAACAAAGCACTAAAGCCACCTGTCGACTATTTCCTGAATGTGACGACAGAAGAGATGCTAGCAAAAAAGGTGATCTGGGGCTCATTCCGACAGGTTATTGCTTCTAGCTGCTATCGACTATTTAATATCACTTAGCAGCGAGTTATTTATGGCTTTTCATGGTGGCAACATGGGCCGAGCCCTTCAGGTTAAAAAGAATTCTTTAATATTTTCATTCTTTAGAGGTTAGACAAACAATGCTTTAGCTTTGATGTTTCTTTTTCTATGTTGTAACTTGTAACAGGGTAGCCGAGCAAATGTGGGGCATATGAGGTTTATAAAGACGAACAAGCATATGTTGCTTCCGTATTTTGATGAGGATTGAATAATCTTTCAGAGGCTGAATTTAGCAGTATCATGAACACATTACACATTGCATAACAAATCTAACGGACAACCTTAGCCGAGGACTAAAAAAAGATCCCGAGATGTGACCGCTTACCCAGTACCTGAATGCATGTGCAAACACCTTTGTAGATTGAATTTTTTTTAGCCATTTGTGTAGTTCAGAAAATTAGGCTTTTGGCACCAGGGGGGAAGCTAAGTGGGGACGATCGGGTGCCACGACACCCCCCCATAATTTTAGAAATCCCAAGTGACGCAATTTTTTTTTAGTACAATTTCTTTTTAGGTGTAGATTTAGCACCCCATAAAAATATGTTACTTGTACATATATTTTGGCACCCCCCATTTATACATCCTGGCTTCGCCCCTTTGCAGTATACCATTCCTGTGGAGTATGGTGTTTGTAAGTCTACACTTGCAAAATGAGTGATCGTGACTCATAAAACAAGCTTTTTTTACTCTCAAAGAAATTGACATTACAATTTACAATTGAAGTGGAAGTTCAGTTTTAGTTTCATTTTCTTAGATTCACTTACTATGCGTATTGTCTGTTCTAAATTTCCAATGCTTGTGTGTTTTGCTTCTGTGCTATGTGCAACTGCTTTCATGTTCAATTTCTATTTAAAATCTCAAATAATTTTGAACTACATAAATGGCTAAAAAAATCTAAATTAGAGGTAAAAGCTTTTGAATAGGTTGTAAAGCTGCATACTTTGTGTGACAATTGTTGGAAGTGAAACTTTTGAGAGAACATGCGATCGAAAAGGTGTATAATAGAGTTGTGTTCTCTGTCCTTATTTTATATAATCATCAGTTCCCTTTATTGATGGGACTCGGTAGTGAAAAGAAAGTCTTTTCAGTGGAACTAGCTTGATTAGGGAGACGAGAGATGAGTGTTCTGATCCATGACGCAAATGGACCATATGTGTAATATACCAGTTTGAACTTTCGTCGAACTTTAGTTCTACATCTTGTTATTCACTTTTAATTACAATTGCTAAAATTATTTTAGTGAAGTAAATAAAATATGTCATAATGGTGAAGATTCACATGCAGCTAGAAGTAATGTTTGAGAAAGTGTCGTGATTTTATCAACATGTCCTATATGCTTGACTTTGTATCTTTTCACTGAAAACTGGTTCTATGAGCTATTGATGTCGACACCCAATTAGTTTTTGGGTAAATGTAGACACCTCGTTACGGTACTTGAAAGATAGTGAGACTCACGAACAATGACAGTTATGGAACTGTTTTTCTTAGATTTATGGAGTTTACCATGTGATAGCAATAGCTGCATCTCATAATTGGTGTTCATGAAATCATATTTATTGGTTATTTTCTATTTTAAATTTTTATTTGGCGCACAAAACATAGATGTGATTCGGAGTTTTTCACCTCATCTTTTTGATGTATCAGTACGACTTGGGTGAGAGTTCCATTTCACAGCTTGGTTTTGTGTCTAACGATTCTTCACATATCTAAATTAAAAGGCTTGATAAAACAGCCGGACATATAATCCAGGCAATGCGTGTTCTTTGCTACCACCTATACTACAAAATAAAAAATAACAATGCCTGTATTAGATAAATTATTTGGTTGTTAGCATGTTAAATTCTTGGCAAGGAAGCTGTTAAGGATGTGTGTGAAGAAAGTGAATTACTGGATTTACAACCTCGGTACATTCAGGTAAGAAACTAGGTGGGGTTAGTCGGGGACTGCGGCCCCCCATTATGAAAAAAAAACTAACCGAAAAAAGTAAATTTTTTCTATGTATTTTTATCAAAATTTTTAAAAAATAGCACTCCCCCCATATAACGGAAAAAAATACTCATATAGGGTATAACAAAAATTTATATAGAAAATCGGCCCTTCCCATATTGTATTATTGGTTCCGTCACGGGGTACATTCACCCTTTTTTTTTTTTAAATAATCTTAGTAAAGAGGATCAAGGGATTTCACACCTACCCCCGTTAACAAGACTCGAACCCTGTACCTAAGCTATTCCTAGCGGGTACCTTAAAGTGGTAAGATATTTAAACTAAAGTAGGGGGTTCTCAGTTGTGTTATGAATCGTAAAAGTAACTTTGTTGTTTAAATCTTTGAACGAGAACGAAGTACTTGGAAATAAAAGGCGTGTTTCTATATTGAAGGGAATTGTTTGGACTAAGGCTAGGTAAGTTTCAGGAGTTGGGATTGAATCTCTTTTCACTGTCAATTTAAAATTTAAATATATCAGTAAATATTATTGGGCAGATATATGTTGAAAAATATGACATTCTCTTTTAGATTTCTAATTATTTCACAAGCTAGACCCATTGATTGTATCTCATACAGCTCATGGGTTTTGAAAGATAGCCAAATGAACTGGTAACTTTGTCCTCAAGTTAAAAGGCCCTAATTCGGGAACATTATTTTGTGGCTCATCTTTTGCTAGACCAGTCAGAATGCAACATTAAAAAGGGAAAAAATAGAACCTTCTTTTTTGTCGAAAAGGCAGTTGATCTGATTAGCCGAATTATAATGCCAATTTTACTGTCAAGTCTATATGCAGATTGGTTAAATTGGTTAGTTACCAACGGACGACGGTTACTTTCTTTGGATGCTTTTTTATATGATGCTTCTGATAGATAATAGTTTATTTTCCTTTGTTAATTTCAATATCGAATCTTGCAGACGTTTCAACGGCAATTGTTGTAGATGTTTTACTGAAATGAGTGGATTATCATAGGTACTCGCCTAACAAAAAGGCGATAAAAGTGCTAGACAAGAAGAAAGTGAGGAGGACCAAGCTTTACTACCTTAGAGATAGAATGAAACCACTTAAGAAGTAATAGATGCATATTAGGTACTAGTGGGAGGCCCATGGCATGGTGTTTGTTTGCTATCATGGGGACTCCATTGCGTTTTTAAGTTATAATTAATAAACGTTAAAAGTTTTAACATCCATGTTTCGATTGTTTTCTGAAAGATTTTAACCGTCCTATCTTCTTTTCACTGTTGTAAGACTCGTGACAGTAACAAGCCAAGTTTGAAATGAAAAACTTGGCATAAAGGATTAAAGTATCTGCCAAGTTTAATTGGTAGTACATTAGTATATTTATTACTGAATTTTGGTTTAAATTGTACACACATTGTACTGATTTCGTTCTTATTGTTGTATCTATACACAATAATTTACTAATATTTATATCACGAGCTCTCTCACCTGCAAGTGCAGTTGAATCGGTTACTTTTAGAGTGACATTGATTTATGGTTAGATTTTGTTCACAATGACTTGTTTGTTTACAGATTATAACCTCAGCCTTTTTCCTTTCTGCTTAAAAGCTGGACTGCGTTTTGGTTAACCACTAACCAGCTTATTTTGTGAAACTTTTTCGAATATTGGCCAGATTAAGCTAGTAGCTTTAAGCTGGATCAACCCTAACTTCTTTTTTCTTCTGCAACTCGAAAAATCCATTTATTTGCTTAAATGATGCAATCAAATAAGCATCTTTTTCCCCCATCAAGTAAGCACCTAGTTATATTCAGCAACTGGATCTGTTATTTAGATGCAGGAACAATTTCCAGGTTATTCTGATGAGTCACTGTAGACTTAGGAACTTGTAGCATGCTTTTATATTACTTTCAGTTTCTGAAATTTATGACATGCAAATTTGTTAGTTTAATCAATAGTGAACATGCACCCTTGCAAGAAAGGAAAATTAAACAAGTATACATTTATTATTAACTCTTTTTTTGTCAATTTCTTCTTCTGCTGTCTGATTCCCCAATCAAAGGTTTTAGTAGTCACTACTAATTTATTTATTTTGAAAAAATAAAATAAAATTAGTAAAGACTTTCTGACAAGACATTATAGATGCTAAAAGTTGAATATTTCTTTTTCACTATTAACAGTAGCTGAAATTTTCTTTAACTGAAATAATAACAAAAAGATAAAGAAAATTACACACTTTCGACAATGATCTTCACAAACTGCTTATTAAAATTAGATGTTCTTCAGTGATATTAGTAATAATGATTTTAGTTGCCAACTCATCCCAAGTAATAATTTGCAAACAAATTATTTGAAGCACTTCATCGTGTTATCTTTTAATATCTTTGTGCATTAGTCTTACTTTTTAACTTTTTTGCTCTCACATGAGTTATATGACTTCATATGTATTTTTCCATGTTCCTAGTATGCTTGTGTGTGCATAAAGCTTGCATTAAAGACATATCAACATTCAATTTCTTAAAAGTAGTTAACTGGAAAGTAGTTAACCATGTTTTTTTTAATTTTCCCACTAATGTGTAGATGATTGGGATATACACAGATCTCTTTTTTGGCCTTTGGTTACATAATCTTTGACCTATCTTTGAATTAGTGTGGACTTTTTATCATGTTAATCTCGAGTTATAGCTAAACATCTTGTAAATTATTAATCTTCTAGCTTTTCAAGGTTCTTCTCCAAATTTAGAATTTTAGTCTAACTATATTTAATCATGCTCTGACACTAATTGCCATCTTATATATATTTTTAATTTTAACTAAGCATTTACAACTATATGAGATTCTAGTTGGACCAGATCTGCAGCTGCTGATATCTCTGCTTAATACCCTCCCCTTAGCATAATTATATTGAGTACACATGACACTAATTGCCATAAGTACTCGTTTATTAAATCTCACCTTTTCTTTTGCTACATAAGAATGTCTCTCAAAACAAATCTTCAAAAATAAAAGTCTTTCAAATATGTAGTCAAATTTGTGTTACATTCAACATTGTATTGGGCTTATTCAATTTCAATTTCTCGTAATTCTTAAAGTCGCGTGTGTGATTGAAACAGTGTTCAAGAGTAAATTGAAATTTCTTAGCTGAAAGTGTTGAAATCGAAAATTTTATATATGTTAGTAGTGAATTCCTAAAGCTTGGAAGAACACCAAGTAATTTAGCAGGAAAAAACTACTAATTCTCATTGGAAATCTAATTCATGAAGCTAAAGTAATAATTTAGGTAAGACAACTTTTATTTAACTCTAGGTTCCTTTCATGTGACGGTAAGGTCTCTCTCTTTTTCAAGTAAAAAAATATTTAAGACTCAAATTTGGTGAAGACTTGTGATCTACTTCTAACCCATATAACTGGAACTCAATATTTTACTAACACGGAATCAAACGTACGTTGGATTCTTCAAAGTTTGTCTTTGTTAAATTGACAGTAGCAAAATAAATAAATATTTTGATAGTAGTATCAAAATAGAGGCAGCCAGCTCACATAACTTTAGTCAATGTCTGAGACATTATGTCTAATACTAAATTAATAAAAAAAATTGGCATGCCAACAGACTATTTATTCGTATAATGAAATGATAAAAGTGAAGTCTCAGATAATTGAATACCAGAATAATAATTATAGGCATACAAACAGGTTATTTATTCATATAGTCAGAAATGATGATAAAGTCATGAATTCACCATAGAAAAGAAATTTTTACCAACACCACCTAACATACGGACTAGTAATTATTTAGAAAAAAATCTAGAAAAGATATGCACAATACGTCAGATGAATAGTACATGATTGCTACAGTTATATATATGAACAGACCGATAAAAGGAAAGTTCTATGGTTACTATTGTTTCTTTTTATTTTATTTTTTTGGTTACTATTGTTTCTTTTTCTTTTGTTTTTTGGTTACTATTGTTTCGTTACGCTACGTTCATGATGTCACATTTTGTTATCTACAAGTTTTACATTATTTAAATGAACAGCTAAAAATAACTTGTTCCTTTTTTCCGAAAATATACATATTTAAAACTGTGTAGATATCATAGAATCAATTAGAATAACAGAGGAGAAAAATCAACTAAAAATATCATCATTAAAGTAAGAATAACAAACTAGCAATCACAAGTTAAACAAACAAATTCGTGCCAAATCGGCAAATCCTATTGACAACTTCACTGCCTACGCTAACACAGATAAAAAAAAAAAAAAACATCGGTTGTTCGTTTTCAATTAATTAAATGAAGTCTGTTGGCCAATTTACAATGAATCAAACTATATTTGGAATCATTTTAGTTATATTCCCGTTTTTCTAATCTTGAATAGTATAGTAGGAAGTGACTCATTGGAACAATCATCTTATTTGACTGTTTATGGAACAGTCACATTAACAACTATTAAATTAAAAAATGAATGGTTACATAATGTTTTTCAATAACTATTTTTTTTTTTCAACAAATTAGAATTTGATAAATTAAAAACAAATTGTACAATATACTAAAAACTCAAAAAAAAATATATAACCCTAGGAAGGTCTATCCTAAACTTAAATATTAATCAAAATTAATTTTTTTTTTTATGTATTTGACACATTTTTATGCTAACAGGTTGTAAACCAGTCATATAGTCTGACTGTTCCCTAGTAATTTTTGTATAGTGACCTACAGTTAGCTAATGTATATATATACTAATATGCTACTGAGGTTACAACTGATAAATGGACGCTATAATTATATTTAAATCTAAATTTATAAAATTACATGTATAATTTATTTATTTTCAAAAATTATGAAGTGTGGGCGGTACCCCCAATCCGCCCATGCCTTTAATATATGAGTAATTTAATAAAGAAATTAATTTTGATCATCAAATTTTCATTTCAAAAAGGGGCAATTAACAAAAACATACCTTATCCCTATTATATTACAAAAAACATACTTGAAAAATTAAATTACAAAAAACATACCTATATATATTTATTATTTTTATAATTCTAATCAAACCATAATCAAACCTATCTCTCTCTAACCGCAACTCTCTCTCTCTAATCGCACCTCTCTTTCTAACACACGATAATCGCAACTCTTTCTAACACATTCTAATCTCCCATCTCTCTCTAAAAATGACTAAAAACTCACAAAATATTCATATGCTAATTATAAAATGTCATACCCTAATTTTAAAATGTCATATCCTAAATGTTCTGAATCACAATTAAAAATCTAAAAAATAATTCATACCCTAATTTTAAAACTTCATACCCTAATTTCAAAACTTTATACCCTAGTTTCAGCAGTATGTATGTTTTTTATAGTTAAAGTTGTAAGGGTATGTTTTTGATAATTTAGTTTCAAAAATAGTATTTTTATTAATTTATCCTCTAATATATATGATTAGTCAACCTAACTTCTGTAATATTTGGAATGACTAAATGAATAAATAGTCATTCAAAAATCTCATTTTGGATATATTCCCATTTTCTTGATTAGGAGTAAAATAACAGGGCTACACATTATCTTCAAACTTTAAACATTACCAAATTTTTTAAAAAAATCAGTAATTTAAAATTCTCAAAATCCAGCCAAAAAAAACTCTCTGGCAAATATGTAATAAAACTCCAATCCCATCTTCTCTCTCTCTCTAAAAACTTAAATATATTCTCTCCAACCTATCCATCTTCTTCACTCCCTCAACTGAACCCAAAAAAAAATATTAAAAAAACAAAAAAAACTCAAATGAACTTAGTTCAAGACCAAATTGCTTGTTTTTCCTCAGGACAAACACCGTCCGATGATGTGGCAGTTACTCGTTCCGGACAAAGCATATTCATGTCCATTTACCGTACCAAAATCGCTAACCAGTGTCGTTTAATTACTATCCAATGGTCAAAAAACGGCGTCTTGCACGGTCTCTCTGTTTCCATCGAAGGCCCCGAAGGCGATAGCCAATTCAGCTGCAAGTTTGAGCTCAAACCATGGAGTTTCTGGCGAAAACAAGGGAGCAAACACCTTTTCATCGACGAGAAAAGGATCGATGTGTTCTGGGACTTGAAGAACGCAAGGTTTCACGGAGAAACAGAGCCGAAAACAGAGTATTTTGTAGCGTTGGTGTGCGACGATGAGGTTGTTTTGCTCATCGGGGACTTGAAGAAGGAAGCTTTTCGGAAAACCAGGTGTCGCCCGTCTTTGATCGACCCGATACTAGTGTCTAGAAGAGAGCATGTATTTGGAAAATCAAAATTCGTTACGAAACTGAAGTTTCATGAAAAGGGGAGAGTGCATGAGATTTCGGTTCATTACCGTGGCGGGTTAGGTAAAGCATAAAAACTTGTGATTAAAATCTTTGCAGATAATATGCTACTTTTTTTTACTTTTTTTTTTTTTTTTTACTTTGATTCTGATAAATGCTCCGTTGATATGTATCAAATATTAAATAAGAATTGAGAATGTGTGTTTTTTTATATTAAGTGTGTTTTTATGTACTAATCGGTCATTCTCCCTTTAGGTAATTTTGGGGAATTGGAGCCCGAGATGGAGATTCGAGTAGACGGGGAAGTTGGTATTCGTGTCAAGAACTTGCAATGGAAGTTTAGAGGTAACGAATCGATTAGACTAAACCGAGTGAAGATAGAGGTCTATTGGGATGTTCATGATTGGTTATTTAGTCCTGGTTTGAGAAATGGTTTGTTTATTTTCAAGCCGAGTTTGTTGTCGAATTCGCCTTCGTCGGTCTCGTCGTGCTCGCCCCCGCTTTCTATGTCTTCCACGCCATCGTCGTCTCAGACGGGAACTTTGGTTTCTGATCAGTTTGGGTTTTGTTTTTCTGATTTTTGCCTTTTCCTATATGCTTGGAAAGTTGAATGAAAGAGTTGGGAAATTGGGTAATTTTTATTTTTTTACACAATGGTACGTTTAGTCTTTTACCGATTAATGTAAACTACTGTATGGACCAATATTATATTTATTGTTAGTTAAAAGGTACATAAACATGCAAATACAACAATTTTTCTTTGGCTTGAGAAAAAATATTTTATGCTTTATCGTCTTAAATACTGTAAAAGTAAGCTTTTCTGTTTTTCATCAAGTTTTTTCAACTACTATTACATGAACCAATATTATATTTATTAATGTTATTCAATAAGTAAACACTTGTAAATACATACTTGTTTACTTATCTTTTTTACAAAAAAATATGGAGTATATTTTAGTATATATTCGATGTTCATCTTAAAAACATGAGCTTAAGCCTTAAAGTCTAATTTTGAAGATTATGTATAAATAATCCTCCATTTTTCGTCTATTTTCTCTATGTTTGTCGTCTGATGCGCTAAGAGCATCTATAATAGTGTTGTTATCTCTATTGTTAACTAAAATACTTAGTTAACAATACATTTTTTTTGTTTTCATTAGTTATGTTAAATCATGTGTTATATTTATAGATGTTAAAAAAATTGTCAAATATAACAATATTTTTAATGTTGTTAATGGATGACGTGACAAAATACAATTAATTAAAATGTGAACTATATTTCAAGTACTCCTATTTTAGTTCCTATATTAGTGGAGTTTATAAAATGACTAATTAATCAGATTTTAATTAATAATTAATTTTAATTAAAATTAGATAACTTTGTTAGTTAATACACTAATGTGAAGGTTAAATTTAAGTTATATATGTGTCATTTAACATGCAATTAAATGATGACGTGTTAAAGTTAATATTGTTAAAATTAACACAACTATTATGGATGCTATAATGCAGATATGTTTTTAAATAAAATAACACATGATTTTTCAAAATAGACCAAAATTAACTGCTACACATTAGATTTTTTTGTAGCATTTTTTTAATTTTGGATATTGTAGAAGATGATTATATAGAAGTTGCACATGGGAAAGAGTTGTTGGGGGTTAGTTACAGCTGGTTTACAAATGGGGACATGTATAAAAAAACAGGTCAAGTTGGAATTGAACATATACAGTCATATATTTTTGACATTTTGTACATTATAGTATAATTTACATGCCTCATAATTTCCCAATTTGAACGACTCTCTATTTTTCGTACGTTTAAGGTCCCTTGTGGATTTTTTCTTCATAAGGGATATGATGTGTATTTCTCTGATATTTATAAATATATAGTTTTGAGAATTATATATGTACGAAAAAGAAAGCAATTATTTGAAAGTTGGTGACTCATATAGAATCAAAATAACTCATAAACTTTCTCTGACAGTTAATTATTTCTTCAGCAATTATTTCCCAAGTTGGCTGAGTGTTTTCAAAATTTTACTAAAATATTTAGTTCAAATTGTATACAACATTTTCTTGCAAGTTTTATCAAAATGCCAAGTTATAACATTTCTTCAATAATATCAGCACATCGCATTTCTTTTCCCCGTATATTTCTCAGGCTATGTCCTTTCTTCGCGCTTGTTGCTAAAAATTCAACAGTAGTACAACAGCAGTTATCGATAGTTAGTGTTACTACTCTCTCTGTCCATAAATAAATGTCCCATACGAAAATACATGCATCTTTGACTATCAAAATTTTTATATTTAGATTGTCGGATTTATTTTTTTTAAAAGTCAATCACATAATTCATAGTTACAACTATATGATGGAATTTTTAGATTTTCCATTCCGATAATATGGATATGATAAATTCGATGGTAAAATTTACACCTATTTTTATAATAAAACACTTATTAAGAGACGGGTGTAGTCTAAATTTCAGCAAAAGCCAGAGAGTATCATACAAACCGTTATACTAATTGTTGGTATCATGATTGTCTTTTTTTGCAGTGATTTATCGTTAAAACGGAAACAATTAATGCACAACAAAAACATAGTATTTTAATAATAACTGATAGGGAAGATAGCGATATCAGGCGCTTATTTATTAATGAACCACACATCTATCTAACATCAATGCTTGAAATTACTTTGTACTAAAAGTCTAAACCATTAGCCATTCATACTCTCTTCTATTATGTCGAACCGATTCCACATTATTGAACAAATACGAGTACACAAATTAACACAATTACATTATGAAATCAGAATTTCATACCTTATCATTGTTAAGAAACTAATAAAGCAGAAAGGAGGTAAGAACCTATTTTGTACTATTAGTTTTTTTCCGACCTAAAACGTTCGTATAATCGTATGTATGATTGTATCAAGGCTAGTTGTAATTGAACTTGCCTAGCGTGTCGAAAGGACATCTTGATACACTTTAAGCATGCATGGTCTCATGCTTGCAAACCAGAGGAGAGCCTAAAGAGACCATAACGAGCCATCTTATCGAGTAAAACTACAAACATAAGTATAAGAAACTTTTTTGCCTGTAGGAATTACACAGAGATAGCATTGATTTGAGATCTTAGATGCAACCGTAACCCAACTAGCGTACTCAGAATGTGAGAAAATCGAGTCTATCATGAGCTCTATCAGAGTATACGTATTGCATATCTCCTCATTTGTTATCACTTCTATTGAGATTCTTTTAGGCTTCACATAAGGAGCTATTCCAGATGACCTAGCATAAATCTGAAAAAAATCCAGGACCACATTTATTTGAAATTTCAGAAACTTTAACATATAACAATGTTTCAGTGGTAGCTTCATGAGCTTTGTTAGCTAAAGACTGCAATTGACATCAAGATAAATCATCATAGGTCATAATTTAGAGCAAATATATTACTCTTATAGCAATAGAGCTTCATATTTGCACATAATAAGCCAAAAAAGCTATACACCAATAGTGAACTTTTGCCCTTTGTAAAATTATACTTCGAAAGAGTGACCGCAAGAGGTTTCTTTCGGATCTAACCAATTTTGCTTCATTGCATGTATATGTTTTGCAAATTGCAAGTGCAAGAGCTCTGGGCACTGTAGATTAAATGCTATTTGCTCTGTGTTTAACTAGTTCATTTGTCACCTGGTTTTATTTTTAAAAATTGTAACAGAAAATTAACAAAGCTAACCATTGCCAATAGTAAACAACTTCTCCCCCTATAAGCCATACGTACAGGTCTAAACGAGCGACCACATACTTTCGAAGTCAATTCAGCAACTACCCAAAAAAGAACACATTTCAAGTTCAATTGATTCTATCAATGCAACAATCAACCATTCGTTAACTTAGTTAGACTTCAGTATTTAAAACTGGTTTAAAAATAAAAAGAGAGGAATGCTAGTGAAGAGAGAATGTGGAGTAGAATATGAGAGCAAAGCGAAAGGTTATTACAACTTCAACTCCCAAAGCAACTTGAAGCTAACTCAAACACTCTTTCAGAATCATATACTTTTGAGCCCCTCGTGCTGTTAAAGTCTTAATAAGTCAATGAGTCGAAAAGAGAATCGTTCTCTGACCAAACGAGCCATGAAATAGAGCACTAGTATTTTTCAAAGCAATTAATAGGGTTATGATATTCTTTTAATGAACAGATTATTAACCATTTATCAGTGACTGCAGATTAGTTTAAACTTTTACGACGATCTTTACCACTCGGTTCAGTTTATCTGGAAATGCTTTTAGTGTAAAAGAAAATATGTTGGAAAAACATGTTTTTACATTGGTGTTTCCGAATGGTCACAGGACCAACTTCGAGTCAATATTATATGTGACAACGCTGATTTGTTGATACCGTACTCAACGTGTTTGAGTAGCCCGTGTGACGAGTTTCGTAACGGTATATTGTATGACCTATTCGGAGAATGGGTGTGAATGGTTTCAAAGTTGGGCTCTCGAAAGAGAAGAAAACCTCTTTGCTGGAAAATGGTATAATTAAATGGAAAGCCAACGAGGGTTATCCCATATTGGAAGATTAAGAGTTAATTTTACAATATATATACAAGACCAATCCATGTAATTGTTGAACTAACATGTCTACATACACCTAATAATATTAGTGTGTATCACACACACGCGCTCCCTCGGAAATCGGGTCTTGGGACTTGGGACTTGGGTCTCGGGTCAAATCTGAAAAGAAATCAATGAGAATAAATTGCCAGAGTTTTGTATAAAATACAAAAGTAATTCCTAGAGTTTCCAGCAATTGAAACGCCAGCAATCAATGAGAATAATTGAGTGCTGCGGTTTCAGAAATTGATTGGACGGATTCTGGGGGTGTAACTCCCAGAATTGAATGACCATTAATGGCTGCGTTTTCAAGAAAACCCCTATAAAAAGCAACCATCCCCCTCTCATTCCATCATACTAGAGAGAGAGAATCGCATCACCAACAGCTCGACCTGTGGCTGAGACAGAAGTTGTACCTTTGGAACAAAGTCCCGAAAGCAGAAACCTCGACCTGTGGCTGAGACAGAAGTTGTACCTTTGGAACAAAGTCCCGAAAGCAGAAAACTTTAAATGTGGTTCGGGAAATATTGTTTAAGAAAAAATTGCCCAGCAGTTGCCTCTTCTTTTAATTTCTGTTAATTATTTTTCAGTTCTTTTATATTCTGTCCATTTCTTTTCTGTAATTACTTTCCAGTCCTTTTCTATTCTCTAATTACTTTCTGTAATTTATATTTCAGTTCTGTAATTTATTTTATTTACAGAAACAGTCCAGACATTTAGTAATCATACTATTCTGTCTGGCAGTTTCTTTTAATTGTTAAACAGTCCAGCAGTTTAGTAATTATACTATTCTGTCTGACAGTTTCAAACAATTACAATTCAGTGCAGCAGTTTAATATTTTATATTAAATATGTCTGGAATTTAATTAGTGTAATTTAAATTCTGTACGAGTCAGGAATTGTAATTGATATTCCGTTTGTGAGAAATAAAATTGTTTATTTTCTTTTCAGTGTTTTATTATTTAATTTATTGCTTTTCGATATCGTACAAAACCAACAAAATATACAAGCCATTCACAGAAATATAAAGTAGGTCTATGACGATGCCTTACGCTTCAGACTTGGAATTTTTCGTAAAAATAAATTTGTGATTCTTTTTGGATATTTAAACAATATCTGATCCTGAAAAGAGTGATGAAGATCATATTTACAAAATATTGCTTAACATAATTATGATGGACCCAGTGGCCTAACTAGAACTTTGATAGGGGAGGAGCTGAAATTAGTATATGAAACTTCTAGGTTTCATAAGCTCTGCTCTCCGTTTATGCATATTCACTAAAAATTGTGCTCAAAATTTCTCCATTTCTAGCAACTCTTTAACTTGCATAAGCACTTTGATCTTCAGCACAACTCTATCAGGTTCCCTTTACGATATAGTCGAGAATTTCATTAGCAATATTACATGTGCATATATGATACCATCAATAATTCATTATAAAGACACTTCAAATGAAAGAAGTACATTTCATTGGCAAAAGTAAACAATACAGTATATAACTAGAACTTGTTCGTCTTTGGTACAGGTAGTAATTAAGTACATAAAAACATTGTTTTTTTTGTCTCTCTCAGCATAGAGACACACACTCATTAGCACTATAAAAGAGTCTTATACCAAATAAACCCAACATGTTACATTTTTCCATTTCACTTCATTTTGGCGGCCCTCCTGTCCAAATAGAAGAATCCAAGCAGAGCAAAAATGGAAAAGCCTGAAAAACAAGCCGACGCGATATAAAGCGACGGGTGTCGCCCTGTGACTCCTTCAACCTTGAACAAGTTTTGTTGTTTCTTGGGCATATCTGTAGTTTGTCCATATCCTACCTGAACATCATCGGAGTTAACTACATATGCCCTTATAAAATAGGTAGCAGTGGGTATACTTTTCTTGACGGTATAAGTGAAGGAGTTGTTTGAGGGGCTATATGGCTTTGCGACAATCTTGAACTGACATGTCTTGTCTTTTTTAAGGTGGTCATCCGTCTTTCTCCATGCACGGTCCACTTGGCTTATAGGAGCGTAACAGAGATTTAGCTTTACGATTTTATAGACCGAATCTGTACCTGGTGAAAGGCTCTGGTTGAACGACCATGTGACGGTTATTTTGTCTTCCCCGGCTTTTAAAACTGCAAAAAGAAAAAAGAATGATTATTGCTAACCAAAATCATACTTCTAGTAGTAATATTTTGAGAAGTTGTCCTACTAACTCTCTAGGCTACATATAGGAACTTGTTTTCACTATAGTTCCATTTTGTTCCTTCGAAGAAACTGGGAAAGAAAGAAAAACAGTCGAATATCACAAAGTTTTGTTTGTGTGGGAATAAGTGGACATTTAAATAAAATCAGATTTTGGAAATTTTAAAGAATATACTGTTCAATTTGACTAAAGTCTTTTCTCAAATTCAGTAAAGTAGAAATTAAATCAGAAGAGAGTGAAAAATAAAAAGCATGCCCGAGTGCTAATATTCTCAATTTGTCATCTTGACACAAAATATGCTCCTTATCCGAATAGAAAGAATGAAATCACATGACACTTGCAGGCCTCAATTCACATTGGACTTTCGTTTGGGTGCCTAGAGCGTGCCATTTTTACTAGAGAAAGTGGTACTCATGCGTTTTTACAAATTTGGCCTGACCAGTTGTGGTCGTTGATTGACTCTGATTTATCGCAACTTTTATTTATAAATATATCCCTTTCAAAAAAAATAACTCAATTCACAGTTTACAAAACCAGTGTCTGGATTTTGTGAACAGAAATGTACAGCATACAGACGAAAAGTTGTATGACTAAACTTAATTCCAAAATTTGATAAAAAAGAAAATATATTGAAAAATGAAAAGCAAAACTGGGTCCTAGTTGATATCTATATTCAAAAAGAAACCATCTTATGAGAAACAAAAAGGTTACATGAGACTTGCAGGTTTCTATTCACCGTCGCCTCTTTTGACAAAAAGGTATAACTTAAATTCTAAAAATGTTCTGTTCCAGTCTAATTAACAGCTTTTCTCTTCTTAGATTTACTTGGTTGACTAGCTTGAAGGATGTGATTTTTTATTTTGGTTTTATGGCCTGAATATCTAGAAAGTTTTTAGCTGAATTAAAATAAACCAAGCTTCTTTCGTCCGCCTTAAACAAGCCAGTTTTTTTCTTGAAAGTTGCATCCAAACACGTCCCTACTTATTATCCACGTTTTAAAAAACGCGCTATGTTGCTCGAAATAGCGTTTTTTTTTTAAAACGCTATTAGTATGGAAAAACGCTAAATTCGCGCTATTGGGCCTAAAAGCGTGAAATTATTGGACTGATAGCGTAAATAGCGAGTTTTTAAAACAGAATACATGGACTGGTAGTGTAAATAATGGGCTGACCCCTATAGTATCTAACATGTCACAATTAACCTATTTAGCATATAAAATGTCATAATTAACTCATATAGTTAATAACATGTCACATATTCGCTTTTATAATAAATAACATGTCACAAATTCCTGCCTATAGTAATTAATATATCAAAAAAACACATTTATCCTCAGATATTTAAAAAAACGTAGATTTTTTTAACCAAACATCTCTCTCTTTCTTTTCCCAAAAAACCACAACTAATTCTTTTAAATTTTAATTTTGTTAATATAATTAGTATAAATTGTATCACTATAGTGCTATATTGTTATATATTTAGACAAAAAAGAATACACCGCAAAACGCTACATTGCTACCTTATTTGTGCTTTTAACGTATCGAAAAAACATTATGTTAGCGATAACGCTATCTAAAGCATTGCTTATAATTCATGTATATATGTATGAGGTAGAAAGGAATATGTACCTGATTCAGAAGTGGTATTAGCCTCGACTAAAAGAGTCATTGGAAGTTTAGTGAGGAGAACCTCACCGTAACAAGCCTCAACCAAGCAACACAAAGCTATAGTCGCCACAAGAATACGCCAATTCGCCATTTCTAAACAGCTTGTTCTTCTAAAATAATTACACAAAAAGTAAATTATTGATGCTTCTGAACTGAACAATTCTCAGATGATAATACTGCTGCTGATGGATAGTGGTTAAGGAAGATTGTGTAGCTATATAAAGAGGTGAGGTACATGAGCTTTCAAATACATAAGAAATATCAAAGGGTGTTATTTTAACATGAAAATACCAAGTCAAACACAGCAACTGGCACTTATTGCCTCTAAAGTTTGCTCAAAAGGTGGGGTTGCTTGGGTTTTAGACTTTTAGTATTAGCAAAAAAGATACGAGTTGGATGAATCTCTTTGGATATTACTCCTTGATCAGTTGACTTTGTTTTTAAATTCTATGCATACATTTAATTTATGTGTTTAATATGACACAATTTGGATGTGCAACTAGGGCTGGGTTCGGTTCGGTCCAGTTCGGTTTTTAGCAAAATCGAAACCGAAACCGAACATATTTTTCGGTTCGGTTTTTTTCGGTTTCGGTTTTTTTATTTTTTGGACCGAACCGGACCGGTTTTTTCGGTCCAGTTTCGGGTTTTTTCGGTTATTTTTCGGTTTTATTTTTTATTTTTCGGTTTTTTCCGGTTTTTTCCGGTTTTTTTCGGTTTCGGTCTTTTTCGGTTCGGTTTTACTGAAAACCAAAACCGACCCGAATTTTTTTCGGTTTTTCGGTTTCGGTCTTTTTCGATTTTTTTCGGTTCGGTTCGATTTTTTCGGTTTTTTGCCCGGCCTATGTGCAAGTATGTATGATGACACATTGTTGTAAATGCTTATAGTATGTTATGGTGAGTATAAATCAGTCTTTCAAATACCCTTATCATCGGTATGCTAACGTTTTTTCGAGATTCATGTTAAAAGCACAAATAGCATAGCAACGAATCGTTTTGCGGTTTATTTATTTTTTCTATTAATATAACAATAATCATATAATTTATGTTAATTATATTAGCACTTAAATAGTTAAATACAATACAATGGGTAGACCGTTATAATTAAGCAAATGTATAATTAAATACAACTAATTTGATCACCGCAAGTTATTTTTTAATCATAAAATTTGCAAACAAAATATTTGTAATCATTCACTTCCGATATCTTAACAGTTCACTTACAATAAAAATCTCTTATTTTATCTATGTTACTCTCTATAAAACAAGATAAAATTTCATAATATATATTAACTTTAAGTAAGATTTAGTTGTAAACAAACACGTGCGTACAAATTTATTCATTATTTTACTAAACAAGATAAAATCCCATAATTTAAAATCGAAATATATAATATAGTATGTTTTTAGATAAAAATGAACAATAATTAATAAATATTCAGACTTGAATTTATGTCTCAATTCGCTGATCTTAATTAATAAGAAAAATGACTAACTCCTCCATGATTGACCTCCATTCGGAGGCGGTCAACATCGGAGTTGGATGGACGTCGAGGTTGGGTGGCGGTGGATTAGAAAGAGTGAGGAAGTGGAAATATACGTTTGTCTGTCTAATAATGTTAGGGCATTGATTTTAGTGTTTATAAAAGAAAAATATATTACAAACCAAAACAACGTAGTACAATACTGGTTTTTAGTTTGTTTTGTAAATACTCAGTGGTTAGGATTTCGGTCCAAAATATCGTTTTTTTTTGCGCTTTTAGACCCAATAACGCGATTTTTTCGCTTTACCACCCAAATAGCGTTTTAACGTTGCGTTTTTTTTTCAAAAACCCCTATGTATGTAACATACGTTGCGTAACGTTACGAGATTTTTAAAACACCGGTATAAATTGTAATGTTTATGACGCGGCGTATTTGCGGTCACGATATGAAACACTGAAAACAGCTTTGTGAAAATCCCCGTGCACTGTAGTGTCTGATTTTTTATTTCATTTTTAAAAAAATCATAATTATTCTTGGTTTTATAATCCTTTGTAAAGAGTGGATATTTCATTTTCGGAGAAGTCATATTTCTCATGTGAAATTAGGGATTGATTACACAACTTGGCTAAAAACTTGATGTAAAAGTCAATGCTTCATCTACGAATGAAACATTGATAAGGAAAAAAAAATTGTAGCTTTTGTTTATTCACTAATTCCCCTAGACATATGCAAGATGATTGTTGAAGCTAAGCAAATAAAATTGGCTAAAGTGGCAAAGAAATTGATTGATTCATCCAGCACGCAAATTCTAGCATTTTCAAGATAATTAACATAATAAGAAATATAACTAGATGAACTGCAATTTATAAAAAATAAAATAAAATAAATAACTAAATTGAGATCAAAAGATGGAACCAAACAAGCCGTTCACCATCAATCCAGAAATTGTTATATGATGTCTAATCTGTAGTCAAACCTTTACCTACTGATGGTTCAAAGTGTGTAAAAGGTACTTAGTACGGCCACAAATATAAAAGGCATTTTTTTCAAATTTTTGGAAATATACCTTCACTCTATTTTAATAATTACCAATATATCTAATTTAATTAATTAACAATTTATATTCATTATATTTTTCTAATTACGGATATAGCATAAATTAATTAATAATTCGTTTTAATATGCATAACTATAATAAATGATACCAAATCTGAATATTATATTCAAAATAAAATATATTACGACATTTATACCAATAATGGTATATATATAGAGAGAGAGAGAGACGGTATTTTTGAAAAAATCGGATAAAATTTGGCTTTTCTTGGGATGACTTATAATATATACTAGTAATCGTGCGTCACGCGTTGCGTATGCGGTGCATAATGCAATAAAAATATAAAAAAAATATTTATAGTTATGATATAAATACGTGGATAATAAAAAAAAATATAGTTTAAGATTTTTAAAAAATGTTTGGTTGTTAAAGGGTGATAAATAGTTTTATTAGTTTTTACTTTTTATATTTTTATGAGAATATGGTATTATTGTAATTAATATAAAGGTGTTGTGATATTTTTGAAAAAAAATGACTAAATTGGACAGATTTATTTGACTTGAGTTGACTTATTATAATAGAATTATATATATATATATATATATATATATATATATATATATATATATATATATACTAGTAATCGTGCCCCACGCGTTGCGTGTGCGGCTCGTAATGCAATAAAAATATAAAAAATATGTATAGTTATGATATAAATATGTGGATAATAAAAAAAACATATTTTAAGATTTAAAAGAATGTTTGGTTGTTAAAGAGGTATACATAGCTTTATTAGTTTTATTTTTTATATTTTTATGAGAGTATTATATTATTGTAATTAATATAAAGGTGTATGAGTATTTTTGAAAAAAATGACTAAATTGAGCAGACTCATTTGACTTGGGTTGTGTTATTACAATACTAGTAATTGTGCCCCACGCGTTGCGTGTACGGCACGTAACGCAATAAAAATAAAGAAAATATGTATAATTATGTGGATAATAAAAAAAATATAGTTTAATATTTAAAAGAATGTTCGGTTGTTGAAGAGTGATAAATAGTTTTATTAGTTTTTACTTTTTATATTTTTATGGGAGTATGATATTATTGTAATTAATATAAAGGTGTAGGGGTAATTTTTAAAAAAAAATAGCTAAATTGGACAGACTTATTTAATTTAGATTGACTTATTATAATAGAATAATGATACAGGGGCTGTAAAAGAACAAAAATCAAATTTCTAGATGGATTGCAAAATCCGTAATTATGTAAATATTAAAAAGCATATATTAAAAAAACAGTATCTGGTAAATTTCGGGACTTGCAATGACAGTCCTTTGCTAACATACACCTTGGCCCCTGCAAAGTTTAAATATTTTGACTCCTAATGCATTGGAAAGAGTAAAAAAGCCAATTTTTTTTTTAAAAAAAGCCAGTTCTCTCATGAGAAGAAGCTAATAGAGAATCACAGTTGGGGACACCTCATCAAAATCGGGGGATTGAGAAAACAACTAGGATGGGGACATGATTAAAAGTCAATGGATGATTTAAGACTAATTTATTCAAGATCAATATACTTTAGCCAAAGTAGCTTTAAGTTCACGACCTTCATTTATTCATAACGAAACATTGTAAGTAGTTGCTTCAATTACTCTTTATCTTATCAATCATGGCCAGTTAATACTCTGCAAAAGTTATTTCATCCTATATTTCATTTGCCTATTCTCTAGTACACAATATCCTAATCAAAATAAATAGGTAGAAGCTCCAACATTAAAGCGACTCAATATAGTTACATAATTACCAGTTTCAGAATTCACCTATCTGCCATAAAAAACTCATGATACCAAATAACAGCTTGCTTAGGCTTAGCACAAGGCAACAATATCAGATGATTTGTTTAGTACTTATTCTTCAGGGAAAAGGATTTCATTTAACCGAGGAAAATAACTGCCAGGGCAACCAACTCAAATTGGCTGACTCTAAACCAGGCAAAATAGGGAGAAAGAAAGGTACTTACATCCAAAGCTAATGAAATGGAAATAAAAATAGCTTAAACTATCCAGATAGTAAGCAACGGAGAAGCTAAAACACGCTAGTAACAAGCTCACAGAGTTTCGAAAAAAGAAGGCTGGCTACCCAAACAAACAGATGCAGAAAATCGCCAATAAACTACTATCCGGGTACAAACAGGTTCTCACACAAACTACACAAAACTCTCTGAGTAGATAATTAGGATAAGATTATAGAAAGAATCAAAAACATTTGATATATTCCCATTTATTAGTGTCCACCCACTGGTGGGAAAATAAATATTCATTTAATGAACTACATCATCCCTTTAAATTGGACAAAAATTGAGGTACACGCGTCAGAAGAAGGGAAATCGGTTCGCAATCTTATCGCGTTTTCTATCACTCTAATAACTACAAGAAGACAAAACAAAACGGTGTACAACACGACACTATATAGTAAACCTTCCCATAAAGGGAAAATAAAATTGAAATAGGAGGAAGACCACTTCTCCACTAAAGAACTGTTGTTGATCTTCCATTGCCATTAGGATGGAGGATTTGATGTACAAGGTTTTCTGGTAATTTTTTGTTTGCCTGGTAAAAACAGACCAATAATCAGCAGTTGTAACGGAAAAGTACCAAGGAGTGATGTTCCCTAGATATTGTATAACTAGTTAAAAAAAATACTGCCTTTGTACATCAACCTTTCGGGTTTTAACAATTAGTACATCCTAGTATTTACTAACAAAACTCATTGAGTGCTTAAAAGTTAAAATAACTCAAAAAAACTGATATGCACCAATCTTTCGACCAGGTTGATATAGGAAACACCAATCTATATGGAATCGAACAATTAATACACCGACCTTGAAAATTGAACTTTAAGCACTAAAGAGTTTTGTTAGGTTGAGCCGTTTGGGTAACTAAATGTTCGAGTTTATGCAGATTTGTGTCTTGAATAGTTTTATTTCTCTTCTCAAACTTGTTTTAATATGTATGTTGATGTATGAACTGTTCAATTTATTATTATGATATACTAATTTTAAAACCTGACAAGACAGTGTATAGAAGAGATCATTTCATTATTAGTAAAAGTACTAAAAATTAACCTGGAAGTGTCTCATGTGCAGTATAGGCTCACAACCAACATCTGCGATTAGCTTTCCCTGTCGAGTTTTTACACTAAACCGAGCAGCTTCATAGGCTGAAAGACTATGTGTTTCATCTGGAAGCTGGTGGCTCACTTTAAATAGTGATTCTAAAGAATTCATCTGGAAAGGTAGAATAAAAAATCAACAACATATTCAAGTTTCCAAAAAATGGAAACATGTCATATAAACCAACAAAAGAAAAGGATGCGAATTTTCAGGTGGAATTTGAAACTAACGGATGAGAGTGCATACGATTGAAGAATACAGTATATTTCCCAAGCTTGAGATCTTTTGATTTACTCATGTAACAGAAGCAGATAAATATACCATATATTGGTGATCTTATTCCATTTAAGCCTTTCTTTCATACGGATATGGTACATAACTTTCAATCTGTTTTGAGAAGATTATGCCATTAAATTCATTTCAAGTCTTATCAATAATCTCCTAAGCAGATATTTATGCTTAGAAATTAAAGGTCAGCTAAAAATTTCAGCATTTATCCTTCACGACCAACCCAGCATAATTTATCAAAGCTAAAATTATTAGTTTATCCATACATGTAATATTTGGCATACTTATGAGAGCTAGTTAAATCAGCAAATGTCAAATAGTAGAAAATACAATAATATGGTATACCAAGTAAATCAATGGCGGATTTCAAATAATAATAAAGGGAGAAAAACCCCAGTGAGTTCAGATTTCGGGGAAAAACATTACCTTCATGTATGGGCAAGAAGCACAACCACCATGAAGAGAGCACCCCTCTCCACTAGCAACTCCCGGTAAAATAGGTCCCAGATCACTCAAAGCTGAATCACGAGACAAACTATTCGGTGTCTTTGTGATAGAATCCGATGAAACAGGAAAAACAATTTCAACATTAATATTTGCACTGGAAGAAGAATTGGACTTTGCAGAACCTAATAGTTTGCGAACGGCAGCTACAATCGAGGTTATCATGCCTGATTCTGTTCCCAAAACAAATTGAAGATGTTCATTTACGTTTCTGTCTAGAGCCTCTTGTACCCTATCTGTAATAAAGTCTAATATATTTTTTGTGGATCCCACAACTCCTGACCCCCTTTGTTTCGCTTCCATAGCTAAAGAAAACATTTCTCCAGGGACCTCGAAATGAGCTGTTAGGAAAGCGTCATAATACATCTCTCTGATCTTCTCCACAACTTCGTGCCCGAAGAGGTGATGCACAATACACGTTCCATCCTATTAAATTAAACAGCAATAATGAGTTTACACATCATCTGCTCTCTAGTGTGGAAAAGAACATCGGATCTTATATTTACATTTAGTGTAGTTCTACCATTTCATTATTCAAATCTAATAAAGCCAACTTTTCAACTTATTTACTGATTTAGTTTATCTAAACAAGATAATCTTTAAAATTTCATATAACCATATTGAATTGTAAAAATTTCCAAGTGTGTGACTTGAGACCTTTTTATCCAAATAAGTTACAAATATTAATTGAACCAGCGGTGCAACGAAGGCAACTGAAGGCAAAACTGTCAACAATTAGTGTAAAAAATGCTGTAAATTTAATGAGAAAGCTAAACCTTGGCAGCAATGGTTCTCATCACCCGTAAAATATAAACTGTTTTGCATGCATTGAGTTTATACTTTATAGTTTACAACTATAATCATTATGATAGAATCAAGTTTCTGATGCATAACATGGCAAGGGGTGACCTCTCACATCCACCCTCTGCACTACCACTAACCTTGGTGACTGTAGATTATGTGCCCATAAGAAAACTAAACTATCCTTCACATATTAAACACAGCCGATATGGAAAAAATAAGATGAAATTGCAAACCGACCTGATAATAGTGCAAGCGAGGCAACAGTGACCTAATTGTACTTCTATTGTGCTCTGGATGAACCTCAGCAATTTCATCGTCACTCATCATGGTCATTTGTTCAAACAACTCGACAATATTCGCACCCATATACGTATCAGGCCCATACCATACATTCAAGTTAGGCACTTGAGCAAATGCCTGGACAAAACAATTAAAAACCATTAAACTGACATCACATGTAAAAAAAAAAGTAGCATTCTGCATTAATTGGTTCAATAATTGCGAACCTGTAGTATAGTGGGCACAACATTAGAAGAAGTACAGGTTATTGTCGGAACGAGTTCGTGAGCATTTGCTTTCGTTTCTAAAGAGGTGTTTATATATACGACGTGCAAAGATGGCGAGTCTGCAGAAGCTGATTCAAGATAATTCGTATATGCAGGACTATCAGCAGCATCCGCCAAAGAGCATCCAATCCGTTCATTTGACATCCTATACACACGAACCTGAGAAAAAATTCTCTCCATTATCACACATAAAAAAGTTAAATAGCTTCATTCATAGAATCACAAAATATTGACACAACGAAAACGGGGTATGTTCTGAGTCCATAACCAATGATATTGTTCAGTAAGTTAAAGATTCAATTATCGTGTCCAGGTTTAATATCCTTAATCAACCATCAGCACAATTTTACCCCATAAAGATCACCAACAAATATTACATAACAAGAAGGTGAACGTTCCCAAAACTGAAATTACTGTTCACTGTTCAGTTGAGTCCTCCATATATGTCCTAAATGAATTATCAGCAAAATCTCAAAGAATAAACATAAGTGACAGTTCTTGTGTATATCTTAAAAGTCTATACTTGATGACTAAGGTGTTTAACGTTGATATATTTGGAACTTGGAAGAAATAAGAGATACATGATATGGTAATTCATTACTCCCTCCGTTCCCAATTAATTGTCCTCTACGAAATTACGTTCAATTTTGACCGGCTTATAACATGTATCAAAATTGCCGAAATGGAAATTTTCAAAACTAAATCATATAATTTAATGTTTGAACTATATGATTAACTTTTGAAAATTTTCATTCCGACAATTTTAATACAAGTTATTGGCCGGTCAAAATTGCACGTAGTTTCGTAGTGGACAATTAATTGGGAACGGAGGGAGTATATCCTAAAACGTAATCATTTATGCATCTAAGAAAATAAATACCATAAGCATGGACTGAATACTTGGAAGTCTGAACTAAGTTGGCAGATGCTTTTAAATAATACTTCACGTAATATCCTCTTTGCAAGATAAAAATAGGCGAGTATTGAATCTAAATTTCCTACTGTAATTGAGAGAAGATGATTCTCGCCAAAAAAAAACATGAAAAGAGTGACACGCATCAATGGCCAGTTAAAACGTCCAACGGCTAAAACAATAATATATAAAATATGAAAAGAGGGAGAGTACGGGTACCTCTGGAAAGCCTGCTTGATCAAGAATTGCCCTCACATTTTCCGACATAAAATCAACACCTAAAACAGTGATATATTTACAACCAGCTTCAGCCATCTTAACAGCAGAATCGGCCATTACGAGAGAATCAGATATATGTATATGAGGCCAGTGCTTCTGTGCAGTAGTTAAAACACCTTGCACCTCAGGATCCATATAAAAATGTGCAACGACACCTATCTTTTTTTCGCTCAGCACATTTAGAAGTTCTTGAACTTTTGTTTCATCAGGTAACAAAAACCTTGCCTACGAAACAATAGAAAAAATTTAATATGCAAGTTTCTTGTCAACCTTTTATGCATGGTGGGTATCATTGCTTACTAATTAATACTAATAATTATTTTAACTCCACCAGGATGTATGTAATTGTCTAAAACACAGCTTACACGACTCCAGATAGATTATGAAAATGAATTTCACTGGTAAAAACAATTTACAGAATCAAACGGAAAAAGGGAAAAACAAAAATATCCACTAATGTCTGAAATTTCATAGCACTTAAAAACCACAGACCTTAACACGAAATCCAGCATTTACAACTTCAAATTGCTATCGAAACTTGAAGTTCACTAGTAAATCCTATTTACTGGAAAAAGGTAAAGTAACCAAAAG
The DNA here is from genome assembly GCA_963682055.1 of Primula veris. Taxonomy (NCBI): domain Eukaryota; kingdom Viridiplantae; phylum Streptophyta; class Magnoliopsida; order Ericales; family Primulaceae; genus Primula; species Primula veris. The sequence continues at coordinate 4,083,020 of OY821745.1, read as the reverse complement.
AACATGATAAGATCAAAATATTTCTTATTCTAGGAGAAGTGTAAATGTTCAACACTTAAAGACCACAGAGATGACTAAGAACAACTTCTACGATTGAAGTTCACTAGCAAATACCATTTACAGATAAATATAAACACCAAGAAGAAAACACAGGGTATCTATAAATCTGAAGTAATCGGAATACTAAAATACGAAGCGCATAAGAACCTACCTGAGCTTCTGCATAGCTACCTTTCGCATGTATACCATCAGCAGTAATAATCATAGACGGGAATGGCTCCCCGGGGGTCTTTCCATCTCTAGCATCAACTAAAGCTTTAGTCCTTTTTTTCATAGAAATTAACACATTGTGCCACGTATTTGCCCTTGAATTGCTTCGTCCATGTAATCCACCGACACTCAAAACTGCTAAATCTTCTATTTTTAAGCTCGTAACCTCCTCAGGTGATGCCCCGTCTAGAATTGAGATTAAACATGAACAGAATCCTTTGGTTATCTCGGAATCGCTGTCGGCTTCGAACCTCATTCTGTTGTCGTTTTCCATTCTTGCTCTCAACCAAACCTTATTCAATAACATGACGTAAGAGAAATGTGGTATTACGAGCAGTCCAAGTCATAGACATTTTATAGATTAAGCTAAGGGTGCATTTGCCAAAGATTCAGTTTTCATACCCAATGCAAGATTCAACCTTTTTTCCTATTTAGGCTGCGAAAATGAAAACTAAACTTAAAATAGTTGTAAAAATATAGACGCATTAATGATTTTAATTTTCTATACAAGATACTTGAATGTAGTGTGTCAACGTTACCATATTCGCACGAAAAAAAGGTCCAACCAAGCCAAAGCAATTGACAAAAGTAACTAAAAACCAAAAAAAAAAGTCACATCAGTTCGGTTTTAAGAATTTCAGAAGTACATGACCGAAACAAAAGTGCCCACAAACAAGCAATATACTTTCATAGAGTTGAAAATATACTCCAACAAAAGCCATGTACATGTCCACATGTATTAAACATTACCTAAATTTCTTCTTACTTAAAAATTGCTAGTCTTGGTCATTGGTTTAAATTCTGTTGTGAAAAGACAAAGACTGAAGACATTATGGATCTTATGGCAGACATGTTGTAAAAAATAGAAGCATATATCACACGCACATAAGCAAAGTTATTTTTTTAGTACAGGTTGCTATTAGCAGTTTCACACCAAGAAAAAGTCAAATCATAACCTAACCAATCTGCCCAAAAAGAGAAAAGAAAATGAAAGGAGTACAAAAACAAGCCATAAAGCTTCAGTTATTTAATAAATAGGTTGTACATTGTCTTTGAAGATAGCCATTGTTCCCGAAACCTGACCCCAACACCGAAACTATGTGTATCTGAAACTTGTATCAGAAACTTGCATCTAAGACATTCTGTCAATATCACAAAAATACAAATAGTAACTCAAATTTAATTAAGGACTTCATGTCATAAGTAAACTAATTTATTTTAAAATGCATAACCGTGTTTGTAATTACACACGCATACCATGGCAAACTATCTTTTATGTTGAGCGAATTATCTTTACTCCTAACATTTCCTATTTTATCTTTAGTTTTAGTTACTTCTTTTATTTCAGTTTTCCATATCTGTACACTATCCTAATCTGTTTTGGAAGTATCTAACCTACATGCATATACTAAATAGGTGGTGACACTAGGGTCAACATTCGACAAACTCTCATTCATTAGTTTTTTTATCACATGGAAATTCGGCGTAAAATATACGAAAGATAGCTGATTACCCACATAAATAAACAAAATCGTAAACATAAGCATTCCAATTTCCCTCAGCTCGAGTGGTAATGCCAATGTGTGTATACAAAGGAGTAGTAATATATCTTTTAGAGAAAATTAAAGTTTAGCACGTACCCTCACACTATTAAAAACTGCATTTGTGTTTTTCGTTTAAGATCACAGAACTGTCAGTACACATCAACATACTATCATGGAACATAGTCGAACATCATACAATAAACGAGAAAGAGAAGGCGCATCAAGGGGGGAACCCCCATATGATATGGGAGTGCCATTACAACCCGCAATTTACCAAAACGTGAATTTTTATGTAGGCTTTTTCGGCTAAAAATAAAAAACAGTAACATTTGTTTTTAACAACCCCATAGTTTTAGTCCTCGTTCCACCCCTGAGAGCATCACTGAGCATAATTAAATATTCGTACCTAATCTTAAAAAGAGATTATAGCCCCGTTTTTTTCTCAACAAAATCTCAAACCGAAAATGAAAAATAATTTTCCTCCAATCATAGCTACACCACACTGTCTCTACAATACATATACAAAAAAGTATCTGTGTTTCTTTTTTCCCAAATTAGATATGTACCATATATCACTTAGCATAATCAGCATGCATACCTACATAATCTTAAAAAATAGTTTTGTCACCTTTTTTTCAATAGAGCTGCTAAAAGGGCTACACCACTCCCCATGTGGAAGCAAAACCAAACTTTCCACATGTATCTTACTCAAACGACGACGATTGTAGCCTTTTCGCACCCACATGATTAAAAAAAAAGTATACACACGTTATTCAACCTCACCTATATGTAAATCCAGGTTCCGCCTTCGTACTAAATAACATTCTTCTCTATATCTAATATATGAATCTCATCCCATCCAATCAGGGAAGGAACTAGGTCGACACAGTCGCGCACTGCAGTCCCCTATTTTGATATAAAATGATGAAAAGGTAAAAAGTTTACTATGCATTTTGATTAAAATCTTCAAAAGGTAGCCTTTGAAAAGAGTATGTAAAAAAAAATAACATAGAATATCAACTCATTTAAAGTTCCTTATTCTGTCCCTGCATCTGATCCTAGCTACCACAAAAATAACTACGCGGAGAGAGTCGGGATGTGACCCCCTATTTCGATAAAAATAAATGAAAAAAAAGTAATTTTTCGATGTAGTTCGCTTATAATCTCAAAAAAACTAGCGTTTCGGCCCCTCCCCTTTAAAGTTTCCGGTTTCGTACATGCATCTAATCCTAGTTACACCTCACTCTCTCTCTCTATATATATACATCAATCTATAAATACAAATATACACAACTTAAAAAATCATATACGTTCATTGTATGTATGTATGTATGTATGTACGTAACGTATCTAATAGAAACCAACCTGAGCGGTACAGCCCATGACGCGATTAGCGTCCACCCGAAGCCCCTCCTCTACAAAACCCGCCCTCGCAGCGTACTCCAACAATCTCTTCACTCGGTCCACCGGATCCACCATCGCCCCGAACTCCTCCACCACCCTCGTAACCCGATTATCCACCGACTCCACGTCATTTTCCGGCGCCACCACTGCACGCGGCACAAAGGAACGACGAGCACAGAGCGAGATTAAAGCGGGTTTTAAAGGCCTGACTGTGATGTTCGGTTTGAATTGGGTTGGATTGAGAGATGATAAGCTAGGGTTAGGGTTTGGGAGGTTTGGTTTGGAGAGCTTTGGGAGAGATGTTGAGAAGAGAGCTTTCATGGCGATTTTATGTGTGTGTGTGTGTGTGTGTGTGTGTGTGTGAGGATAGGTCGTTAATATATATAACTAAAATTAAGGATTTATTTATTTACACTATTGACGCTTATAATAATGGGAATATATTCTTTCTTATGTTTGCTTTTTCCGGAAATTACACTATTCAACTTATTTAGTACTACATCTTAGTTTGGATCGAATTTTTTCACCATTGCTTTTTTATCTTAAAAAGTTTGTCTTCGGACCATCACTCGCGGAACCATGATTTTGTGATGGGTGGGGCTGAATTGTATGTGTGTACTATTTTGTAGTCATATGGGTACAAAAAGTCTATAATCGTCAACTTTCAAAAAAATATATATTTAGATTTTAGCATTTTTTAGCATGTAATTAGTTCATCCCCTGTTCGGGTGGGTCATGTTTTTTAGTTAGCCAATGTGGACTTTGTTGATTTGCAAACAGTTTTAAAGCGGAAGATTTCGTGTGTTTCTGCAATTGATGTGATGAGTTTTTGTTACTACTGTAATAGTTTAATAGTTTTTTATGACGGGTTTGATAATTTACATGAAAGTGTAGACAAATAAGAAAAATGTGACTAGGGTCACAAAAAACTTATAACGTTTTAAAAAAAAAAGTATCAAGTTACGTTTATCGTTTAGAAAGACACGTGTCACAAAGTTCTCAGTGTAACTGCTCACAAGTCTCACAAACACATTTTCAAAGCAAGTGGCATTGCTTGCTTTTTTTAAAAGTATGATTGGTGTAGTTGGATTTTATCCATGCTACGATCCCAACTTTTTTATTATATTAATTCCTTTGATAGTATTAAAAATTTATGTGAGGCTACTCCCAATCTTATACTCATTTTAGGATAAATGACTGCTTTAATAATAGATTTTTATTCAAAATCAAGATGTTTTAAGACGTGAATGAGAAAAAACACAGCATGGATGAAATAAAAAGATGAATTAAACGACATAAGGTAATCATATTTACATTTAAACCATTTGGTACAAAAAAAAATTTCTATAATAGGAAGCAACTAGGTAGCCCCTTGTAAAGGAATGTATTGGTAAATATTGTTACATATATTTACATAAGGACCAAATATAACTTAATCTCAAACAAGGCAACACTCGTGTAATATAATAACATGCTCAGTTTGTGTAATTAATGTTGAAAGTATTACATAAATAGCAAAAAATTACTCGTAATTACGCGCGAGATTGAAAGGAGTGGGATGGTGGGGCCTATAATATGAATTTTCCACAAATTGGAATAAATAAAGTACCACTATATATCTTTCAAAAAAAAAAGTAGCACTGTGTTTTTAATTATATTACAAGAACACTATCTTACTTAGTTATATTTTATTATGCATTACGAAAATATTTGTAATTTTAATCGGTTTATAACTTATATTAAAATTATTAAAATAATCTTTTTTAAATATAATCATAAAATTTAAACTATATGATCAACTTTTAAAAAAATTTATTCTGAAAATTTTGATACAATTTCTTAATCTATCAAAATTACACGTATTTTCGTTATATATAATTAAATAGGAACGTAGAGAATAATATACATGTATTTTTGGGCGATAACTCTTTTCTTGCTGTGAACAGACCTTGATCGTTTTTTCTTATCTTTATTAAAATAATTTACACTAAATTAAGGGTGTCTAGATACAAACTTGCAAAAATTGTAATTGGTCATAAATGTTACTATTATACCATACTAACTACTAAGACATGAATGCTTCGGTTTAACTTACATTAATGGTATTGTTTATTTTGAAAGCATTTATGATATGGGTTCTAGAATTTTTTTTCTTTAACATTTTATGTTCTTAAAACGGTAAAAGTAGTCCAAATCTTCTACCAGTTTCGTATCTCTTTTCTTATTTTTATTTAAATTTTAAATTTTCACAACTTGTTCCACAAATTTATAAGCTTTTATATTATATTGTATTCAAATTTTAAAATATTTGGACATAATATTGTTTTAGACAAATTTTCTAAGATTTAATGTTTAATTTACACTAATTTATATATTTATTTCAAAAATAAATTGCGTGTGGATTTTCTTTTAAAAATAACATATTTTGCAGTAATTGTATGCTTTTTTTAAGTTTTTTAGATTTTTTTTTGAAATAAAATAAGCAATGGACATAATATTTGGAAAGTATTTGGACTGTATGAAAAGGGGAAATATTTGGAAAGTTTGTGGACACAGCCATAACCGTTGCAATAAAAAGGCATTTATTCCATAGAAATAGGGATTATATATGCCAGATTACAAAAAAAAAAAAAAAAAAAGGATTATTATATATGCCATATATACGCAGCTCATTGTCTTGTGTATACACTCCGTAAGTTAGAAAACCATGGCGGTTTTTCGAAGATTCTAATCCAATCATTTCGGTAAAAAACATTTAAGATAATTGTAAAATTTGAAAAAGAATAAACATAATTTTAATGCATTATAAACATGTGTTGAGTACAATTGCCGTTCGAGGCGGATCCAGGATTTTATATTTGGGGGCATAATTTCAATATGAATCAATTAGATAGTTAAATCGAGCAAAATATATAGAACACAAAAAAACGAATAACATACAAAAAAAAACGAACAAATCAGATAGTTAATAAAATACATACGCTACCTCTACAACCGCTTACAAATAAAAAGAGAATAAATTTTTTCATAATATTTTTGTTAAATATTAATATGTTTGATTTTTATCACCAACAATATATTTATACGAATCTTATTGTTTAGTCTCTACAAAATCCTAAAAATTAGTTTTTTTTTAATATAAATAAAAAAAATTAAACAATTGAACAATATAATTTGCACAAATAAAAAAAATGATAATATTAAAAAAAATCATCAAATTTCAGCCTATCTTCAATAAAAAAATTGAAAAATAAAACCTAAATTACTTGATGATGCAATAGTCTTGAGCTAGACGGAGATGAAAGGCGAGACGAACACATGTGGTGGGCAAAATAGTTGAGATATAAATTTCTATTAATAATATTACTAGGGGTGACTTCGGTACGGTACCGATTTTTTTGACCATATACCAATACTGAACCGAACTTGTTTGGTTTGAAAAAAATTATACCATAACCGAACCGAAAAAGTCGGTTACCGAAAGTTCGGTAACCGACTTTTTCGGTTCGGTACGATTCGGTTTTCCGTTTTATACCGAAACATTATTATTATTAAAAAATAATTCTTGATAACAATAAAATAGCAAAAAAGTTTGTAAAAATTAAAATGTGTACAACTATTCTTATATTTGCTACTTTAACGATTGTACTTGGCTTCGTAAATAGGAAAGTAAGTCGTGAGAAAATTTAAAATAAACTATAATACAATTTATTTTTAAGTTATAACTATGCGTAAATATATATATATTTTATAATTTTAATGTTTGGTTCGGTTCGGTATTGTACCAAACATAGGAAATGAATACCGAAACCGAACCGATTTTTAAAGTTTGGTTCGGTTGTACCGTACCGAAAAGTCGGTATACCGAACTTTCGGTACCAACTTGTTTGGTTCGGTTCGAAAATCGGTCGGTTGATACAAATCGGTACAAAAAGTCCAGCCCTAACTATTACTATAGCCGGTAAGAGTTTTACAATTCGTCACTTCTTTATTTTGCTTTAGAAAGAATATACAGAATATAGATTTTTTTTTTAGTTCATATACTAAAGTTTTTTATTTAATTAATTATATATTTGTCCAGAGATATTTTCATAATTTCACAGAGTAAAAATTTGAGTGCACGTGACCTCATGTCCCTAGTGTATCCGCCCCTGATTATGGCTTGGTCGATCATGACCGCTTTTTAAGAACATTTATTGGCTGCTGTTTAGCTTATGTACGTCGCAAATATTGACATCAATGGTGAATTACACTGGCAACAAAGAATCAGTAAAGACGGAGAAAATGGTTAGCAGACAGAAAAAAGGCAGAAAATAAGCAGTCTAGTATATTTATGTATCACACGGTGAAGTACAGAAAATATTTCGGAGAAACTAAATCTTTCATCATTCCCGCAAAATCATTTTTTATATATATTTAAGATGAAACCGACAAATCCGTTTATGGCGTGTGTCCCTACCAATATTTACGTCTTTTTTTTTGCCGTAAAGAATTTGTAATGTCATTATGTATCAGTTAATACAAGAATATCTAAAAAATATTTTTTACTAAATCAAAACTTTGCATTTTGCATAGTGTACTAAACAATTAGCACAGCTAAGTTTTGATAATTGTTTCTGGTTACTCTCTAGATCTAGTTACTTTTGTTTTTCTGGTTGTTTCTTTAGGCCAGCACAGCTGAGATTATCTCGTATTCGTTAACATCTCGGAAATACTCCGCCATAGTTAAGACAGTCAAACCAACCCTCATACGAGCTCCCGGTAATTCATTTATTTGACCATAAACTAGAGCCACTTTTGATTCTGCAATATTTTCTTCATTAATTACCCCAGATTCTTTCATTTCCATGTAAAGATCGTTTTCTTCACGAATTTGTTTCAAATATAAAATTTAGCGTGATTGTTAAAAAAAATGCATTGATGTAAATAGAGTACAACAACTTCATATTTATCACATGATTATTGATATATATTACTGGAAAAAAATCAACAGCAGGACTAAGATCTTGTTGGAAAAACATGTGAAAACATGGGTGTTTTCGAATGGTCACTAGACCAACTTCGAGTCATTATTTCGTGTAACAGCGCTGAGTTGTTTATACCGTACTCAACATGGTTGAGTAGCCCGTGTGACGAGCTTCGTAACGGTATATCACATGACCTATTCGGAGAATGGGTGTGAATACAAAGTGGCTTCAAAGTTGGTGCATCGAAAGCTCAAATCTGTAAAACCGAAATGGTAAAGGAAAAAAAACCATTTAGTATAATCCCATATTGGAAGATTAAGAGTTAATTTTACAATATATATACCATACCAACCCATGTAGTTATTAAACTAACATGTCCACATACACCTAAGAGTATTAGTGTGTACCACACACGCGCGCTCGCTCGTGTCTCGGACGCGGGCGCGGGCTTGGGATTTGGGCTTGGGATTTGGGGAATGTCTCAGGTCTCGGGTCTCGGGTCTCGGGTCCAAATCCGAAATGGGAGTTTTGTATAAAATATAAAAGCAGTCCCTAGAGTTTCCAGCAGAAGAAACGCTCCAGCAATGAATGAGATTAAATGATGCGGTTTCAGAATTAATTGAGCGGATTCTGGGGGTGTAACTCCCAGAATTGATGACCAACATTTATGGCTGCGGTTTCATTAGAGCCTATAAAAGGCAGCCATCCCCCTCTCATTTCAACACACCAGAACACACAACACAGCATAAACATCATATATAGAGAGAGAACCGCACCACCAACAGCTCGACCTGTAGTTCGGTGCCGGTTTCCATACGAGCCACTCTGAGATAGAAGTTGTACCTTGGGAACAAAGTCCCGAAACCAGAAACCTTTAAAGGTGGTTCGGGAAATATTGTTTAAGAGAAACTGCTCAGCAGTTGCCTCTTCTTTTATATTTCTGTTATTTATTTTTCAGTCATTTACATTCTGTCCATTTCATTTCATTACTGTTTAATTTCTGTAATTTACTTTTCAGTACTGTTTACTTTCAGTCTCTTCAGTTCTGTAATTTTCATTATTTACAAAACAGTCCGGCAGTTTGTTTTATTTACAAAACGGTCCGGCAGTTTTTTATTTGTTAAAAACAGTCCGGCAGTTTGTTTTATTTACAAAACAGTCCGGCAGTTTTTATTTGTTAAAAAAACAGTTCGGCAGTTTGTTAAATCAGTCCGGCAGTTTTTTATTTGTTAAAAACAGTCCGGCAGTTTGTTTTATTGTCAAAACAGTCCGGCAGTTTGTTTTATTGTCAAAAACAGTCCGGCATCTTGTTTTATTATCAAACCAGTCCAGCAGTTTAATTTAAATTCTGTACGAGTCAGGAATTGTAATTTATATTCCAATTGTGAGAAATAAAATTGTTATTTCCATTCAGTCCTTTGTCTTTTACATTATTGTCTTTCAATTATTGTATTCGAAATAGTACCAAAAAACCAACAATCTTAAACAATATTATTTTTTGATTTTACTAATTTCGAAAAGAAAAGGACTTTTTCTTTTATTTTATTTTGTTGACGTCTCGGTTGTTATTCTCGCAAAATCATGGCTAGTTTACTAGAAATTGAAATTTGCACATAGAATAAATCCGAATTGGTTTTAATCTTTTTATTCTAGAATACTATAAAGAATTCTTAGTGAAATCAAAAGTGATTTGATTTTCACGCTAGAATATCTTTTTATTGTTTTATTATTTTAAAGCAAACTAATTAAGTTATAATTAGTATTTGCAATAAAGAATATTAGTTTTCTTGCGAGAAACTAAATCAGTTTATATTGTCATTTCAGATGACTAATGAGAATCAAACACCCACCGTTCCTTCGGGAGACGTGCAGGGCGCAATTGTGATTGGCAGTAGCCATAACATTGCGAGCGCTGCGAGTGGGGGGGCTCAGGCTCAGGCTGAGGCCGAAACTGCTGCGGCAAAGGCTGATGCTATGGCTGCGGCTGCTGCTGCGGCCGCAGCACAGGCTGCTGCTAAGGCTGCGGCCAAAGCAGCGCTTGTGGCAGCAGCCAGGGCAAAGGGCAAGGCTCCGGCAACGCCGGCGATGCCAATGTTGCCAACCTCTCAACTGGAGAGACCGGAAAAGTTTAGGGGCAACAACTTCAAACGTTGGCAGCAAAAGATGCTATTTTATTTAACTGCCCTTAATCTGACCCGGTTTCTTAAGGAGTCTGCACCCGTCCTAAGCGAGGACGATGAGGACGTGCAGACGGTTTCGGCGGTGGAAGCGTGGAAACACGGCGACTACCTATGCCGGAACTACATCCTGTGTGCTCTGGATGACACTCTCTTCCGTGTATTCGAGCCCAAGGCTTCTGCAAAGGAGCTTTGGGAGTCTCTCGAACGAAAGTACAAAGTGAATAACGCTGGAGCAAAGAAATTTGTCGTCACGGACTTTCATGAGTACATGATGACTGATGGGAAGAGTGTCATCGAGCAGGTTGAGGAACTCCAACTCATATACCATAGGCTTGAGGTTGAAGGGCTAGTTATCAACGAACCTTTCCAAGTGGCATTAATGATTGAGAAACTGCCACCTTCTTGGAAAGAGTTTCAAAATTACCTGAAACACAAGCGAAAGGCTATGACCTTGGAGGGACTCATTGAGAGGCTCAATGTTGAGCAAAGCAACCGTCGATCCGGAAGGAAAGACGGTGGCGGAGCAGGCAACGCGGTTGCCAAGGCCCATGTGGTTGAGAACGCTATGTCTAAGCGGAAACGCTCTGACGGCATAGTCGGTGCTTCTCTCCAGAAGAAATTCATGGGAGATTGCTTGTGTGCAACAAACCGGGCCATCGTGCCGCGGATTGTAAGATGCGCATCGACAAGCCCAAACCCCCCCCCCCCCCCCCCCCCCCCCCCAAAGAGGAAGTTCCAAGGGAAAGGGAGGAAGAGGGCACCTGCTCAGGCAAATGTGGCTGAGGGAGGAGATGATGCTGGACAAGACTACATGCACCTGAGTGCTGTGGTTTCTGAAGTGAACCTGGTGGGGAGCAACCCAAAGGAATGGTGGCTAGACACAGGCGCCACCAGTCACATCTGTGCCAGCAAATGGATGTTCAAGACCTATACGGCCGTGGACAATGAGAGCTGCTTCATGGGGAACTCGGCTACTTCCAGGGTGGAAGGAAAAGAAACCGTGCTGCTAAAGATGACATCGGGAAAGGAGCTCACACTTAATGGCGTGCTCCATGTGCCGGAAATTCGCAAGAATCTGGTTTCCGGGTCTGTTATGGTGAACAAAGGATTTAAACTTGTATTTGAATCTACTAAAATTGTAATCACCTTAAATGGAATGTATGTAGGCCGTGGCTATATGACCAACGGCATGTTTAAATTAAATGTTGGTACTCCGGCTCCTAAAGCCGAGTCTGCTATTGTGGGTACTAAGGCTGAGGCCAGTACCAAGAATAATGTAACCGTTAATGTTGCCCAAGTGGCTAATAAAATTCGTTTGCTTATTCTTGCGATTCATTTAATTTATGGCATGGTAGATTAGGTCATGTGAATTCTAATTCTATGAAGAAATTAATATCACTGAATCTACTGCCTAATTTTGCATTTGATAAACAACATAAATGTGAGGTTTGTGTTGAGGCAAAATTAACCAAGTCTTCGTATCAACATATTGAACGAAGTACTGAACCTCTCGGTCTAATACACACGGATGTATGCGACTTAAAGTTTATACAAACGCGAGGAGGGAAAAAGTATTTCATCACGTTTATAGATGACTGTACTAGATACTGCTATGTCTACTTAATGAGAAGTAAAGACGAAGCGATAGAGAAATTCGCTCTTTATAAGACCGAAGTAGAAAATCAACTCAATAAAAAGATTAAAATGTTGAGGAGTGATAGAGGCGGTGAATATGAGGCACCGTTTGCGCAGATATGCGCAGAAAATGACATTATACATCAAACCACAGCCCCATACTCTCCGGAGCAGAATGGGGTTGCTGAGCGTAAGAATAGAACGCTCAAGGAAATGATGAATGCTATGCTAATAAGTTCCGGGTTACCCAAGAACATGTGGGGGGAAGCGCTGCTTTCCGCCAACTATGTATTGAACAAGCTACCGCATAAGAAGCGTGATAAACCACCTTATGAACTATGGAAAGGCCATAGGCCGAGCTATAAATTCTTAAGGGTTTGGGGTTGTCTTGCGAAGGTCCTTGTCTCGCTTCCTAAAAGAACGAGAATAGGTCCAAAGACGGTAGACTGTGTGTTCATATGATATGCACAAAACAGTAGTGCTTATCGCTTTCTCGTGCACAAGTCGGATAATCCTGATGTGCATGTAGATACTATCATCGAAGCTCGAGAAGCTTCTTTCTTCGAGGAGATCTTTACCCTCAAGTCTTCCATAACTGTAGAGACTGAGGAGTCAAACAGTGAGGAAAATGTGGGGGCAAGTGAACCGTTGGAGGAAGAAGAAGAAGAGCCTCGACGTAGTAAAAGGGCTAGAAAGGAAACGACTTTTGGTCCAGATTTTGTAACCTTCATGATAGAAGGCGAACCGGCGACATTCAAAGAAGCAATGTCATCCCCGGAAGCCCAATATTGGGAGGAAGCGATCAACAATGAGGTTGAATCGATATTACAAAATCACACTTGGGAACTAGTGGATCTACCTCCCGGGTGTAAGCCACTAGGACACAAGTGGATCTTCAAGAGGAAGAGAAAACTCGATGGAACGATCGAGAAATACAAGGCAAGGCCTGTAGTGAAAGGTTTTAGACAAACCGAAGGTGTCGACTATTTCGACACCTATGCTCCTGTCTCCAGGAAGACATCAATCCGGATAGTCATTGCTCTCGCAGCATTGTTCGATCTGGAAATACATCAAATGGATGTTAAAACAGCGTTCTTGAATGGTGAGCTGGAAGAGGAAATTTACATGGAACAACCGGAAGGGTTTGTGGTTCCAGGTAAAGCTCACAAGGTGTGTAAACTTGTGAAGTTCTTGTATGGACTTAAACAAGTGCCTAAACAATGGCACGAAAAATTTGATAGAGTGATGCTATCAAACGGTTTTCGAATAAACGAATGTGACAAATGCGTCTACGTGAAAGGTAATGAAAAGGACTACGTGGTAGTCTGCCTCTACGTAGATGACATGATTATAATAGGGAGTATTGATAACATCAACTCCACTAAGAAAATGTTGTCACAAAAATTCGAGATGAAAGACTTGGGTGTCGCTGATGTTATACTTGGTATGAAAATTACCAAGACATCAGACGGATATGCGCTATCTCAAACTCACTATGTCAGGCAGATGCTTGACAAATTTGATAAAGATAGTAGAGCTACATCCAGAACTCCGATAGAGATCTCAACCACCCTGAAAAAGAATTTTGGGGAGAATGTGAGACAATTGGAATATTCTCGAATAATAGGCAGTCTGATGTACGTCATGAACTGTACTAGACCAGACATAGCCAACTCAGTGAGTAGACTGAGTAGGTACACCAGTAATCCAAATGAGGAACACTGGAAGGCCATCATGAGACTTCTCAGATACATGAGATACACAGCAGACCGAGGGTTGCATTATACCAGATATCCAGCTGTACTGGAAGGGTATTCTGATGCAAACTGGATCTCGGATTCCAACAGTACACGATCCACTAGCGGATATGTGTTTGTGATGGGAGGAGCAGCTGTCTCATGGAGATCATCCAAGCAGACGTGCATAGCTAGATCAACTATGGAATCCGAGTTCATAGCGTTGGATCTAGCAACAGAAGAGGCTGATTGGATGAGAAGCTTTCTGGAAGGAATTCCAATGTGGCCGAAACCTGTCCCAGCAATAAGCATGCACTGCGATAGTCAGTCGGCTATTGGACGGGCGCAGGATCATATGTATAATGGAAAGTCCCGACATATTCGTCGGAGACATAAATCCGTAAGAGAATTGTTAGCTAACGGTGTGGTGTCATTAGATTTTGTGAGATCTAAAGACAATATAGCGGATCCATTTACAAAAGGCTTAACTCAGGTAGGAGTTGAAGTTTCATCGAGGGGAATGGGGTTGAAGCCCATCAAACTGGAAACCTCCTCAGAGGCAACCCAACCCGAACTGGATTCTCCAGCCTCGGGTTCAACGGGAAAACCGAACTATGGGGGTGACCGAACAAAGCACTCGGGAACTTAAGTTCCCAGCCCATTTCTAGGATGAAAGAGTGATAGACCTAGACCATCTTAAGGGTGAGCATGAGGCTCTTAATGAAAACAAGTATCTCGAAGGTCGAGAGGGGTGAGTCAGGACACCCTTGACTTGACATCACCTATGACGAGTGTGTATGGCCGATACTATGTGATGAGCCATGGGCTAAATCACTAGAGCACTCGGTTGAATTTTGCCAAGGCAGTCCACGGCCAAATATGGACAACAACCAAAGGGCTTAGTAAGTGGTGTAGAGAGGACACTGTGTGCGCATTACCCTGGTATGCACAAACGCTAAAGGGTTCAAGGCTTAAAGGCTACCCAATAGTAGCATATCAGATTTTACGTCACTACGGCAGGTTCAAGGCGCGCGCTACCTGTCCTTATCAAGTGAACTCTTGCGGTTCTCTCGTATGCATTTAGGAGCATTTTTATTTTCAGCCAATTGCATTCATGTGGGGGATTGTTGGAAAAACATGTGAAAACATGGGTGTTTCCGAATGGTCACTGGACCAACTTCGAGTCATTATTTCGTGTAACAGCGCTGAGTTGTTTATACCGTACTGAACATGGTTGAGTAGCCCGTGTGACGAGCTTCGTAACGGTATATCACATGACCTATTCGGAGAATGGGTGTGAATACAAAGTGGTTTCAAAGTTTGTGCCTCGAAAGCTCAAATCTGGAAAACCGAAATGGTAAAAGAAAAAAAACCATTTAGTATAATCCCATATTGGAAGATTAAGAGTTAATTTTACAATATATATACCATACCAACTCATGTAGTTATTAAACTAACATGTCCACATACACCTAAGAGTATTAGTGTGTACCACACACGCGCGCTCGCTCGTGTCTCGGGTCTCGGGCTCGGGCACGGGGGTGGGCGCGGGCACGGGTACGGGTACGGGCTTGGGCTTGGGCTTGGGCTTGGGCTTGGGCTTGGGCTTGGGCTTGGGATTTGGGATTTGGGATTTGGGGAATGTCTTGGGTCTTGGGTCTTGGGTCCAAATCCGAAATGGGAGTTTTGTATAAAATACAAAAGCAGTCCCTAGAGTTTCCAGCAGAAGAAACGCTCCAGCAATGAATGAGATTAAATGATGCGGTTTCAGAATTAATTGAGCGGATTCTGGGGGTGTAACTCCCAGAATTGATGACCAACATTTATGGCTGCGGTTTCATTAGAGCTTATAAAAGGCAGCCATCCCCCTCTCATTTCAACACACCAGAACACACAACACAGCATAAGCATCATATAGAGAGAGAGAACCGCACCACCAACAGCTCGACCTGTGGTTCGGTGCCGGTTTCCATACGAGCCACTCTGAGATAGAAGTTGTACCTTGGGAACAAAGTCCCGAAACCAGAAACCTTTAAAGGTGGTTCGGGAAATATTGTTTAAGAGAAACTGCTCAGCAGTTGCCTCTTCTTTTATATTTCTGTTATTTATTTTTCAGTCATTTACATTCTGTCCATTTCATTTCATTACTGTTTAATTTCTGTAATTTACTTTTCAGTACTGTTTACTTTCAGTCTCTTCAGTTCTGTAATTTTCATTATTTACAAAACAGTCCGGCAGTTTGTTTTATTTACAAAACGGTCCGGCAGTTTTTTATTTGTTAAAAACAGTCCGGCAGTTTGTTTTATTTACAAAACAGTCCGGCAGTTTTTATTTGTTAAAAAAACAGTTCGGCAGTTTGTTAAATCAGTCCGGCAGTTTTTTATATTGTCAAAAACAGTCCGGCAGTTTGTTTTATTGTCAAAACAGTCCGGCAGTTTGTTTTATTGTCAAAAGCAGTCCGGCAGTTTGTTTTATTATCAAACCAGTCCAGTAGTTTAATTTAAATTCTGTACGAGTCAGGAATTGTAATTTATATTCCAATTGTGAGAAATAAAATTGTTATTTCCATTCAGTCCTTTGTCTTTTACATTATTGTCTTTCAAATAGTACCAAAAAACCAACGGATCTTTACTATACACTTGTGACAAAAAAAGGAGTATTTAAAGTGCCACCCTTGTGTTCTAACGCAAGAAAGCAAACGATCGATACGGAAGAAGCAAATGGCATAGAGTTTATTTTGGAGATTAGCGAACGGCATTTAGTTTTTCTTTTGAAGATAAGCAAATGGCATTTAGTTTTTATGGCTGGAATTGCAGGCTATAATATCTGTTGCTATTTTATAATTATGGCTTAAAAAGATAAAACCATTTGTAGTCAGCAGAACCATGATTTTGAGTTTTGACACAAAACGCTGAAATAAATTGGTATTCTAGACGATTAAAATGTTTATGGGTTGACAGTTTGCTACTATGATGTTTATTTTAAATTCAGTACATTTGACAGTAAGATTTTTTCTTTTAGTATGAAGATAGTAGCGCTTTCTGCATTTCGTATGTTACCAGTTACCAACTGGTTCATCTCCGGCTAATAACTTCAATATTTAATTTCTGAGGTAAGTTTTTGTTGTTTTTTATCCGTTGGTGATATAAATATGATGCATTTTTGGAGGAAACGCGTCTAAAATTATGTGCTTTCTCTTAATATTTGCAAAAGACAGAAAATATAAAAATCTCCCACGTACGTTTATCCAACTTCCCCAATAAATTGTTTCTACTATGCATTCACCAACTAAAGTTAACATGTACCGCGAAGCTGTTATTTAGTTCATACTGTTTTTCATAACACCAACCTTAAAAGTATGTAGATTTAGAAGCAAAAATGAAGTGTTTGAACTAGTTACCTAATATTGGTTTGAAAAGAAAAAAAACTAGTTAGCTAAAAAGAAAAGAAGTATGTGAAGCTGTAAACCATCAATTCCAGAAAGAAAATGATATTATGTAATGTGGAAAGTACCATCATACTGCCACTTGGTGTTCACAAAAACTGCAAATTTTTTTATTGAGAAATTATGTGAAAAGGCCTTTATTTTGAACCATTTGCAATTGACTGTAATAATTTGTATAGGTTGTCTCTTCGGCATCCGATAAAACTGGAACGTTACAAAGAAGTTAACATATAGGTGAATCTCAATCACTTTCCCCAGCACTTTCTTACTCGCCTAACTCGAGATATATAGGCTCTGTTCATATAGCTCGAGTAAATGTAACAATGTATCAAAATCACACTTCATTATCTCAAAGAATCTTGTTTATACACCCAAAAAGAGAGACACAAAAAGAAGCAATATAAATAATAACCAAACTTAGTCCAACGCCCTTTCCAGCAACTATCTCATCAGCAATATATATCACTGTTTTAAAAAACCCGTAACGTTGTGCAATATAATGGTTTTTGAAATAAAAACGCAACGTTAAAACGCTATTTGGATGGAAAAATGCTAAATTCACGCTAGAGGAACGCTATTTACGCTATAGCGGACGCTATTTACGCTATAGCGGGTACAATCCAAAAAAAAAATAAAAAATATTTTATTTATTTATTTATTTTTGGTCAAAATTTTAATGAAATTATTGGAGTTTAAAGAGAATCAAACCCCGAATCTATTGCAAACAAAGTAAATACTCTGGCATCTCAAGTATAATCATTTTGTGATTATTAGTTATAATTTTTTATATATATTTAGTTAATTTTTATTAGATGTTTTGAATTTAATACTATATTTATATGTATTTAGCCAAAAATAAAAATACACCGTAAAACGGTATGTAGCAACGCTATTTGCGCTTTCAGCGTTTGTTTCGAAAAAAACGTTACGATAACGATAACGCTATTTAAAATTTATATATAATACAAGCCGGTCAAGTCGGCATTTTTGTTCTCATTTTCACCCTTTCAACCATTATTTTTTATACTTTCAAAAAACTAAAAACCATCAATTACACACTCCTTTTCCCAACCTTCACAACACAAGTCCCAATCTCTTCCAAAACTATGTTTCCTTTTACCAAAATCACTTACTTTTTAATCCTCTTGATAACACCAACATTTTCACAGCAATCCTATGACAGAACCAATTGCACTGCTTTAGAACAAGTCCCAGGCTCAAATTACCTATGCAACTCCCAAAAAACCGATTGTGATACGTTCATTGTTTATAGAGCTCAAGAGAACTACAACACACTATCCTCTATCGCCTCCTTATTTAACACGACTATCCCTACGCTCCTCTCGTTTAACGACATTTCTACAAATAATCTAAATCTCGGGAAAGAAATTTTAGTCCCCGTTATGTGTACATGTCCCGATAGATTTTCCTACGTGGACTTATTTTTTGATGCGTCAAAAACAAACTCCTCTTATGATGTGGCGTGTGGGGCATTTGAAGGATTGGTTAAGGAACAAATCCTTTTAGACCAAAATCGAGGGCTCGGTTGGAATGTTTCGAAAACAAAATCAATTCAGATACCAATACGTTGTGCTTGTCCTGATGGTACAGATATAGGAAATGGCACAAAATTTCTTGTGACATATCCGGTTATGGAAAATGAATATCCGAACCTTATATCAAGTAAATTCGGAGTACCCGTAGATTTAATATTTCATGCTAACAAGTTAAACACATTTGATGCTATTTATGCTCAAACGACACTACTTATTCCTACCAATAAAGTGCCTGTTTTGAATAGCCTTTCCCAAGCTATTCCAGCTCCTAGTCCGAGATTTGTCGCTTACGACATTTCACCAGGTCAAAATTTGCACCATCATTTAACTTTTTATATTGGATGGGGTTTTCTCGCAATGTTGTTGTTGATGGTTTTGTGGTTCGGTTATTTCATTTTTATGCGGAAAAAGAACAACCCTAGTAAATTTAAACCTCTATCTGAAGCAATTTCATTGAAGTTTTCACCTCAACTTCGCGATGGGATGTCTAAACTAAAACACTCGCTCGTTATTTTTTCCCCTGAAGAGCTAAGTATAGCAACAGGATATTTTAGCAACGCAAATGTAATTGGCGCAGCTGTTTACAAGGCTAAAATTAACACGACTTATCTAGCTATCGAGCAAATGAGCACGGAACAAGGGGCTCGCCACGTCATCGACATACTAACAAAAATTAACCACCTTAACGTGGTGAAGCTCGTTGGGTGCTGCTACGGTCCCACACCCTTTTTGGCGTATGAGTATGCGGAATATGGTAGCCTAATGGACTGTTTGTCTAACACAAAAATGGCAAAGCAGCTTCATTGGAAAGCTCGTGTGCAAATAGCTTTTGACCTTGCGATAGGGCTTCATTACATTCATCATTGCACAAAACCTTCTTACGTTCACCGAAACATAAATAGCCGAAACGTGCTTATAGGCGTAGATTTACGTGCTAAAATCTCAGGGTTCCGTCTAGCGAAAACACTAAAGTGGACAGAAGAGAAAGAAGGGCTAACTTGGAAAGAATCAGAGATTGTGGGGAAAAAAGCGTATTTAGCTCCCGAATATTTGACCGAAGGACAAGCTTCTATGAAAATAGATGTATATGCCTTTGGTGTAGTTTTACTCGAGTTGTTATCAGCTAACGTTGTTATAGATGACGGTAAAATATTTAAGCATTCAATTAGTTTTTTGGACGGAGAAGCTTTAACGGATTCGAATGGTTGTTTGGAGAAATTTAGTTCATTTATGGACCCTGCTTTAGAGGGAAATTATCCAGTAGGTGATGCTATGTGTTTGGCTCTTCTATCTATGGGGTGTTTAGAAGAAGAACCGATACATAGGCCTAGCATGAATGATGTTTTAAAAGCTATGTCAAGGTTCATCTGAGGATAACTTTGCTTGAATAAATTTGTCCAAATTTGGTTGTTCTCATTACCTTTTTGTGTTTTGAATGTATATATTGGGCTAGTGGCAAGGATACCAAGAAACTATTATGATATTATGTCTTTGTTAAACTTGTTTTCTGTTCTTATACCTAATCGAAATTTCACAATGATTAAATTTGTTGCATCACAAAAGCTGCATTTGTAACTTTTCTTACCACCAGTCCGTCAGAACGAGTCCAGAATTCATTTTTACCCATCTTTAGGAAACCCAGACGTTTCTCGAGTCTTAACAAATTCTAACAGTGTACACAGAAATGAGTTTGCAAATTTCTGCGTTTCAAGTTACAGCTAACTCGGTTGTGTCTCGGTTACATTCTGTACTATGGGAAATAAGAAGATGGAAATATTTAAATTTTGAACAAAATCATCGACAATAAAAAACTGTTTATTTTTTGCAGAACACGTAACGATACACCTATTGCTGTTGCTCGAGCTCACTCAAATCCCCCTAGGCTTAAAATTACTTATCCAGGGCATAGAGAAGATCACATTCAACAGTCTTATTGTCATGCATACACTGTAACACTGATCATGGCAATCAAACTTTATTCTTATTGAGCTAAATATAAATAGATTTCGTAGTTTGAAATAATAAGTCATCGCCAATCAAATGACAAACTGGTGCATAGGGTATTTATCTTAATCGTAAGAGGTCAAACAAAGGAAGAAGCAAATGTCATGTAGTTGTTATGGCTGGAATTGCAGGCTATATATATATATATATATATATATTGCAAGTTTAAATCTGACTTAAAAACCATTCAGAACCACCTACGTCTTAGCAGGCATTGTAAGTTTGTAACCTAAACGTTATCCTAGTATTCTAACCAGAGGTAAACATTTTAAATATAAAATAGGAAAAGCCAATTTACAGGCCTAGGCGCCTAGCATGAATGATGCTTTAAAAGATCTCCTTCCTTTCATTTAAAGTTTTTCGCAGATATGGAGTTGCTGAAGCACATAAACAACTTCAGCCGCTAAAGTTGCTCCGTGAACCTCAAGATTGAAATTTATCAGTTCAGACTTGACTGTAATTTTCTGCAGGTTCATTTGCTTTTCTTAATCTCAGCCGATTCAATAGCCGAGGTCGAAAGTTCAGCGGGTAAAGTTGAACAAAATTCGCTTATGAAATGGATAATATATACTGCCAAGAGTAAGCAAATATAATTATGGAGAATATTTATTGCCAAGAGTAACATGAAAATATAAAATGCCAACACTACTAATTTCTATGTTCTTTTCTTAATCGAGAAATATACATAGAACTTAGGATTTTGAAACCCGGAAATATGGCAAGAAACGAGAGAAAAAAAGTAAAATTAAGGAAAATGAACCTGAAATCATTTTATGATCGTGTTTGCAAGATGGGAAATTAAGATTAGAAGAAAAGAAAAATAGGAAAGGAAAAAAGGAAGAGAGTGATCTAATCCTGCTTTTTTCATTTGTTTTCACTTTATTCACCTTTGAAAGAAAAATAATTTCTCTCATTATACACAAAGTTTTCCCTTCTCAGGAAATTATTTTTTATTTTCCATTAGATTTTAGGGTTCTAAAGATTTCCCTAAAGCTTATCAGCTTTATTGCAAAATTTGAAGTATGAAATACCTAGCCAAAGTTTGGGCTTCAAATTATTTTACATAGGTCATGGGTGATCTAGGAAATAAAGGAGATGTGTATGCAAACATAGTCACGAAACTTTTTTTGCTTCTTAATGGCAAACAATTAAGAACAGCATACATACGAAAGGAAACGTAGTAGTTTAAAAAGGTTCACTATTATTCTAAAACAGAAAACATAAACCATTGAATTAGTCATTTTCCCATAAGTGGATACAAAGCGAATTCGTCTTGAAACAAACAAAGAATTACAATCACTCAAATTATGTGAACTTTCAGTTGACATTTCATCACCCGAATGATAGTATGGCTACATATCTAAAAAGCAATAAATTTTGAAAAAATTGACTAAATGTGATTGTCGAGTTGAAGGTTGTATATACACACGATGGGTTCTACCAGAGATCTGCACTGGCTGTGAGGGAGGAAATCTGATTTGCTTATGTAGTATATATCGTATCAACACCCTCGTTATCTTCTCGTGAAAAAGGGGTGTCTAAGAGCCTCGTGTGCAGTCAACCTCTCGGAAGGATCATACCTCAGAAGTCCTTGTAGAAGATTTATCAAATCACCCGCCGAATGGTCAACATGTTGCATTATGATATTCTGGAAAGTGTGACAAAGATTACATTAGCATCCATTTACAAATTTATTCACAAATGGCATGATTAAAACATCATTAGAGAAAACAAATAAGAATCAAACCTGAAGACGTGACATCTTCTGCACAGCCTTTATGCTATCTCTTGAGGTGGCTCCTTCTGGCCAGTCTAATCTTCCTCTCCGGACATTTTTCGGCTTGACGGCTGAAAAAAGAAAACAAAAGGCTTAAAAAAACAAATTCCAGCAACATAAAAGGCCTTGCTGAAAAAAGAGAGGGAAAGTACTCACTCTACTTTTCTCAACATGTGCTGAGGAAGCGGGCCCAACACTCGTTCCATCATCGCAAGGTGTTCTAGATTTTCGTGTGTTTGGAACAATGCTTCTCCCTGCCAAATACAAAGTATTCAGTAAAAGCTTATGAAAACATCAGCGGTTAAATTGTACCAAAACAAACAAAGCTTTTACTTACTGAGCATAACTCAATCAGGATACAGCCAATACTCCATACATCACACGGGTAACTCCATCCAAGCCCTGTAAAGTAATTAAACGTTAATTAAGCAGAAATAATGGGCACCATTTTATACATAATATCAAAAGTAGCAAAAAGACGTACCCAGAATTACTTCTGGAGCGCGATAATGACGTGTTGATACAATATAATTCTGATTCTGACGTTCATAGATTGTGCTTCCAAAGTCGATAACCTTTATAGCACTGGATTTTGGGACCCTTTTAAAGTAAGCACCATCTTTTGGTGACCGTGATGAAATCTGTCAAAATCCAAAGAAAAAAATATGTGAGAACCTCATAATAGAAAATTCCCAGAGCACCACACAAAAACTGCAAGAAATATTCTTATATTTTCTTAATCTTTAAAGCCTAATTCTGCTTCTCAACAGTCTAATACCTTGTAATCAGGAACTTTAACATATTCGGGAGATACTAGAAGAATATTCTCAGGCTTCAAATCCGTATGGATAAGATGCAAATCATGCATGACTGCGTATTATAGAAATACACCAAATATTAACAACAAAATAAGTAAAAAAAGAACAATCATCAAAACCTGACAGAACTGAATCAAGGATTATAAATTATTAATGCATTTAAATGAAACGTTTAAAACGTACTTCGAGTTAGAAAACGAGTATTGACTTTCAAAGTAGAAAAAAACTCTTGAGTGAGTGAGTCCTTATAAATTTAAGGAGGCTCTCAAATCTTTATAAAAATATTTGTATAAAAAATATGATGATATGAAAATAAAAAACTGGCACAAGTGAATACTACACACATGATATACATCCCAACAGTTGGCTGCCAATCTCACGAACAAGATCAATGGGAAATGAGCGATAATTGTTTTTGCGAAGGAAATCATATAAGCTAGGTCCAAGCTTCTCAAAGACCTGTTGAATCATTGGAATTCACCCACAATTTTTAACCCCAAGCAACTTTTTTAATTGGGGAATTATTAATCCACTAAATAAACCATTACTTACAATACAAATATGGTTACGATAGTCAAACCAGTTCCGAATTTGCACACAACTGCAAGGAATAAACCCACTTAACAAACAAAAAAACAAAAACAAATCGCATTTCCACCAAAATATTAACAATATCAGTATAATAACATGAACAAACCGAGCCAACAAAAATTTACTCACCGTTCGCCACCTTTGTCATGTTTACCAAGCTGTTCTAATATATCCACTTCAATCATGGCTGCTTCACGATACTTCTTTATACCACGTACAATTTTAATTGCAACCATTTCGTTTCTTTCTCGGTCCCAACATTCCAAAACCTGGCCAAAGGTTCCTGTGAAAGCACGAAAAAAGAAGATTTAAGGATAATAGAAGGTGCAAAAGACCCAATTTCTAGAATGAAAAAGGTCCAGATAACTGCATACCTTCACCCATTTTGCTGTGGATCTTATCTGCAAGAAACAAATAAAGGGAAAAAAATCAGTCTTACAAGTTTGATGTCATTAGCAACAATATGATGAATTGACATGAAATAAAGTAAAAATGAGCAATACGCATCCCAGTATCAGAAACAAAATCAAACCTATTCCTAATGAAATATTAGAGCATAAAGAATTATACATGTTTTATTCTTTATAGCAACTATAACTAAGTATTTATTGGAAAGGGTAATTACAGCGTGAAGTCAAATTATCGCCAACGGCAAAAGTGTAATGCCCATCTTTATCATCGTCTCGCAGAGGGGGAGAACCATTTCGGGGCAAACCCTTAACAATAAAAGAGGAACTAGAGTGGTCTGCCAATGCTACTGATAATGCATAGTTCGCATCGTTCCCAACATCTTGTCCACAAAACAATTCTAGCTGAAATACAAAAACCACCATGCAATTTCAACACACAAAAAATCTAACCTTTGCTAGATACTAAATAATGGTAGCAAGAATACTCTCTTCCACCTATGATATAAATTTTCATTGTTCAAAAAATCAAACAGACCAAAACTACCAAAAGGCTTGCGCTAGGAATCTTAACAAGTGCACCAAAAACTTCCTAAAGAGGCATGGTGATGAAATTATGGTCTATGCAGTAATAATATATTTAACCAAGTATAAATAGGTATATTGAAAACCATACAGTATGTAAGTTCACATGAAATTAACGCAATAAAACTCTAAATTTCAACCGATTAGAGACCGACAACCAGCATAAGCAACAAATTCATATATTAAACCAATAATATGCCAAATCTTTCAAGAGAGAAAACACAATTCTAGTAAGGCTGAA
Source organism: Primula veris (assembly GCA_963682055.1). Classification (NCBI taxonomy): domain Eukaryota; kingdom Viridiplantae; phylum Streptophyta; class Magnoliopsida; order Ericales; family Primulaceae; genus Primula; species Primula veris. The sequence goes on along the minus strand of OY821745.1, from coordinate 4,057,860 downwards.
CAAGTCAATTTGACAAGACTTGACATATAAATACACAACAATACTCAAGTTGCAAAAAATACCCAAATTTAGGCCAATTAAATACCAAATCATAACAAGATGTGATTTTTATGCTAAACTGATGGCTACGAGAGTGAATTCAGTGATATCAAATTAAAAGTCGCAGATTAATAAAATTAAGAGACTAATGCAAGAAAAAACTAAATATGAGCATAATTGATTTGAATCCAATGTGATTTCGACGAGATCTAACAACATAAACTGTTAATTTACAACTAAAAAAACCTAAATTAAAGAATAGGGCAATAAACCTTATTTTGATCGATTAAAGACTAATTCAACACATGTGGGATTAAGAGACTATTGAAACAAAAATCCAAATTTAAGCCTATTTAAGCATATGTGAGATATATACGCATAAATGATACAAACCCAGAGTACATTTAGAACAGATCTAGAAAAGACTCACAAATTATACATAAATCAAATATATTTGATAGATTTATTAAAAAAATTAAGTGATTTCCCATAATCGAAAGATTTACACAAATAGTACATTATTTATTGATACACAGTTTATACCAAAAAAATATATCAATATCGGCCAGATCCAGAAAAGATCTCACAATTAATACTAAATAAATAAAAAAGTCTAGCGCAATTAAAACTTATTGTCCAGATCTGGTTACACAATATAAACTACTATGTTTTATTTATTTAGTATTAATTGTGAAAACCTTTTCCTATTTACATAGCGCAATTAAAATCGTTATTGTATTAATAGATCTGGACAATAAGTTTTAACTACGATAAACTTTTTTATTAATTTAGTATTAATTGTGAGATCTTTTCCGGATCTATAAAAAAAACTAGCGCAATATAAACTACTATGTTTTATTTATTTAGTATTAATTATGAAAACCTTTTCCTACCTGGTTTATATTTACATAGCGCAATTAAAATCGTTATTGTATTAATAGATCTGGACAATAAGTTTTAACTACGATAAACTTTTTTATTAATTTAGTATTAATTGTGAGATCTTTTCCGGATCTATAAAAAAAACTAGCGCAATATAAACTACTATGTTTTATTTATTTAGTATTAATTATGAAAACCTTTTCCTACCTGGTTTATATTTACATAGCGCAATTAAAATCGTTATTGTATTAATAGATCTGGACAATAAGTTTTAACTACGATAAACTTTTTTTATTAATTTAGTATTAATTGTGAGATCTTTTCCGGATCTATATAAAAAACTAGCGCAATATAAACTACTATGTTTTATTTATTTAGTATTAATTATGAAAACCTTTTCCTACCTGGTTTATATTTACATAGCGCAATTAAAATCGTTATTGTATTAATAGATCTGGACAATAAGTTTTAACTGCGATAAACTTTTTTATTAATTTAGTATTAATTGGGAGAGCTTTTCCAGATCTATAAAAAACTCGCGCAATATAAACTACTATGTTTTATTTATTTAGTATTAATTGTGAAAACCTTTTCCTACCTGGTTTATATTTAAATAGCGCAATTAAAATCGTTATTGTATTAATAGATCTGGACAATAAGTTTTAATTGCGAGACCTTTTCCTAAACTTTTTTATTAATTTATTATTAATTGGGAGAGCTTTTCCAGATCTATAAAAAAAACTGGCGCAATATAAACTAGTATGTAAATATAAACCAGATCTATCAATTAAAAAAACGATTCCTCTACAAATAACGCAAATTAGAGAAACAATTGCAATAAATCACCCTTAATTTAAATTCCAATTAAACACGTGCGATTAAATCAACGAGATCTATCAAAAGGGTAGGAGAAATTAAAGAAATAAAATAACAATAAATAAAAAAAGAAAATAAATAATTAGTACCTGAGGAGCAACATCCCATCCCAAACGCTGACGTTTTCGAGGCCGATCGATTCTAGAGAGAGGAAACTCCACCGCACGTGCCGTCTCCATTATAGAGAGAGAGAGATTAAAAGAGTTTTTTAGAGAGAGAAAAATAAAAAAGGAGGCGAATATTGTGATAGGTAGAAGAAAAATATAATGACGATATATATTTATTGAGTCTTTGACCTAATCTTTTGAGGTGAAGGGTTTTGATCGTGGCCGTACACGTGTTTCTTTACTGGCCTTTGGTTTCATTGAAGGAATACATATTACACTTTGGTGTCTTATGTTTTATATAAAACTTTTGTTCAGTGTATTCATGTTTTTAACATGTCCCGCTATTCCTATTTTAATAGCAATTTCTAATATTTTAAAAACATATTCAATCGAATTTTTAGTCAATGTATTTCTGTTCATAACTTTATGCACTCTTTTAAAAAACTCAACAGACTCGATAGCTTTTATTTATTTAGTATTAATTGTGAGAGAAAATTAAAATAGGAAACGAATATTGTGATAAGTACGTAGGAGAAAGAGATAACGACAATATATATTTTATTGAGTCGTTTGACATAATCTTTTGAGGTGAAGTTACGATCGTGACCGTACATGTGTTTCCTTACTCGCCTTTGGTTTCACCGTATATTAGTAATATATTAGTGCCCCATGTTTGTATAATGATTTTGTTTAGTCTTTATTCATTTTTCTTAAAGTATTTTTTTATTTTTAAACAAGCTCATTATTATTAAAGAACAACGAACAAAGATACAGACTTTCGGTACTCCTGGAACAGTCTCCAAGTGGCTAAGCAAAATAAGATAATACAAAGTCACAAGGTGCCCAAAAGCCTACAACTCCGTACATAAACTCGTCGACTCATCACAACTTAGACAGACCGTACATCTACACCCAACAGACATAAAATAAAAACATAAAAGAAAGTCAACTATTAGGAGAACTAAAATATTGTCGTGCGTGCCAATCCAGGTAGGGATAGTAATAGAAATTCGCAAATGATAGTACATGCTACAATGGACAAAAGGAGGCAAAAAAAGAACAAGCACTGGCTCATAAAAGCGTCATCGAGGTGTCATCACACAAATAAACCCGATCTGAAAAGGCCGAATATGCCTAAAAACCTAAAGACAACATCCAAACACTCAAAGCAGACTAATCTAACAGCAATCATAAACCCCCAACTACCAAACCTAAGAAAAACTCTAAAGAGTTCTTGTTATAACCCGTATTTTTCTTTAATATTTATTTTAGTTTATCGAGGCAATAATTATTTTCTCACTAATATTAATAAGTAAGAAGTGATCACTTTAGTTTGAATTGGTAGTAAAGGGTAATTATCAGAAATTAGTAGGAGATGTAACTAATTACAAGAAAGCTAAGGTCTTATTAGGTGTTTTCTATATAGTATTAATGAATAAAAACTGAAAACAGTAATAATTATTTGTAAATGTGTGAATATTAAAAAGGGGGGAGAAAGAGATTAAGCGTTTGGTTTCATCTTGTCAAGCCATTTCCATCATAGTATTTATAATCACTTGAATGGGAGAGAAATAGAATAACATAAAACAGTTTCAATTGTATATATATATAAACTATAAAGAGAGAGTGAGTGAAATCAGCTATATAATCAGAGTACAAGCTTGAGTTTTCCTTCGTTGGTTTTCCTTTTCATGGGTAAATACATGTTCTGGTAACAAGCCAATTTTATAATCGCATGCTAGTATGTGTTGTAGCTTGTAGAATTGACCCTTGATTTATTAAAATCGTAGTTTATTAACTTATGTTATGGAATTGATATCACAATAACATGTTTATATATTGTTTGGCATGCAAGTGTTTATTTTTCTTGGTTGTTGAACTCTATAATTGGTTGGTAGTTGATACATACTTGCTAACTCTAAGAAATTGAACTAGGTTAATTAAGTTTGTTCTTAATTTATAAATTTCTAATGTACAAGCTGATGTTATGTAATTGATAGTATAAGGGTTAAGTGGTTGACAAATGCATGGTCGGGAAAATAATTTATGTCGTAGCTATTTCAGAATCTTGTCGGTTTCAAGTAAATAGACCAGAATCATTCAACCATTTTATTTTAACTTATAGGATCTGAACATGTAGGGACACTAAACCGAGATTTATAATATAGATGCATGTTTTGTAATTGTTGTGGATATCGTAAATCGAGTAAAAATGTCAGCGGAAGTTTTGTTAAACCAACTTCCATTCTAATTTTTAAACCGGTACATGTTAGGCTGCTCTCAAGTTTCAAACCAAAATAAAGCCATGTTTGGCAATATAAGCTATTTCTATAGTATTGTTGATGACCGTAATATAGGGAACAAATTGTAACTTGCTGCAGCATGTGAATCGTGACAAATGTTTATACAAATATGTAGATCATTAGTTTGATTGATGTCTAATTATTATTGCAGTAACTTGTATGTGTAGTTAGGTTTCACTTGATAAAAGTTAATCAAATAAAGGTGAGTAAACACTTGAATATAATCGGCTTCATGAAGATGTTGTAGTCACATATAAATATATAGTATGATAGCATGTGGATTTCTGTCTAGTTGTGTTAATTGTGTTGAACTTATAGTTCAATAATTAATTTTGATTATAACTTTAATTATGTTTTTAATGATTTTACGGTTTTACGATTTCGATGATATAATGCTTGTCTTTTCCAAAATAATAAAATGTAAATTTCAGAATGCCAGAAAGATAGAGCACAGAAAAACGAAGCTACAGGTTCAAGCGGAACCAGAATCGGAGCTAAAACGAAGGAGTTATGGGCATTCGAATAATAGCAAGAAAACCGAGAACTGCCAGAAGAACACGACCGATCGACTGGACAAAAACGACCGATCGTTTTTGGTCCAAATTCTTCCAGTGAGCAGGTCGAAAAAACGACCGATCATTTCTTAGAAACGACCGATCGTTTTCTGAAAACGACCGATCGACTGTAGAAAACGACCGATCGTTTTCTACAGATTTCGAAAACAGCTTTTCAGGTTTTTCTGGAAAACAGCTTAAAACCTCTGAAAAATAGCCTCAACCACTTCCAACGGTCATAACACAGAAAAACAGACTTTGTGACCATATATACCTCAAAAATCTTTCTTCAAACACAACAATCCATTATCCTAAAACTTCTCTTAATCAAAACCCAAATTATCACCATTTTGGTGAAAATATTCGAAAAAGAGGAAATTAAGAAGAAAGCGATTCAAGCTCGAACAACAACAAAGACTCACCAATTACCTTATTTAGAAGCAAATAGAATAGTGAGTGTAGTTACATTTTTGTAACAAAATTGTAACGAGTATTTTATAAACTCATTTTTGTGAGCGAGTGATCGGGTAGAGGCTTTGTAAGCAAGTGAAGCTTAAAAGCTCTAGGTCTTTCATTTCGGGACACTCATAAAGTGAGGGGGAGCTTAATCGGTCGATTAGCTCATTAGGATTGTAATATCCGGGAAAAGAATTTTTAGTGAAATACTCGGTAGTACCGAGGAGAGGACGTAGGCGCGTTTTGCCGAACCTCTATAAATCACGGTGTCATCTTCTTCCCTTAAACTTTTATTTTCCGCAAATATTTATTCTTGCTTGCTTGCGTTTGAATTTATTAACGATTATTAACGCTTAAGCTTAGAATTGTGTAAGTTGGGGTGTTAGTTGCACTTAAGTTTTAATTAGGCAAAAATCGCCATAAACCTTATTCATCCCCCCTCTAAGGTTTAGCCGCATCCGGACCAACAAATTGTTCTCAGCTTTGAAACTATGATTACATATTTAATTTTTCCACACATTTACTGATGAGAATATGAATCTGTAGCTTTAAAGTTATTCCTTGTTATCATGCTTTGAGTTGTGATTTCAGTAGAAAGTTCATGCTAGCTAAGTCAAGTATCGATTAGATTCTTATTTGAAAACTGACCTATCTTTGTCATTATACTGAGCTACAAATTTGTATTACAGTAACTAAGAGGGTATGAGTTTTAGGCAAAGGAAATGAACCAATGAATTGAACATTAGTAGTTTTCTATGCAGGCATATGTATGTGGTAGGATTTTTTGTACATTTCTCACATGTTAGTTTCAACTGTCCTTAGTGAGGATTTGATTTATAATTGTTGAACCATGGGGTTCAATAATTGATTTTGATTATAACATTGATTATGTTTTTAATGATTTTACGATTTCTCTATTTCGATGATATAATGTTTGTCTTTTCCCAAAAGAGAATTTGTAAATTTCAGAATGCCAAAAAGATAGAGCACAGAAAAACGAAGCCACAGGTTCAAGCGGAACCAGAATCGGAGCTATAACGAAGAAGTTACGGGCTTTTGAAGATTAACGAGAAAACAGAGAAAACTGAAGAACGACCGATCGTCTGTACAAAAACGACCGATTGTTTTTGTTCTGATTTCTTCCAAAGAGTTCACAAGAAAAACGACCGATCGTTTTTCAGAAACGACCGATCGACTGGTGAAAATCGACCGATCGACTGTAGAAAACGACCGATCGTTTTCTACAGATTTCGAAAACAGCTTTTCAGCTTTTTCTGGAAAATAGCTTAAAACAGCCTCAACCACTTCTAACGGTCAATATACAGAAAAACAGACTTTTGGTCTATATAAACCAACCCAATCTCTCTTCCATAAACACCAATCAATACACCTATTATCATCCTTCAATCCCTACATACAAAACCCTAAATATCACCATTTTGGTGCATATATTCAAAAAGAGGGAAAATTGAAGAAAAAGAGAGTCAAGCTCAAACATCATCAATCTCACCAATTAGCTTATTTAGAAGCAATAAAATAGTGAGTGTAGTTACATTATTGTAACAAAATTGTAACGAGTATTTTATAAACTCATTTGTGAGCGAGTGATCGGGTAGAGGCTTTGTAAACGAGTTGCTTAAAAGCTCTAGATCTTTTCATTTCGGGACACTCATAAAGTGAGGGGGAGATTAATCGGTTGATTAGCTCGATAGGATTGTAATATCCGCAAGAAGATTTTTTAGTGAAATACTCGGTAGTACCGAGGAGAGGACGTAGGCCGTTTGCCGAACCTCTATAAAATCACGGTGTCATTTTCTTTCCTTGCTTTTACTTTTCGCAAATATATTATTGCTTAGTTTATTGCTTGCGTTTAGTAATTCTAGCATTTCATTATTCCTTGTTAACACGCAATAAGCTTAAACTTGCGATAGTTGGGTGGTTAGTTACACTTAAAGTTTAATTAGGCCAAAAACGCCTAGAAACCTTATTCACCCCCCTCTAAGGTTTAGCCACACGGGCCAACAATGACCTATTTGGAACTCAAGTTCACGTTAAGGTAATAATTGGTTATTAGGTGTAGTTTTCATTTTATCAGAACATTATTACATAGGAAGTTTGTAGAAGTCAGTCTCCTCGGATTGTTGATAGGTGATAAATAGTTGATGTCATTTTGGGTTCTAATTATTATAGTCAGTAGGTCGGTAAGGTGTATTGACAGGTAGTTGATAATTATATTTCCAGGTTTTGGTGTCCCGAGCTATTTTCAATCCGGTATCTGTGTGAGTGGTTTTTCTTACTTAATATTATAAAATCTCATTGCATTTTCTAACAAATGTTTGCAGGTTCAAATATATTTTGAAGGTATCAAAATTATATATGTATATATTGAATTGCAAGCTAAAGGTTTCAAAACGGAAAAGTTATTTGTATACGTTGATGAACGTAAAGAATAGTAAAATGTTTATATGCGTCGATGAACGTATATAGTTTAATTTTGAAAGAAACTTTATATTTTTTTTTGTGATCATTATGGTATTATATTTAAGATCTAAGTTGAGGAAAAGAAAATGATATAAAGATATTTGAGAAGTACCGGTACAATGAATAAAAGAGACCTTATGAGTCCACCTAAGATTGGAAAGTCCAGTCATAGAAAATAGATTCAGGAAGTCTGAATTCAATGAATAAAAGAGATCTCTAGCATCCACATAGGATTGGGAAGTACAATCTAGATAGATATCTAATTTATATTATCGTATTGATCACACCTTAAAATGTTGAAAAATATATGTTTTTCTTACAGTTATTGATTGCATGCATCGGGAGTTTTATTAAAGCTTAAAATGTTGTTTTTCCAAGGAAATAAAAAGATGATAAAACCTATTTCCGACCCTATATACAATATTGTAAGGTTGATCACTCGCTAAACTCTTTTAGCTTACCACTCGTTTTGGAAATTTTTTCAGGTATACAGGTTCTAAGGAGTCGTTTTAAGGAGTCAAGGTTAAGTTAGTTGGGAATCAGCTAGACCTTCATAGAACTCCGTTTTATTTCCACTGCCAATAAAGTTGCAAGATTAAAATTTTCAATTACTGTTTCTTTAGTATTACAATACCCTTTTTGAATAAATTACTATCGAGATTTGAATTTGATTTCAGGTTGTTGACATATTCAGAAATAAGAACGAATGTTTGAAGTTATTATTTTATAGTCTAAATCATTTATTTAATTATTTTTAAGTTATAAGCCTTCGTCTAGCACGTGTCAAGCCACGTGTTAGTCGGCCGTGTAGCACCCCTTAGGTTCTGGGTCGTTTAGGTAAACACGAAAGTATATTGTTTACAATTAAATATCTTATATATCATTTCTTGTTATACAAAAAGGTCATGTGGGAGTTCACTTGCCCTCTCTTCATTCATAAATTTAACGACTGATATGGCCTGACGTCGCCATCTCGTCATGGTCGAAGCTTTCATTGTGTTTAGCCTGAATTGTTCGAATATGTTATTGACCTTCTCCAAAATTGTTCGAATATGTTATCATTTCTTTGTCAAATGGTTACAAAATGTGATTTGTGGGTGCATGAGTTGCTTCATGCATGATTTTTTTTATTCTGTTTACTAAAAATGATCAATCAAAATTTTGGACTAATCAATTAAATAATAATAAAATAAAAATGCATTATGCTCCCTAAAAATCAAAATATAACTTGTTGGGTCCTTCTACTTCTATCAAGTATCCACCACTTATGAGCTATATCGCCCCAATCATCATGATTTTTTTGACGGACCGTGATGTAAAAAATATGTTGAATAGAAAATAAAATAAATAGAGTGTAATAGAAAAATACTTTTTTTTTTTTATGTTTAACATAGCATAAAATAAATATGAAATTAAGACAAACGATATTGGGCAATGAAATAATTTTTTTAGTAATATTGTTTGGGAAAATAGAATGGTCATTTATGAAATTTGATAATTTTAAGGTAAAAAACACCTAACATGACTTCAACTCATAAGCTTCCACTACCCTAAATCCAATTTTACCACTACATCAACAGCTCTTTTGTTTAATTAGGGAGACCATCAATGCATATATCTTAGACAAATTCAAATTATACATATAAAAAAAAAAAAAAAAAATCGCCGCCGGGCGGCGATCCCCTGGGTACGCCCCTATATATCGAGTTAAAAGTTAATTTCAAAAGAAAAAGAAAAATAAAAGTTGTTGCATGTTTTACCAAGGGTTGGGTTAGGGTCGGGAGCCGACCCGTAAACGCTCAACTCGTATCCCGATCCGACCAAAGTCGGGATTCGACTTTTTCGGGACCTGAATTTTCGGGATCCCTACGGGTCGGGATAGCTTTATCCCAAATCTCTCGACATATTTTTTTTATTTTACGACGACGTCATTTTTTATTAACAGTTTTCATTTGAGAATTCTAAACATGTTATTAAAACGAAACATAATCCTTGTTTAAAAATAATATTCCTAATAAATGAAAAAAAAAATTAACATGTAGTAGAAAAAATAGTTTGAAACTACAAATAATAGAGTAGATAAAAAAATTGATGCGTTTTTTATCAGATTCTTTTAGTATTTAGTTTTATTCACACAATTAACAATTATCATACTAAATGAGATATATTATGATTATAAAAATAAAATAATAATTATTTATCTTTCTTGAAAATAACATTATAATTTTTTAATTGAAGTATATTTTTTTATTTTAATAGTTTCATATATTCAAAACTACAAATCTATATTATACTTATATAATTATAACTAATATATAAAAGAAATAGGATCGTAGCTCATATGATAGTGATAGAGTGCTTACATTGTACCCTACAGGTATAAGGTTCGATTCTCATCATTTAAATTTGATATAAATTAATTTATATTTTTATATAAAATATAAATTAATTAAAAAATCGTATCGGGTCGATACAGCCGACAAAATCAAAATTATCGTCAGATCCCGAAGTCCCGACCCACTCCCCACCGACAACTTTTACCATCTCAACCACTAGAGCTTCCTGTTGTAAAAAAAAACTAGAGCTTCCTGTCCAAAAAACAAACAAAAAACAGGTTCTGCAGTTAAAACGATAATTTAGTACTCCGTATTTTCTCTTCCTTGAATGTGAATATCCATCCTAATGGAACACACTCCTTAAGTTTTCATACTCTCTTAGTTTGGTGACTGGAAACATTTCTTTTAGTTAAACATAAGTGTCAAGTGAATATATGTATCATTTATGGAACACTTTAGAAGATTTAGACCAACTCTTCAATCCTACAAGCACGCTGAAAATGTTCATGTTTCCATACTTATCAACCGAACAAGCAGAAGCGGCTACGGTCATCATTTCCTCTGCAGAAACAGCACAAGAAATCATAAAAACTGATGATCTTGTCTTCTCAGACCGGCTCAGGTTTATTGTTCCCTAGAGACTTGTATATAGTTATAAATACGTGTCTATGGCCTCCTATGGAGAGTTTTCGAGAAAAATTAAAGAATATTTATGGGCTTGACCTACTTGGCAACAAAAGGGATCAAGATTTTCACAAATCAAAAGAAGTAGAAGTTGAACTTATGGTGGAAAGATTAGGAAAAAGACTAGTTTGGGGTTAGAGGTGAATTTGACCCAAATGTTTGTTTCTGTAACAAATGATGTGATATGACGAGTGGCATTGGGTATGAAATGCGGAGAGGGGCAAAATGGGAAGAAAATTAAAGGTTTGTTGAGTGATTTTGTGAAATTGATGGGTGATGAAAGTGTTGGGGATAACCTACCTTGGCTCTATTGGATTAGTAAGATTAGCGGTTTTGATGTTAAAGTGGAAAGAGTTGGGAAAGGGCTAGCTTGATGAGTTTCTAGAGGAAATTATTCAAAGATAGAATGAATAGTGATTTTGTTGTTGTTGAAAGGGATTTCATTAGTATTTTGCTTCAAATTTACAAGGATGGAAGCGGAGGATCATCTTTTGATAAATTTTGCATTAAAGCCCAGATTTTGGTAAAACTATTTCCTGCTTATGTGTTCTTTTTTTCTTTTTCGTAGCTTTTAAGCAAGGAACTTAGCTTTCTCAAACGAACCGCCGTTTTGGTTGCAGCATTTGTGCTCAACTTATTTGCACATAACTGTTTAGCTCAGTGAGCAAGATGCATGCTATATTTTTCTCTTTTGCTTCTGCGCGGTTTAAAAGTTAATATTTTTCTAGGTTTTTTGGTCCGAAAAAAGTAATAACTGTTTAGCTCTATGAACACAGTTTTTCTCAAACTCATATTAGTCAGCTTATTAAATGCTAAAAAGCTGCAGACACACAACTTCTGATAAAAAAACCAGATGTATTAGCTTGCTTCTTCTAGCCTTTTTGTGTCAAAAAAGTGCAAAACTATAGTTGAGCACTCAAATGCATATCAAGTTCGAAGCAAAACATGTTGAGCTTAGGAAACGGAACCAAACAACGCTTAGTCTACAATTGAACTTGTAGATAGTCCAGTTAGGAATTAAACATCAAGAATATCATAGAAAAGTGTAATCTTTTAATTCCAGCTAAACCTTTTAAAAAGATTCAGTAACAGAGTTAGAATATAAATTGCATCAATTTTTCTACTCTACCAATATTAGAATCACATCTAACATTTTATATCTATAAATTGCTTTTGCAGCTGGTACGGACACCACATACACATTTCTAGAGTGGGTAATGGCGGAGCTCATGAAAAATCCAGGAGTCATGAATAAACTTCAAAACGAGGTGAGAAAAGTCTAGCCAACAAACCTAACACACTCAATGGCGATCTAGAAAAAATGAAACATCTAAAAGCCACGATCAAAGAATCACTTCTCCTTCACCCTTCTATTCCGTTACTAGTTCCTCGTGAAGCTAGAGAAAATATTAAAATAATGGGGTATAATATTAACGCGGGAACTATGATTATAACACATGCATGGGCAATTGGAAGAGACAATCGGTATTGGGACGAGCCAGAGGAATTTAAACCCGAGAGGTTTTTGAGTTCTTGCGCATTGATTTTAGAGGACAATATTTTGAGTTTATTCCGTTTGGGGCTGGTAGGCGGGGTTTTCCTGGGATTGGGTTTGCAACGGCGAAAGTTGAGATTGTTCTGGCTAATCTGGTGTAGAGGTTTGATTGGGACTTTCCGGTTGGCGCAAAGGCGAAGGATTTGGCTATGAGCGAGATTGTTCTGCAGCTCATAGAATTAAAGGACGCTTTTTGCGAATGCAACTTCGTATTTGTATGCCTCACCATAATCATGGTTTTTGGATCATGAAACTGTTTATAACTGTGCTAGCGATACAAACCGCATATCAAAACAACAAAATTGCACTCCATGGTTTATTAATTGCTTTCGAAAACTTAGTCTTTTCGCAAGGTTTACACAATATCATTTTTTATGTTCAATTGTTACTTTGTTAGAATGCTAAAATCTGGAAATAAAATGGCTCGACACCAGGCCGGCAGGCCGTCCTCATTAGAATATCCTTTCTCGTGTGAGTGCATATGTTAACAACAACGTACTTATTTATAAGTATTCGGTAATATTTTCTCATCTTTCTTTACTAAAAAATAGAATAGTCCCTAACCCGGTCAACAATCCAAATACTAATTACACAACAAAAGCAAATAATAGTCTCACATTAATATTTTGCAATTTATTTCTCTTTCTGAATGACTGGATCTGAAAAAGACTTCTCGTCCCATCAGAATATATAGGAGTACAAGTTAACAGGTAAGGTTGAGGCAAAGAAATTAACATTCAAAAAGAAAGATCCCTATGTATCTGCAAATACTAGAGCTTGAAACACAAAAATTCCTAATGAATTCTGTTCCTTATTTACTTTCCATATTTCTACTTTTCCTTATTACCAAATTGCTTTTTAGCAGTCTAAAAAAGCAGAAAAATCAGCCTCCTTCACCTCGAAAGCTTCCGATTCTAGGGAATTTCCACCAACTAGGTTCACTCCCACACCAAACACTCAAAATATTGGCTCAAAAACATGGACCGATTATGTCCCTTCAACTCGGTACAATTCCTACTATAGTTATCTCATCTTCTGAAGCAGCACATGAGATCATGAAAAACCATGATATCATATTTGCAGATAGGCCTACAACTAAAGTAACAAAAATACTTATGTATGACAATAAAAGTGTTGCTGTAGCTCCTTACGATGAGTATTGGAGACAAGCTAAGAGTATATACATACTTCATCTTTTAAGTAATAAAAGGGTCGAATCTTTCCAGGGTGTGAGAGTCGAAGAAATAGCAAATTTGATAAACAAAATAAGGGATTCGTCATCATTGTCATTGCCTGTGAACTTAAGTGAAATGCTTACAAATCTTACCAATGATGTCATAAGTAGGGCGGCGTTTGGAAAAAGGTATGGTGAAGGGGAAAGAGGTAAAAAATTTAAGCATCTATTACACGAATATTTGAGGTTGTTAGGTCGTTTTGATATGGGGCACTATTTTCCTTGGCTCGGGTGGATTAATCGAGTCAATGGATTTTACTCCGAAGTGGAGAAAGTGGCTAAGGATATAGATGAATTTCTCGAAGGAGTGCTTGAAGAACGCACGTACGCTTTGAAAAATAATGAAAGTGGTGGTAGTGTAAGTGAAGATTTTCTCGATACCATGCTTCGGATATTAAAGGATAAAAGTTCTGGGGATTTAATCGATAGGAATAGCATCAAAGCACTTACTTTGGTAACATTTTCACTCTTTATAAGCTTGGCCAAGTAATTACCTGTGTCATAATTCCTAATTAACATTATTTTTTTATACTAGAGTATTAACAACGTAAATACCAGCTGTTCAATTTTCACAAAGCTTTATACAAATTCTTTAAATTACATCCTCAACTAAACACAAAGAAAGGATTTGGGTGCTAATGAAGATATCACAACATTATCAAGAAACGGTTATTCTTCAGTAGTAACCTTGGAAGAGACGAAGTAATTTAAAGGTACGAGCTTTTAATCAATACCAAGGTCACAAATCACAATGATAAACCTTTGAAATAAAGCCTCTTATTTTTAAGAAAGAACACTGCTATTTTTTTAGCATTAATATGTTCAGGCTCAAAGATTGTTAGCAAGCTGAAATCGTTATTCAAAGAGGGTATGTATGGAGTTGTATGCTATGTTCATGAAGCTTTTGTTTGTTTTGTTTCTGTTGCGTCTGGTTTATATTTCTGTATTTTGGCTTCAATAGGTTGGACGTTAATTCTAAGCTGGATATACCTATTTAATTTTCTGAATCTAAAAAAACCAGCGTACTTGTTTAATACGGCAACCAAACAAGCCTAAATGGGATTCTCTATGACTTCTCTATACTATGGCTTGCAGACAACCTTTGCAGCTGGCACAGATACTTCCTCTACATTTCTAGAATGGCAAATGACAGAGCTCTTACGACACCCCACGGTAATGAAAAAAGTGCAAAAAGAAGTAAGAGAAGTTCTCAAAGGAAAAGCAAACATCACCAACGAGGATATAGAGAAAATGTATTACTTAAAAGCTACAATGAAAGAAACTTTCCGTTTACACCCTCCAATCCCTTTACTAGTCCAAAGAAAAGCTAGAAAACAAGCCAACATTATGGGCTACGATATTGATATTGGTACAGTGGTCATTACAAATGCGTGGGCAATTGGAAGGGACCCTACTGTGTGGGAAGAACCGGAGGTGTTTAATCCCGGGAGGTTTTTAAATTCTAAGATTGAATATAAAGGGTTTGATTTCGGTTTAATTCCTTTTGGGGCAGGTAGAAGGGGCTGCCCGGGAATTTCATTTGCGACAGCTGTTAATGAAATGGTGATAGTAAATTTGGTACATAAGTTTGATTGGGAGTTACCTGGTGGAATAAAAGGAGATGAATTGGACATGTGTGAACGCCCTGGTGTTTCGGTTCATAAAAAGGATCCACTAATTGTTATTGCGGAACCAGTTACCACCTACTAATGGAGACAACTTATTATTACTCAGGAGCTTGCAAATAAAGGAGACTTCAATCAACTTTGTGTCTGCAATTTGTGAGATTGTTTTGGAAAATTTGAACTTATAACTCTCACTGAAATTAAAAAGAAATGTTGACAATTGACATTGTTGTCTCAGGATCTTTGTTTTATTTACGCCTTCATTTTGTTGTCTAAAAGAAAAAGTATAAAAAGATATTTGCAAATAATTGTGTTTTCAGCAGATTTTCTATATTTAAACCGAATAACAATTTGAAGCGGACAGCGTTAATCAGTTTCCCCGAGTTGTGTCTTGGCTCTTGACATAGTATCAGAAGTGACTGACGAGAACTGATGTTAGATTACAACACCTTTTGTCCAAAACAAGAGATAGAAAGATCTGATTTCTGCAATAGGCACGGACTACCAAAGTGATGGGTAAAAGAATAACAAATCAATGATAAGGGAAACCATTACTTTTTAAAGAGCAATTTAGAGGAAAAACTTTCATAAACTACAGCTCAAACAACTGCAAAAAATCTGTTAAGAAAGTATATTGAAAACTGATACTCCATTCTGGAGTATGCAAATGTAAACAGAGATGACAGGGAGTGGCAGGTAATCTATCGTTGTCATTTACCAACTATATTAATTTATTCAGGAATATAGAGCTGAAAATATTGTCGGCCAAAATATGTAGAAAAACAAGGCCACCAGATTAACATAATTCTGGTAAGCTCCTTTATATGGTTCAATGTGAAAAATAAACAAGGACCGTTCAAAATTTCCATCACTTCATCTGAACTTTTTTTTTCTTCAAGCTCAATGATACCAGTTCTCTGATATATTTATATCTCCAAATCTCAAACTACTATAAGACTACTAGACTGAACTCACCCTCTCTAAACACGTCACGATAGCAAGGCTACAAGAAGCCTAATGACTACTTACCACACGCCAATAGCCTTTACAGTCAATATATAAAAGGGAATAATTATAACTAACTAGAAAATATCTGGTTATACGCAAAGTGTTCCCTTCCCATGGTCTCTGGTGTTCAGATAAATTGTTCATCCATTCCACGTCTAACCCAAATAAATACTACTTTCCTACTCATTATTTGCACGTGTAATAAACATATAATGAAATAAACAGTAAACATATGAGCTCACTACTGAAGTACGATTTCAATCACAATCATCACCATTCTCTGATAAGAGTCAAAATTATGCACAAATAGCCGATTGGATACAAAAGACCATGAGAGGAGGACCTTAAAATTTTATAGATGCAGTACATTCTTTGTCGATGATATGAACAGGAAGGCATTTCGCTTTTAAATACTCTCATCCTAGCAAAACTCTATTCTCAACTCTGTGAAATTAAAGACCCTATTCCTAGATAATATCAGATTGGATTATGGAGACAAGCTTTAGTGGGGTCTTATGTCCTGAAGATAATGACCAACTTGTTGAGCCCCTAGAAATAAGCCATCCGCGGCAATAATGACTCCGACCTGTGATGAAAAAAGAGTAAAACAAATTAGGTATATCTCGCACTGTTTGTCGTGTGGATTTAATAATGCGGTGTAGTTTGATTACCAGACGCGCGGTGAAAACTAAACGATAACCGAGACCCTCCTTGGCAGCTGCAGCTCTTTGCTGATCCGTCCAACTGGCAATAATCATAAATAAATCACAATATACTCCAAGTAAAATGGAAAAAGTGCATCATCACTGGCTATATTTCTTAACATATAAGTAACCTTAGATGTTGCGATAAACAAAATGATGATGCGGGCAACTGGAGGTATCACGTATGAAAAAAGCAACCTACTTTAATATTATTGATTGGAGCGGACAAAATCTTTGATAGAATAAACGGAAAGCAATTGGAATCGAAGAGAAAGCATACATAATTGTGATGAAGGGTGATAAACAAAAGCATCCTAGACAATAAGAGTTTCCTGTTCTTCCATCCTAAGATCTCGAATGAGAACAAATGTGCAAATTTTATGGAATAACCACTTGAGGGGAACTGGTAAAGTAAATTTCTTTCAGGAGTATCTTAGTAGTAGAATTTAACATACCTAAAGCATTCTATTCAATATAAATCTGCTTAAGAAATTGCAAGTCAACCGAATAGGAACCTAAATTGAAGAGGTTTATATGCCGTAATGAGAAAACTTAGAAGATCAAATTCCATTATTCAATTTGGGGGGGGGGGGTTGGACATGTAAGCTTGTAGAAAAGTAAGACAAACTGAATGAGAGGGATTTATACTTGAATTTATTGTATTATTAGTTGATTACCCGAGGAACTCTGAAAATCCACCAATTCCTGCAAGTTTGAAAGGCTGGGGACCTTCTCTGACGAGATCCTGTCCAAATACAATCATAACCACTTTAGCGTTTCAGTTTTAATGGTCAGAAGATCAGATACTACCTTTCCCCATCCAACCCAAAACCAAACCAAAGAATCAAATTAAATTTGCTTCTCGCATAGGCATTAATACCTCTTCTTCTGCAGCTTCCAGGCCCCCTTGAATCCAGAAGAGGTTTCTGTAACCAGCATTGTACAGTTGCTCACAAGCAGCCAGAGATCTACAATAAGTGTTATCTTTCAGCAGCAACAAGGAAAATCTTGGAAGTTAAAATATTTAGCAGGTGACGCTTTATTGGTTAAGTAAAAGCGGACCTCAATCCCTTTTGACATGTAACAATGATGTCTGTATCTCTTGAGAACTTTTCCCCAATTTTCTTCAAGAATTGTCTGTCGAGAGAAAGGAAAACAGTGGATTGGTAAATAACACAATCTTATGCACATATATTATATGAACATATACGTACAGAAGAAAAAGTGAAGAAGGTAACATACGTATCATAAGACAGTGCAGGCACACCACTCCACCAACCTCCTGCATAAATATAATTATCCTTAAAGAGGTAAGAAAGGCAAACATATGCTCTAAAAAGGTGAGAAAGGCAACTACTTGCACACTCCCAACTACTTGACGGTTGAAATCAAAGATTAAGCAACTCAACAATACAATTGGTGAAGTGTAGCAAAAGTTCTGTAATCTGAATTCTGATATGACCAAACACAAAGGAAGTTGCTACCGTACCCAACATGAAGGTTGATATCTTTTTGGATAAAGCTCCGAAATCAAAATTGTTATCCACTTCAAATATTGGAATCCATGTCGATCCTTTAACCCATGCCTAATAAGCACAAAATGTTTACCACTTTAAACAGTTAAAAGCTCTCGAAAATATGATTTGCAAAACTGAAAAATCATGCTGAAGAATTATTGAGGAATCAGTAGATTATTCAACCTTTTCATGTTCGGTAGAAGGGCGAACATCGAGCAATGTTTTTCCAGTGAGTTGAATTGCGTAGCCTGCCTCTCTTGCTGTCAAAGTTTTTACTTTTTCTTCCCTGACCTAAATAAAGCAGGTAACTTATTCAATATTAGCTGAGAATGATGCTAATAGAATCATTTAAGTACCTGAACATTCAAGTTAAGTCATCTATAGAACTATTATTCATATAATGGCATCTAACTTTTCTTCTTGTACAATAGATTTTTTGGATTAGTTCACTTACAGTATTGATACGGATAAGCTTGAGCTTGAGCTTGAGGCAAAGTTCGATAAGCAGTTGATGGAATAATAGCACTATTTTAGCGGGTCAAATTACGTTTCCATATTAGTTTCCTTTTCAGTTTAGGAATATGTTTATTTAAGAGTTTGTTTCCTTTCTATCTTAGAATTTACTTTTAGGAATTTGTTTCCTTTTTGATTTAGGATTTTATATTTAAGTCTTATTCCTATTTGGGGATGGACTGGCTAGAACTCTATAAATAAGGCATTAGACCTTCATTATTATTCACCTCTGATATTAATAAAACCTTAAAGAGTCTTTGCTTGTTAGCAACTCTCTTGTTTGTCGTCCGTTCGAGCGATAACTCGAGCAAATCCCGTTCGTGATTAACGAACATATTTTATATTTCTTTAGTACGTTTCCGTTCTGCATCAGGTGGTATCAGAGCCAATGGCTGACGATCAGATTCAAGAATTGGAGGCTCGTATGGGTTCTCTCTCGACAAGTTTGGAAGAAATTAGGCAGATGTTGGTCAATTTGCAACCTGGGGGCCGTCAACCTCAAACACCATCGGATGGTAATAGAGTGCTTGTACCCAATAATAATAAACAACGAAATTACGATAGTTATAGGGTAAAAGGTGAAATTCCTGTTTTTAACGGCGGGCTAGATGTTGAGCCAGTTCTTGACTGGATTAATGAAGTAGAAAGGTTCTTTGAAATCATGGAAGTTGAAGATGAACGCAAAGTATCAATTGTAGCTTATAAATTGCATGGAGGTGCTGGAGCATGGTGGCAGAATGTCAGGGAAGAGCGTGGTAAACGACAATTACCGCAAGTTAGAGGATGGGCGATGATGAAACAGATGTTGCAAGAGCGTTTTCTACCACGAGATTATTCGCAAACTCTATATCGACGGTTCATGAATTGCAAACAAGGGACCCGTACTATTGCTGATTATACCGAAGAATTTATGCGACTACAGTCACGGTGTAATGTTGCAGAGTCTGAGGACCACCAAATTGCTAGGTACACTCTTGGTTTAAAATATGACGTCCAAGATAAGATGGGTGTCCAAGCAATTTACTCTCTGGAAGATGCAAGAGATATGGCGTCAAGGACAGAGGCACGCTTGTCTCAACGACCGACATTTCGAAAGTATGGGGAAGATACTCGTAGGGCAATAGATGGGTCAAAGGTTGTCGTCGAAAGCAAGGAAGTAGGTGCTGCTGCGAATCTTAAGCCTATTGCGACTACTAAACCGCCAACAAACAACCCGTATGCAAGGCCTAGAGGCGGAACATGTTGGAAGTGTGGACAGCCTGGACACCAATCCCACCAGTGTCGTGCGAGACAACCTGTTCTTCACACGGATGAGGTGGATAGAGAAGAAGAGTACATCGAAGATGAAATAGACTGTGATGATGTATGTGGTGGAGATATGGAAACCCCTGTTTACGTGGTGCAACGAACTTTATGTTTCCCAAAACCGAAGAATTGAGTCAACGTCGACGCATATTTCAGACACAATGTCGAATTAATCAGTCTGTTTGCAATCTGATCATTGATAGTTGCAGTTGTGAGAATCTTATAGCCCAAAAGCTTGTCGAACATATGAAGCTATCAACCGAGCCACATCCCAATCCATATCAGATTGGGTGGATTCAAAAGGGGCCGGCGATACGAGTAACTAAGGTTTGCAAAGTTCCCATATCACTTGGGAAATACTATACGACAAATGTCGTATGTGATGTCGTTGAGATGGATGCTTGTCATATATTGTTGGGGAGGCCATGGCAGTATGATGTGGATGCGACTCATCGCGGCCGCGAGAACACTTATGTATTTCAGTGGAAAGGAAAACGTATTATGATTGTTCCATATGGAACGGGGCAAAAGACCACTAAAGTGGAAGGAAAGGCTTTCCTTGCTATCACACAATCAATTGAGGAACTGACTGAAGGAGTAGAGTATTCAGGCGGTTTGCTTGCTTTGGTGAATAAACCTGAGTATGACGAATCTGAAATTCCGAAAGAGGTACGACTAATGTTAGAAGAATTCCAAGGGGTCGTGGATGATCCTAACGGGCTACCCCCCATGCGTGACATCCAACACCAGATTGATTTTCTTCCAGGATCCCGATTACCGAATTTGCCGCACTATCGAATGAATCCAAAGGAGGGGCAGATTTTACAGGAGAAAATTGAGGAGTTGCTTAACTTGGGGCATATTCAGGAGAGTATGAGTCCATGCGCGGTTCCTGCGTTGCTTGTTCCTAAGAAGGATGGATCATGGAGGATGTGCATGGATAGTCGGGCTATCAACAAGATAGCAGTTCAATATCGATTTCCTATTCCAAGATTAGATGATATGCTTGACCAACTCTCAGGGTCAGTAATATTCTCAAAGATTGACTTAAAGAGTGGATATCATCAGATTCGTATTAAACCTGGCGACGAGTGGAAAACGGCTTTCAAAACGAAAGAAGGGTTATATGAATGGTTAGTAATGCCTTTTGGTTTGTCTAATGCGCCTAGCACATTTATGCGCTTAATGAATCAGGTATTGAAACCTTTTCTGAGGCGGTTTGTCGTTGTGTATTTTGATGATATTATGATTTATAGTCGTAATAGAGAAGAGCATGAAAGTCACTTGCGCGAAGTATTGGCAGTTCTATTAAAGAATGAATTATTTGTGAATCTTAAAAAATGCACATTTATGACGGATAGAGTATTATTCTTGGGTTATGTGGTTAGTGCGGAAGGGATTCATGTCGATGAGCAAAAAATAAAGGCTATTAAGGAATGGCCTACTCCTCGTTCTATTACTGAAGTACGTAGCTTTCAAGGTCTAGCAACCTTTTATAGGAGATTTATTCGAAAATTTAGTAGTATTACATCGCCTATAACAGATTGTCTAAAAAAAGGAAAGGGTTTTGAATGGACTGAAGCGGCGGCTAATAGTTTTGAGGAAATTAAGCAAAAGTTGACTTGCGCCCCAATATTAGTTCTACCTGATTTCGAGAGGGTTTTCGAGGTTGAATGTGATGCTTGTGGTACTGGTATTGGCGGGGTTTTGTCACAAGAAGGGCGACCAGTGGCGTATTTTAGTGAAAAGTTCAACGAAGTTAAGCAGAAGTGGTCCACTTACGAACAAGAACTTTATGCAGTCTTTCGGGCATTAAAGATGTGGGAACATTATTTGCTACCAACAGAGTTTGTGTTATATTCTGACCATCAGTCCCTAATTTATTTCAAAAGTCAACGAGATTTGAAAAATAAGATGCATGTGCGTTGGGCTGGATATTTTGGGCAGTTTAATTACGTTATCAAACATCGTTCTGGGGTTTCTAATCGAGTTGCGGATGCACTAAGTAGACGTGCGGCATTACTGGTTACTGTAAGTACCGAGGTGGTTGGATTCGAATTCTTAAAAGAATTGTATGAAGAAGATGAGGATTTCAGGGACACATGGGAGAAGCACTTAACTGGACAGTCACTAGGGGAATATCTTATTCAGGATGGTTACTTGTTTAAAGGTACGCGATTATGCATCCCTCGAACATCCCTACGAGAAAAATTAATGCGGGAATTACATGCTGGCGGGCTAGGAGGCCATTTAGGGCGAGACAAAACTATTAGTCTCCTGGAAGAACGATATTATTGGCCACAACTAAAACGAGATACAAGCAGATTTGTGCGAAAATGTGTTATTTGTCAGACATATAAAGGACATGGGCAGAATACAGGTTTATATATGCCTTTACCTATTCCAGAGCAGTCTTGGGAGGACTTATCTATGGACTTTGTGTTGGGTCTACCGCGAACTCAGCGAGGCCTAGACTCGATATTTGTAGTAGTTGACAGATTTTCCAAGATGTCACATTTTATTCCTTGTCGGAGCACTAGCGATGCTTCACATGTGGCTAAACTATTTTTTTCAGAGATTGTTCGACTGCATGGCGTTCCACGATCAATTACTTCTGACCGGGATACAAAGTTTCTGGCACATTTTTGGGGTACTTTGTGGAAAAAGTTTCATACAGAGCTTCGATTCAGCACAACAGCTCACCCTCAAACCGATGGACAAACAGAGGTGGTGAATAGGTCGCTAGGTAATCTTTTACGGTGTATTTGTGTCAAAAAACAGAAGCAGTGGGACCAGGCCTTAGCACATGCCGAGTTCGCTTATAATAGTGCGCCAAATAACTCCACAGGTGTGTCTCCTTTTTCTATTGTGTATCGAAAGGTTCCTGCATTGACGGTAGATTTGGCAAAAATACCGACGATTGAAAAGAAGAGTGTTGCCGCGGAGCATATGGCTAAACAACACCTCGATGTTGTCGAAGAGGTAAAGAAACGGTTACAATTATCAAATGCGAAATATAAGGTGAATGCGGATAAGCGTAGGCGGTTCAAGGAGTTTAAAGTAGGGGATATGGTCATGATATTTTTGCGAAGAGAGCGGGGTGGTGGAAAGAAGAAGTTGGACCCGAAAAAGTATGGTCCTTTTCAGATCTTACGAAAGATAAATGATAACGCTTATGTCATCGACCTTCCTCCTCATATGAAGATTTCAAAGACGTTTAATGTGGCTGACTTATACGAGTATGTGGCTGATGATGGAAAACCAATTTATTCTGATTACGACTCGGGGTCGAGTCGTTTTAAAGTAGAAGGGAATGATACGGATAAGCTTGAGCTTGAGCTTGAGACAAAGTTCGATAAGCAGTTGATGGAATAATAACACTATTTTAGCGGGTCAAATTACGTTTCCATATTAGTTTCCTTTTCAGTTTAGGAATATGTTTATTTAAGAGTTTGTTTCCTTTCTATCTTAGAATTTACTTTTAGAAATTTGTTTCCTTTTTGATTTAGGATTTTATATTTAAGTCTTATTCCTATTTGGGGATGGACTGGCTAGAACTCTATAAATAAGGCATTAGACCTTCATTATTATTCACTTCTGATATTAATAAAACCTTAAAGAGTCTTTGCTTGTTGGCAACTCTCTTGTTTGTCGTCCGTTCGAGCGATAACTCGAGCAAATCCCGTTCGTGATTAACGAACATATTTTATATTTCTTTAGTACGTTTCCGTTCTGCATCAAGTATCTTATCATTTTAATTTTAAATCACACAAGTATCTTACACCTCGAATTATCAAATCCTCAATTGGAATTATCAAATCCTGCATAATAACAAAAAACATATTCGTACTACGTTTAGCCCTACCCATTTGTGGATCCTGGTTCCGCAACTGATCACGTTCACTTTATACAGCTTACCTTTTTAAATACTATTGCATTGACACCGCGGTATAGCTAGCTCCATCATACTAGTGTTAGTACTATAGATAAAGACCATAATTTGCTACTTTTTTTTGTTGGCAACATGATCATACTCATGATTATTGGTAATAATGTGCGCTAGTACAAAGTTCAATTGCCCTGGAAAAAGTTCCAAGGGACTAATGACAAATAAAATATATAGGCACAATAGCCCTCCAACCCGAAACTGTGTACCTAAAATACTTCCTAGTTGCTAGAGTCTAGAGATAATAGATACGATGATAAAACTAGCTACATGATGCACCTGCAAGTTAAACAACAAATCAAAATAAAATAAATACTTTTAATTTTTCAAGAAGGGAAAAAAATATACCAGAGCCTCCCATCTCTTTCGAGCTGCAGCCATGTCCTTCACCTGTTTCAACTCGTAATCCTCCTCACCCGTTTGCATTCGGATCCCGCTTCGACTCTTCAAAATTTAAGAAAACAAAACAAATTCATATTATATACACACTTGTGAAGTAATAACCATTGTTTTAAACAGCAAGCAACGTTGCGCGCTATACCGTTTTGTGAAAAAAAATACATACCCAATTTCGCTACTTGGATGGTAAAGCGCAA
Source organism: Primula veris (assembly GCA_963682055.1). Taxonomy (NCBI): domain Eukaryota; kingdom Viridiplantae; phylum Streptophyta; class Magnoliopsida; order Ericales; family Primulaceae; genus Primula; species Primula veris. Next base: position 4,033,139 of record OY821745.1, on the reverse strand, counting down.
AAAACACGCTTTTGGGGACTGCAGCCCAAAAAAGCGCAACTTTGGGAATATAGCGTAAAAAGAGAGATTTTTTTAGAACCCCAGGGATTATACTCATCTCCTTTTACTCGAAATCCCAAAACCTTTCTTATGCTCATAAGGCGTTCGATCAATTCCCCAATCAAGCACTTTCTCTCTCAACGCCTTGCTCATTGCTGATACTGTCGCCCCCAACATAGATTCAGAACATTGTTCTGGTTTAAATAAGTATTACAATGTTTAATACTCCCTCCGTCCAATTTACAAAGAATTTTGGGGGATTCGTGCAATTTTGCAATGCGAAATTAGTGTACATTAATTGTCAAAATTGTAAATTTCAAAAGTTGGTTACATAGTTAACATGCTAAACTATATGAATAATTTTTGAAATTTATAATTACGGTATTTAAAGTACACCAATTTCGCATTGTATAATTCCACGTATCCCCAAAATTCCTTATAAACTGGGACGGAGAGAGTGTTAAACATTGTAATAAAATACCTAATCCCCAAAATTCTAATGTTGGCAGTTATACAGTACAAATGTTATTTGGTTGCAGAATGCAGAATTTAAGCTTAGATATTTAAGTTTTTCGATAGTTGAACCTAGACAAAAGAATTACCATGAACAAAATGAACAGCAGTACCATGATCAAAGTTTAACGCTATTATTGTTATAGTTTTAGCCAAAAAAAATTTACACCGAAAAACGCTTTGTTGCTACACTATTATTAGTGACATTTTTAATCATAGCGATGATATAGTCACCCTCATAACTCACCCGAAAAGTCTATCCTATGACATGAACAGTCCTAGTCATTTTTTTTTGAACACGTGTCAAAAAAATGATACTACTACTAAGAAAAGAGAGCCATCTCATTCTCAACACTAATTACTATCTTAATCCTTCTAGTTATTCATTTATACATATCGTTTATTTGTGCATATTCAAAAACTTGAGGTCAAATTTTGACATTAACGTTTGAATAAAAAAAAATACTCCCTCCGTTCTCATTTAATTGTCTAATACGAAATTACGTGAAATTTTGACCGACTTATAACTTGTATCAAAATTATCGAAATAAATTTTTTTTAAATCTAACCATAAAATTTAACATTTGAACTGTATGACCAACTTTTAAAAATTTTCATTCCGACAATTTTGATACAAGTTCTTGGCCGGTCAAAATTGCACGTAGTTTTGTAGTGGACAATTAAATAGGAACGGAAGGAGTAGAAGATAGCAGTACAAGTCACGACACAATAAAAACACAACATACTAAAAAACCAAATAAAAATATAGTAGAACCCTATTTGAGACTACACTAAATTTAAATATTAATTAAAAATAAAAAATTTATTAAATCTAGTATTAATAAAAACTAAAACCTTTTTAATGAGGTGGATATGTCATGTAACGTGAGTTAATTTTTTGGGTATGAAAAATGTACGAGTAAAAACATTTTTTTTTATCATAGCTATCAGGAAAACGCTACGTCATAAGGAAAATACTTTCTAAAACATTGGTTAAAACAGGATACTAGTATATATAACCTTTGGATAAGATGGGCATGATGGGTTGAAGCCACGTGGCATGTTTAGAAGCTTTTTGCAATGTTGATGATGGTTGGAAGAGAGAGAAAGTGGGAGTTTGAAAGTGAGGCTCAGAGCTACCATTGTTGAGCTAAGAGTGAGCTTGATAGTGAGACTTTTCTTATCCACTTTATGGTTGACAAACAAAATGGATGTAATAAATACTCCATATTATTAGTATTTAGTACTGTACTTGTAATTGTTTGGTTTGAACTATACTTTTAATTTTAATACTTCCTCTGAATAAAAATATGCTAAACTTTTACCGATAATTTTTTCATATAAAATTGTTGAAAAAAATAATTTTAAAAGTTAATTATCAAAATTTAATCATGTAGTTTATATCTAGAACTATATAATAAAAATTTTAATTTTTTAATTTTGATATGAAAAATTTGATAGTTAAAATTGTTGGTTTCCGTGCACAAAATAACAATAAATAAATAATACAAGCACCGAAAAGAATAAATAACAAACAGTTTAATCTTTTATTAATTCAGAATGGGTACTGAAACTACATATTACAAACTATACGGACCGACTATTAATTAATAATCTGATGGGCTGAATTGTAATAAACAGAAACTGTCGGACTGGAAAGTAGAAACTTAACAGCCGAACTGTTCTTATTGAAAAAGGAAATTACATGACTGAAATGAATTTATACTAAATTACATAAATGGAAACAATAATTTAAATAAATTACAAAAAAGGAAATACATAATTAAAATACTACAGCTAGGTACAGAAATTAAAATGCAGAATTAAATTACTGAAATGAAAAGACAAGAAAAATAAAAGACGATGTGACTGTTAAACAGTCTGTCCTTAACCGATATTCGCCCAACCACCTTAAGGTTTATGGTTGCATTGACGATTCGATCCCAATGTACAAAGTCTCGGATGACTCGTTGAAAACTGACGACGAGTCAAGATCGACCTGTTGGTGTGTCGTTCTGTCTCTTTCTAAACGTTATGTATGCAGAGTATTTCAAATGTAAAATGTTGTGTTGTGTGTTGAGAGTGGGGGAGAGGCTACCTATTTATAGGCGGTGCTGAAATCTCAGCCATAAATGATCACTTAATTCAGCAATCGAAACTGCTGAATTAATTGTACAATTATTCTCATTAATTGCATCAGTTACAAGATTGCTGGAAATTTGGGGACTGTTTTGTGATTATTCAAAACTCTCTGACTTTCTTGGAACCGAAATAGGAACATTCCTCAACTGACAAGTACCGACTCTCAACTCTCAAGTCCCACGCCCGCGACCCAAGTCTCACCATGCCCATGCCCGCAACCCGAGACTCGCGACCCGAGTCCCGAAACCTGTGTCCGTGCTTGTACCCGAGACCGAGCGAGGGTGCGTGTGTGTCCTGCTATTGCCTACACACACCTATAAGACTACACACTTTACCACTCACTAGCGATGAGTGTATATATAAAGCATTCAAAATGGTTTTTCCCCTTTAATGTGAAATAAACATTTGAGTGACTTTCCCAGCTTTTTACTGTTTCCAACCTCCAAGTTTTATTTATGCTCTCTCCATGATACAACTTCGAAACCAATTTCCATTAACACACATTCACCGAATAGGTCATGCGATATACCGTTTCGAAGCACACGAGCTACTCAAACCATTTGATTACGGTGTCTAAACTTTAGATTCGTTGCATGCAAATTGACCAAACTTTTAGACTCGTGACAAATTCGAAAAAACCATGTAAAAATGGATTTTTTCCAACAAAAATTGCACGTATTTTTGTTGGAGATATTTGTTTAGGGACAGAGGTAAAAATACTTAGTATTTACTTCAAATATGGAATAATAATGGAAAATTGATGAAAAAGTATGCATACTATATATAACTAATTAAATAAAACTCACATTATAAAATATTTTTAAATATTAGAATATATGTTACAACTATTATAGTATTATATATTCTACTGATAAAAAACTAGCTTGCATTATGAAAAAAACGTGTCCAGAATCTTATATTTAGTATGTACGTATATTATCAAAGTTTAATTATGTTTTACCGTTTATGTTTAGATCATACCGAATAATATAAGTGAACAGATGGCGGATGTAACATTTAACAAATCGCCTCAACTCTTCTATCTTATTCCTGACCTAACACTTTACACTGATAAAAAGTGTGGACTCTATCTCTCTAGACCAAAACCGAAAACCCTAATTCGTATGTTTTTTTTTCAATAGAGCGTGACATAGGGAGTTGATAGGTGATTAGGGATAGAGCTAAAATAAAGATTCAGTGTTATCAAATATCAATCACCCGAGATTTACACATCTTTATTAACCACAATTTATTTCACTAAACATTATGATTTATCTCACTTACCAAAATCTGAATATATTATTCGTTCCAATGTCAAACATGTTTATATCTCCTCATACGTAAAAATTAATCGGATACACATTTATAAAATTAAACCACTGATTGATTTCTTATTTAATAAACGTATTATACTTAGACCTGACCGCTTAACTTATTTGTTGTGTCATATTATAAATTCAGCTGCACGGTTTACATGTACAAATCTTATAAGGTTTCTTAAGTGAGTATCATCAATCTATTACGGGGGGCGTGAATTTATTTTACTACCAATAAACACTGCTATAAATAATGGTGCCATCCAATTAATTAGTTTTATTGACCGGTAACAAATCTCAACATGTATGAATCAAAATGACAAACACATCCATACATGTCTAAATATCAATATAGTAATTAAGAGTATAAATAATACTCATGACCTCGATTTATATATCATTTTATCTAGTCATTTATCAAATGATTACCTCGTATCAGTCATTTTCAATACACACAAAGTGTACTATTAAATGAAGTTGAAACTATACCATTCTCTATAGTTAATATACATCTGCTAAAATCACGCACTACAACTCTACCGATGTTGTATGCATTTACATTTAAAGTTGTAAACATATAATTTATATTTCATTAGATTCGACAGTCTAATTTTCCGCGTGTAAACTATACTCTACACACTAGACCATCTACTAAATAAAATAAAATACATTTTATTTAGTCATTCAATCAATAATGGTAAATATATAACAATTGATCATAATATTATCATTTAATAAATCAATTCAAAACATTGTTAAATATAATAAAAAAACAAGCATGTATGTCTTTTAGTATATTCTTAACCCTTATTTCTTTTTGTTCTTTATAAATATGGGTGGAAATTATCTTAATTAACAAAGTGGTAACTCGTAATGATAAGCTTTTCTTATGAAATAAAGGAAAAGAAAATTATAATTTTGGTCGTATAAGTTAGAAACTAACTTCCAAATTTAGTTTATAAAGGTTTGTTTCAGACATTTTTTAAGTGCATTTTGTACTAGAAATTACTCTAGGTTTGGTCCCGCCTTTCTATATTAATATATATAAATATTTCGCTTAAAAAAACCTTCTAAATTTACAAAGTTAATTTTTAAATTTGTTTTCATTTTTATTGATTGTTTTGTCTTTTTAAGAACAAAACTCAAGAAATATGAGAATGAATTTGTAAAACCACAGAGTACAGTTTATAAATAAATTACTCATTTTTTGACTATTTTTGGTATTTTGGCCCTTTTTTTTAACTATCTCTAAAGATTATTTGTAAAAAAATAGAAAATTTGTTAAAAATAATAATTTTAATTTATGAATCTGAGTTTTTACTTTGTAAAACCGAGCTTCGCAACTTTTTTTTAAAAAATATTTTCTTATAATTTATATAGGTTTTTGTAAGAAATTTTCAGTTTTTTTTAATAAAAACTTATCAAATACAAAAAAAAAAAACATACAAAAAATTAAACAACTGAAAAAAAAAACTACATCTTTATATGTTAATTCCAATTTTGTAACTTTTAAACTCTGTTTTAAGTTTATTATATTTTTTTCAGCAAATTTCTATTTTTCTATAAAAATTCAGAAATAAGTCAATAAAACAAAAAAATCCAAAAAAGTATCAAAAATGACTTTGTAAGTTTTAAAACTCTATTTTTAACTTTCACTACCAAGTTTTATAAATTTTACGAATCTTTATTATTATTGATTAGTTTTAGTTTTTTTTAAAAGGTCAAGAAAGGGTAAAAAAAAAAAGTCCCAAAAATAAAACAGAAATTAACTGTGTAAATTTGAAACTCAGTGTTTAACTTTTATAACTAGTTTTAAATTATATATTGATTTTTTTTTTCAAATCCAAAAAGTAAAAAAAATCAAAAAAAAGTCCACTCTTGGTTAAAGTCATAAATTGGTGGATTATGATATTTGGACGGTTAATCGTCCGTAGTAGTACTTGTGTGCCCAAGCTCGAATGATTGTGAGTTTTCAAACCTAATTAATTAGCTTTGAGGATTAATGACACTTGATACTTTCTTAGTAATTTTGGTGTACTTGATTTTAGTTTTGTTTTGCGAAGAAATTCCGAGTTTTACTCGTGAATGCAGTGATTTACCGAATAATTATAAACCTATGCAGTATATATTTTTCATACAAAGTTGTACTGAAATATTTGCTTTGTACAGAATGGTCTCTTGTCAACTCATTGGTATTAACTTCACTATTTCAATCCTGGCAAAGCAGATCATGCTTATGATTTATTATCATATATACTGCCATGTATTGATTTTTTGAGTCATGTATTCACATGTTGCATCGAAATGCGCTTATATTGTAACGCAGGGAACTACGAGGCACACACACTACCATGTGTTATGGGATGAAGTTGGATTTTCTGCTGATGATCTGCAGGAGCTAGTACATTCACTATCATATGTATAAGTGGATGATAATATTTCTTTTTGTCAATCATGTATTCTCCTAGTTTTTTCACTCTACACTCTACAAGTGATTCTAACTTGTTAATAATTCTATGATCTTGTAGTTATCAGAGAAGCACAACTGCAATTTCCGTAGGTAATATCTCGCAGCCCCACGTTCTTGGTCATTATTTGATATTACTTACGTCAATATGCTGTTCTTTTCTACGCAGCATCCTATACTTTAGACCTTTTAATTAGTCTTTCATTCAAGTTGTATATCCGCCTTTTTTTTATATATCTAATGGTCGAAACATATAAGAAAGGGGGTTGTTCAGGCTGATTTCTCAAACTTGCAAGATGATGTGTTAGCAAATGTGATTTTTTTCCTTGTCATAATATCTAGTAAATGCAAGTTGATCATTTATAATTAATTCTTAAAAAAAACTCCCTTGTTCTAACGTCTATGGTTCTGTTCTTTTGTTGGCAGTGGCTCCGATATGCTATGCTCATCTTGCTGCAACTCAAATGGGACAGTTCATGAAGTTCGACGAAGCATCAGAAACATCATCGAGCCAGGGAGGTCTGACATCTGCCGGGGCTGTGCCTGTTCCCCAGCTGCCTCTCCTGCAAGAGAACGTCGTGAGCTCTATGTTCTTTTGCTGAGAATGTCTCATCATCAGTTTCTAAATCTCTTTTGTTATGTTGTACATATCAAGTTTGCGTATCTATTTAGGTTTTTCTGTGTCTGCTCCAAAAATATTATAATATTACTTAAAAACAGATTATCATACATGTTTTTCTTTTATTTTTAGTTCTTTTTTTTTTTTTTTTTTTCAACAGAAACTTTTATATAAAGAGTCTCTATGGGAAAGACCCCCATAGCGGTCATTACATCATTACAACATAAACGTAGCTCGACTAAATAACAGTCATACAAAAGATTATTGCTAGGCAGGTGCGAAAACGTCATTAAGGAGCTCCCCAGAACTCTCTGTTTCGCTAGAAAAAGACCACCCAAGTAAACAAAAACCTCTCCTTATACCCCCTCCACCTTGTTATCTCCAAGATCAGTGTGATCTAAGGTTTTTATTCATGGATTTCCCGTTTCTAATTTGCAGAAAGCCTGGTTCTTTTAAGACATGAAACACCCCCCTAGCAATATACAACTGATAACTGCCTAATAACGCAGAAAAGACTAACTAAACATTACAGTAATAAGAAAAGGCAATCTTCTAAAGCACCTGCATTGGCACTGAAATAAGCTGATTAGCAAAAAGCACAGCTTTTTCAGACATAAGTCTTCATCAAAAAGGTTTTTGTGATTGTCAGTAACATAATAAAGGAAACTAAACTAAAAGCTTCAGAAAAATCTCCTCATTAGCTTTAGATAACTGTTCTTATCCCAATTTTAAAAAACCAAACACAACATTTCTCAGGCTGAACCTTCCTTGAAATGGTGCTTTGGTATTACAGTAACACTTCAGAATAAATTCATCATTAGTCATAGATTTTAGAAACAAAAAGTTTTAAAATCTGTTTAGGTCTTAAAACAGCACCCTCTTAGACAGGGTGTGCATTTTTGGTCCAGGTAATAGGCTGCATATATATTCTTAGGTAAATCCATAGCTCTGCCTGTAATAAAATCATTCCCACTGGAACCCATTTTGGCCAAGCCATCTGCAGCTTGATTCTGTTCTCTATAAACATGAGTGACATTAAAACCCACATAATCCATAAGGAGGGTTATGTCCCTCCATATAGACCCAAATTTAATGCCTGGATTACACTTGGTATTCCACCAATTAGCAATATTCTCAGAGTCAGTTTCCACCATAACATTGGTGAAACCCATAGTGTAGCAAATAATCAAACCAACTTTAAGCGCCATCATCTCAGCATGCATATTGGTTTGGGTGCCCAGAAAGTTTGAAAATGCTAGGACCAGCATTCCATTATGATCTCTTAATATACCACCACAACCACTAGCGTTGTTGTTAAGGGAAGAGCCATCTAAATTTAATTTTAATCTACCTGTTGGTGGGCACTTCCACCATACCAGTTTAGCCTTTTTTCTTTTACAGTGTACAGTTTTAATATTCAAAGACATAAGTGACAGGCATTGAAAGTTGTTAGCAGGTTTTTTTGGTTTCAACAAAAAGTTAAGGTCATAAAGCCATTTAGTCACTTTTTTAATAATGGTTTCAGCACACATTTTCTCATTATCAAATCTGTTTTTGTTCTTACTAAGCCATATCTCCCAAATCAGAATGAAAGGGACTAAAACAGCTAACATACCAATTTGAGAGGAGTCACATAAGTTGCACCATTTCACCATATTGTGCTTCCAGCAAGGTGTAAAATCTATATTGAAACCAAAGACATTTGCAAAGTAGCTCCAAACCTGTTTACAAATATCACTGGATCCAAATAGATGATTAGCAGTATCAAGAGTGTGAACCCTACAACAAGAGCACATGGTGACTGTACAAATCCCATAGTTTTTAAGATCCTCATCAAGTTTTATGGCATTGTACCAAAGTTTCCAAGAAAAAATACTGATTTTAGTGGGTAAAACAGTGTTCCAAATATACTTAGCCACATTAAGCTTAGGTTTTTTTTTCCTTATAAAATTATAAGAGGTTTTTGCAGTAAAATCACCATTAAAAGTAAAAGGCCAGTATCTAACATCCTCACCCTTGTGTAAAACAATATTTTTACTGGTAACCTTAAGTAAAAGCTCATTACCCCCCATATGCATTAACATGTTAGTATCCCAATCATTATGATTAAGGACCTGATTGAGAAGTACATTAGGGAAAATAACAGCAAAAAACTGACAAAGAGGGCCATCTCCTAACCAGTTTTCATACCAAAAGCTAATGGATCCCTCCTTAATATCCCATAAACTGTTATCAACCAGTTTTTTAAAGTGAGGATTAACCATTTTCCAAACACAAGAGTGTGTAGCATTTACCACCTGGTTACTCCAATTAGGGTTATTACTGCAGTACTTTTGAAACATGAAAACAGTCCAAGGAGAGTCAATTTGTGACAGATTTGTGACATATTTTTAAATTGGTGACATGCTTGTGACAGGTTTTTACTCTCACTAAATCAAACATTAATTTGTTATGCATACTAGTTCCGTACTTGTTCAGAACCCTTCACAGTTGTTATTGGCAAAAGAAACAACGTACATCAATAGAGTATCTTTTTATTGATGAGTATATATTTTTGAAATTTTAATTGACAACGCACTCCATAAACAAAAACGTAATTAATACAATATAGCCATAGAACCTGCAAGAGTGAGAGGAACTTTCTTATGCATAGTAAGCCCAAATGCTTCTTCCATATCGATATCTTCTACTCTCATCCCTTGAGGCAATAACCAATCAAACTTATCGAGCAAATTTGCTAGCGATTAACGAAATTGCAAAGTTAATCCCGGGAAATTTGCTAGCCAATAACGAAATTGCAAATTTGCTAGCCCTCGAAAATCAACAGAGTTATCCGAAAATCAACAGAGTTATCCGAAAATCAACAGATAATGAAAACTCTTGTTTTTCGAGGGATTTCGAATTCTCCAATTTTACAACTTTGGTTAGTTTCACGGGGAATTAGTAACCGGACCGAAGGGTATTAGTCCCTCTTTTAGGACCATTTTCATGTATGGAAATTTTGATAGATCGGCTTCTTTCACACTCGATTTGCTATTGATAATCCCTCGGATTTCGTTTTGGACTTTTTTCATTATTGATGGATGCTTGACGAGCTCCGTCATTACCCATACAAGTGCTGCTGAAGATGTATCAGTACCTGCAATGAACATGTCCTGCCACGAATTTCGTAAGATAAGATTTTATAATTAGAAGAAAATTCAAATTCAAATCGATAAATATAAAATTTAATAAGATAACGAAATTGCTCTGTTGATTTTCGAGGGCAACATTTTGAGTATTTACCATTTGGAGTAGGGAGGAGGAGTTGTCCCGGGATTAACTTTGCAATTTCGTTAATCGAGCTCGCACTAGCAAATTTTGCTCGATAAGTTTGATTGGTTATTGCCTCAAGGGATGAGAGTAGAAGATATCGATATGGAAGAAGCATTTGGACTTACTATGCATGAGAAAGTTCCTCTCACTCGTTCTATGGCTATATAGTATTAATTACGTTTTTGTTTATGGAGTGCGTTGTCAATTAAAATTTCCAAAATATATACTCATCAATAAAAAGATACTCTATTGATGTACATTGTTTCTTTTGCCAATAACAACTGTGAAGGGTTCTGAACAAGCAAGTATGATATTGTTGGAGGCGGGAGTACCACAATATATAATTAGCCAATTAGGCGTATCTGCCCTACGTAATTTGCCAAACTATCCATCTAACTATTAATTAAAAAGTTAACTTGAAATAAAAGTTAACTATTAATTAAAAAGTTAACTATCCATCTAACTATCCATCTAACTATTAATTAAAAAGTTAACTATCCATCTAACTATCCATCTAAATATATATCTATAACGAGCTAATATGTCATACAACACGTAATTACCATGAATAAAATTTACACATATGAAATTAGAATAATAATTGTGATATATTTTATACTGATTGGTAAATTTAGATTGATTGATTGTATTAGATATTGCTAATTGTGATTTAGAATATATTCTTATAATATGTACTACAAGCAGTTACAATCTAAATATATTTAATCACTGCCATGTTTACAATATGGAAATTTGCGAAATCACATATTTTCACATTTAAGTTGAAAAAATTATGAACCTTTCCCAATTAGGCTCACCTATTTGGATACGATGTCTAAGAAAGATATAGGCGAAAGTCGATATCCTAATGAGGTCGGGTTTTAAGTGACATTCGTGCCCTCCACCCTGACCATCTTTCCTGGTCGTTTTTCAAGTAGAGCTACCGAAAGGGGTTGACTAAATAATAATTTCCCCGAGTGTGTTTATATATTGATGTATGTTTCGCTGAATTGATGTTTCAGTATCTACCCGTCGTTCGATCAATGAAAACCGATTCACATGAGAAGCAAAACTAATGTTTCGAACCTATCGTTTCGAAAAAAAATTTGTGCTTGTGCAAACCATAAACATATAAACCAGTCATTTTATATGATAAATAATCCAGAACTCCCAACACATGTTGGATGCCATCTATGATGAGAAAAAATCATAAAAACATATTGGGAAATGACTGTTTAAACGTTGATTTTAATCCGTCACCACATGTTACTCAGCCTGATGTGTGAAAATGTGATGCTCAAATTTTTTTTTGGATGCCATCTTTGATGAGTAAAACACGAGTTTGTTGTTACCCTCATGATGAATTCTAAGGCGTTGATTTTATTCCGCCGCCACATTTGAGACGTGATGACGTCTATGATGAACAAATGTCTGAAATTGACATATTGGAGCAATCATTCACCAAAAATACTAGCTTGGAAATTGTATTCCATAAGCAGTATCGTGAATTTATATTCACCATGTTCCTTTATCACCCATCTGTTATTGGATAGGAAAATTACCCTGGTGAATAGTTTTAATCCTATTGGGTCAATGGCGAATTGTTTGCCTGATATTAATGTTCTTCGTGTACATTTTTTTCCACGAATCGAGAACCGAGACAAGTGTTATTTGTTTCGAACTGTCGTGATCCCGATGAATCGCCTAGCCAAGCGAGATTTTAGACAATTGTCAAAATCGAAAACTTGTGGCTGCAAGACAGTAATTGAAAGGAACAATATGGCCCGTTGTCACAAAGCAAGAGATAATGCTCAATGAGGCAACTCTATGCTATAAAGACAAAAGTCATGCACGGTTACTCCTTAAATAGTTCAAAACTATTACAAAGATGAAAAAACCGATGCTAATGTGGTTAAAGCTAACTGAAAGGAAACTCTTGAGACCCCCGATTTTGTGGCTCAAATGAGTTTGGGACCTTTCTTTATTGATTTTGATAAATCATTGAGCCATTTTTTCGCTCATCTAGATTAGGTTTTCCATTTGGATTATTATTTTTCCATTTGGACCATACTTTTGGATTATGGTTTGCCTGTTTACAAAATTTCTCGAAATAATTTAAAGGGTTTTGAGCAAATTCCTTTGACAAATGTGACCAAAATTTAAATTATGAAATTTTAGGCAATACTTATGGGATAGTTGATTTTTTTTTTGAAAATAGTGGGTAACAGTGTACCACATAATTTCACCAACTATTTGCCTAAAAGAGTACTCAGTGACAACGAGTCTGGACTTGTCGTTCCAAATCGAAAGCTTTGGTAAAGCCAAATTGATTTGTCAAATATGAGGCGTTATACTCCTGTAGGTCCTGTCGTATCTTGTTAAGTTATAAAATATTCGAGAAAACCAGTGTTACCTGGTAATATCTCATGAAAGAATTAAAATTTCTTTACACAACCTCTACTCAATACGATCAAAAGCGTAGTCATGGGTAGTTGGGATGTCTTTCAAGTGGTTGCTACCACATTTTTTAAAAGCATTTAAAGTTACCTTATCATTTCGCCTGTCGTCGATTGATAAATGATTTAGATGCTAAGACACGATTGTCTGTACTATCATTCGCCTGTCGTCGATTGATAAGAGCATTTTGCTATTGTGGCATTGACCGGATGAGATATTCCCGGGTCAAAAGACGATGGTTGATTAAAATCGCATCACATTTGGATTCTCTTTGAGGATATATTTCGTGATTACTCCGAAATTCATACCACTAATGCTCACTTTGAAAGACTAGTATGTGTAAAGATCACGAAATGAACTCGTAGAATTCTTGTAAAGAATTAAAGGAGTTATTGTGGACTTATCCAACCATAAGACGGACCATAAATATAAATGGTTATGGTTGATGCATCGACAATAGGTCACATAATTATTGTTGTCCACAGAAATGCAGCATTTCCCAAACTTTTAGCCCTATCATTAAGTTGATGGCTCATGATCCGGATTATCGTGAAAAGTCTAGTCGACTTGATAATACCGAAGAGTAAGAATCGAAATTTCGATTTGAATTACTTGAGTTTGGAAATTGAACATCCTGTCGATTATGTTCAGACCCAAATGGACTCACGGAAAGTTTGATGATGCAACTGCAAATGATTGCACGCACTTCTTGGTCTTGCGTACCAAGATTTATATTTCCGTATGGGGTTATGCTATTTTGTTGCATTGGTCCGTTATGAGGCTCATAGACACTCAAACACCATATGCGTACCAGCTGGTTACTGGTTATGAGCCAGAAGTCTCATATTAACGCGTGTTTGGAGTGCTTAATTAATATTTTGATTGAGCCGCTATAGCGTTCAAAATATGGACCTCTGAAGGGGACATAATTCGATTATGAATCCCATGCCTATCATTTGATAGAGTAATCTTGGCAAACGATCTCTTTACCGCATGATATGCGAAAGTAACATTGCTAAGACTGTTCTCCCCGTCGTTAGGGGAAGATTTGCACGTTACCGTTGATAAGGAACGACGTGAAGTAACGTGGCATAACCCACTCAGTCTTAGCTTGATCCCCAAAACTGCACTTAGTGATAAGTAAGTGCATAGACTCCCTCAAGTCTAACTAAATGAAAGATGAATTTAATGACTTTATGAGATGTCACGAGATCATTTATACCTGCTGCAAAATTCTTGCAAGGATAGACGTCCCTGTCGGACGTCGTGTTCCTGTCGTAACACGTTGTTTTGGCCGAACCCGCCAAGCAAAGGACGCTGCCGTCGGCAGTCAGTCTGTCGTCCTTCCTAAGATATGTGGAAGTTGACCGGTTCTTAATTCGTTCAACCCCAGAGGTGGTGAACTGAAACTTGTTTGTCGCACGAGATTATAAAGGAGCAGGGAGATGTATGATTTCCTACTCATCCTAAAAATCTCGAAATATCTGTCGATCATGATATCTTAGACGATATTGAAGCGAAACGAGACTGTCATTGATTACTTGTTCATATATTTAGTGACGACTGATAATATGAACAAATTATGACAGAGAACCATGTACCGTTGCCTGAAGTCAACGTAGAATAGACTGGACTAATGGAAACTTGCAATCCAAGTAGACTACTTAACAAAAGTGTGTTCGGACCTGTAGCTCCAACACCACCAATGTTAAACGAGTTTGTTTATTTGGTTATTCGTAAGGAAAATTGATGAGAATAATGAGATTGTAGAATGCTCGCCTAGTAGCGCAAGGCTTCTCTCACACCTTGGAATTGATTACGAAATGGTTGATTTCCTCATAATGGACATTATAATAGTCCCCTACTTTACCAGTTTAGTAGTTTCCAAAAAACTGAGTATGCAGCCATGAATGTGGTCACGGTTTTATCTCTATGGAGATTTAGACAAAGCGATATAGATGAAGGTCCCTGTGTGACTTCATAATGCTTGAATCAAGTAGTTCCTGACCACGGAACACGATCTCAATTAAATGAGACGTTCACTATATGGATTAATATAATCCGAGCGGATGTGGTATACCCGCCTAAGTGAGTACTTGATTAGGTTGGGATACTTGAACAAGTATTATGCCCTTGCGTGTTTTATTACGCGATCCAATTTTTTGGATTTGCCTTCGAGATGAAGGATCTTGGGAAGACACGGTAGTGACTCGGCCTGATGATTGAGTCCCGTAAAGATTGAATCTAAGTCCATGATTCAGACTACACCCAGAAGGTGTTATGACGTTTTAGTCATCATGACGCTAAGTCGTCAGATTCTCCCATGATCGTTCGATCACTAGACATTGATATAGACCCAGTCCGTCCCTGATGAGACGATGAAGAGATATTGAACCATGATGTTTATATCTAAGTACAATAAGCGTATCATTGTACTTGGTCTAATGTGCTAGGACGAATATCTCGTTTGCTGTGAATGGTATAGCTCGACACAGCATCGCGCTAACACGCTACCATCGAAATGGCATAAAAGACATTTTTCCATTACCTTAAGGTAACTGTGGATGAGGGCTTTTCTTATCCCATTTGCGTCATCGAGTGTACCTACCCCCTTCGGTACTCGAATTAACGCAACCCTTTTTCGGTTATACCGATGCCGGTTACTTATCAGACCCGCGTAAGGGATATTCCTAACATGGTCTGTCTTTACCATTAGGAATAAGGAAATATCTTGGAGGTCTTGGAATGACTCCAAATAAATCACTCTGATCTACTCGTGCTCTATGAGACGACTAGAGAGTGTATATGGCTTCGAGCTATTATTAGCTATATTTGAATTACATATGCTCTGTCTCCCGATCCAGATAAAACACTTGTCTTATTTGAGGACAATTTGTTGTTATCGATCAAGAAAAACATGACTAGATTATGCTATTTAACATTTCTTGCCGAAATAAATCTTCACATATGAAGTTTAAGAGCATACTGTCGAATGCTCGTTTTATTCCACGCTATATTTTCTTGCATACAGTCGTGTGCAAGTAAATGAGGTATCCAGTCGAATGCTCGTACTCTTTATTCGAATATGAAATCATTGCACCCAATCGTGTGCAAGTGAGGGGGAGCATCCAGGTGAATGCTTATTGCATTAATTACTACTTAGTCGAAATCCTCGCACCCTGTCGTGTGCAAGTGAGGGGGAGCATCCAGTCGCATGCTCGTGTACTCTTTTTGTCCTTAGACCAAGGTTTTTTCCCACTGGGTTTTCCTTGGCGAGGTTTTAGCGAGACACGTTCCCATCATACCTCACTTAAGATTGCCGAAATTAGGAGGAGTATCCTGTTGTATACTTCTTACTACTGTGTACTCTTTTGTCCTTCGACTAGAGGTTTTTCCCACTGGGTTTACTCTAGCAAGGTTTTGATCGATGGGGGTGTAAAACTAATTGTAGTTCTTATTTTGGGCTGTCACTACAAAAAAATACTCAAATAGCGACGGGATTAATGACGGTATTTTTTGTTACGAGCTTATTAGCGACGGTTTTTATGATGGGTTTGTGACAGTTTAGTCAATTTGTGACAGATTTGGGACAACTTTTTAAATTAGTGACAAGTTTTTGACGGTTTTTGACTCTCACTAAATCAAACATTATTTTGTAATGTGATTTGTAATTTCTAAATTACATTAGAGGACCAACGGCACTTATAGCGGGATATAGGTGTCGGTACACTGAGCATTATTGTCAACCACGAAGCCGATGGTTCTAACAAAAGTCAACTCCAAAATCTAGCTAGCAAGCATGGCTGGTTTTGAGCCCGTGCAAACCGTGCCGGAGCACCGGGTCTTGAAGATTAAAAGGCCCAATATTTAGAAAAATTGTTAGTATATAGGAATTTATTACGGAATATATTATATTTGATCGACTTCAATGAGTAGATGACACTGTAGTCCAGTTGGAAATTCGGAAACTTACTAAGCTAGAGGTCTACAGTTTGATTGTTTTTACCGACCCTTTTCTCATTTTTTTTCTTGGTTATAATTTGGTGGTAACTATCAAATGAATCACCACAGTATTTAACAATTCCATTTACTTCCATCAGTTTGAGTCGTTTGACATTTAGAGCCGAAATGCCTACTCTATTTAGTGCTTAAACTTTCACTTAATAAAATTTAGGTCTACTTCTTTAAAGAACCTATGAAAATAAGTTCTTATTATCATGAAAAGTAATCAACATCATAGTATATCCCCAATACATAATGTTTAGATGTACATGTATTATTTACAATTTTCTTCACTAATAGTCAAACAATGAAATGTGATCGGGATGTTTAAAACTAATCCTATGATTTTTTTTTGTTAGTTCCGCTTTAATTCTATTAGTATATTGCAAAAAAATGGCATAATATCAAAGTAAAAATTCAATCCTAATGTTGTTCCACAATTCAAAGGCTAACTGATAATACTTCATTTCATATTTAGCGATGAAGTTAGTAAAGAAGTTTAGCATTGTTTTTAAATTTTGGTTTGAGAATAATACTTTGAGTAAAATATTATACGAATGACATTTTTCAATTTTTAGCATCGGGCCTTGAATATATCAGAACCGGCCCTATTAGTAAGTTATGAATCGTTTCAAAATGCAAATCACTAGAAATCAAGTTTAGCCCGTTAAAAAATCGCTTGTAAATCCCGCTTGGTTTCATGACGACAGGTTAAGTAACCGCATGCTCTAGGTGGGGGAATTACCGGTTGGTCAATTTACCAACCGATTGGTCTTTGGCAGATTTCAAAATTATGTTGTTTCCTATTCGCAAATCTATGTCTAAAAGCCAAGATATGACGCCAAACGGTCATGAGAATGACCCGTTCTAATTAACTAAAGACTATTCTTACATCATTTTCTCTTTCTCAAATGTCACCAAGACGTTAACCACTTAATTAACCTTAGCCATCATTTACAATCAAGCAAGATCCAAACAAGCTCAAATGATACACTTTATACATGTTTTCCATCTTTCTAATTTTAAGTTCCCCTGTTTTAAAAAATGTTAAGTTGATTAAAACATTTGTATGAGATATACGTTAAAAGCGTTAAAAATGTATCTTTAAAACGTAAAGCGTAAAAAATTTACTGTAGAAAAATATACATGTTAGAAATATCTAAAAAAAAATATACATGTTTAATATATATTTTGAAAACATCATTTTACGATTTTCTATATTAGAAAATTTGAAATATTTCATAAATAGCAAAAAACAAACGAATTTAAGTCTTCTTGTAAAATTGTCAAATGTTGTAGTTCGTCAAAATCAACGATTAAGTATATCTAACACATGTGGTAAAATTTATTTAAAATTGTGTTTTTTTTTAAAAATTGTTAACCCTAAATCAGTGTTATTTTCGTAGTTTTTTGGACAAATTTTTTAAAAAAACTAAAAGACCTGAAAAAGCGCAAAAAACGTGATAAAAACACAAAAAACGCACTAATATAACTTTACCAGCTAAAATACGAAAAAACGTAGACATTTTCATTTCGCAAAACGCTTTTAAAATTTTAAAGTACGATTTTTAAAACACATATTCTAACTAAATTATTGAGTGTAACTTTTATTTTAATCTTATCAACATCAATTGGTAAGGAATTCAATGGTTTTGATGGTATTGGATCATATTTCTGTTTTTCTAAAATAAAATTCAGTCTAATTAAGTCGGACTTGGCCTAGAAAAAAGACAGCTAGACCGACCTTTATCCCCATCTTATTTATTTTGGTTATGGTTACGATTAATACATACGTTAATGGTATAAATCACGTCACGTACTAAAAACTAAACCTATTAAAAACTCAAATAAATATATTAGAACCCTAGTTAAATTTACACTAAATTTAAATATTAATTAAAAATAAAAAAATTATATATTTTTTTTATTTTTAATACATTGAGTTTTTATTATGTGGCGTAACTTGTACCCTTCACCACTAATACACCCGCATTCCCTATGTATAAGCCTCTTAGGTCTGCCTAACCTATTTAAAATTTGTTAATAATCATGACCATTTGACCATTAAAGCTGCAGCCCCCTACGTGTTTTTTTACTCGATGCCATACCAATTTTTTCATGCTAGGAAGGGTAAAACGAGTTTTTATACAGAGTTACTAAATTTCACCAACTGAAATCAAGAGAGTTCCTAAATTATATATTTCAAAGGATAAAGATAAGTTTTTCACACAATCCTCTACTCTCTAGTTTTTACACACTTGATAATGAGCTCCCAATATTATCTCCCCCTCTCTACCTTTCTCCTCTCTATTCTCATCTTGATCCTCTTTATCAAGCAAAAAACCAAAACTAAAAACCTTCCTCCAGGTCCTATTAAGCTACCCCTTATAGGAAACTTGCATCAAATCGGCAACGCGCCCCATCGGGCTTTCCAAGTCCTAGCAAAGAAATTCGGCCCCCTTATGCATTTGCAGCTCGGGTCAGTGACAACCCTGGTCATATCTTCAGCAGAAATAGCCAGAGAGGTTTTCAAAAATCATGATGTAGCCTTTTCGGGACGGCCCAATCTATATGCAGTTAAACGATTCAGCTATAACGGCGCTAGCATGTCTTTTGCACCTCATGGAGAGTATTGGAGAGAAATCAGAAAAATCGCGATTCTAGAGTTGCTAAGCATTAAAAGAGTACAATCATTTTCAAAGGTACGCGATTTTGAGATTGCTTCCATGATTGAAAACATAGCAAAATCTCAAGATAGTGTCGATTTGAGCGAACTGACAATCACTATGACGAATAACGTTGCACGTATGGTGATGTTTAGCGATCAAGGAAACAAAAAAGAGATCGGGAAGAGAAACCTTGGCGAGATTTTCGGGGAGATGCAGACTCTGTTAGGTGGATTTTGCTTGTCTGACTTTTTTCCATGGATGGAGTGGTGGAATAAATTTAATGGGCTTGAAGCCAAGGTGGAAAGGTGTTTTAAGGAATTGGATACATATTATGACGAAGTGTTAGAGGAGCATTTGGACCCTAAAAGAGAAATTCATGAGCATGAGGACTTTGTTGATGTGTTAATCATGTTACAAAAGGATTCAAACCAAGTACTTCAACTGAAAAATGATCATGTCAAGGGTGCTCTCACAGTATGTCTCTTTCAACCTTGTCTGTCTAATTTCACAGTATGCCTCATATTAATAATTAGCCTAGATAGAAAATGAGAGTTTGTATATCTAGTTCACATGATTGTTTCTGAAGATAACCTTTTTGGGGAGGGGGGAAGGGGCTCGTTGTCTCCGAGCACATTCATCGGTGGCTATAATACCACTCTCCCTTATTTTTATGGACTCAATAAAAAAAAATCCTCTATATAAGTTATTGTACGATCAAAATTGCACGTATTTTCGTAGTAAAAAATTAATTAGGAACGGACAGACTAATAGAGTGAAATGGGTGGAGTCTATACAATGAAAAATAGTGGGGGCCACACCCCATAATTTATAAAATGTATGTTTTTTTTATATAAGAAAATTTCATAAATTATAAAAAACCGTGTGTATAGTAACCTCCTAAAATGTTTTTTGTAGTAATCTTATAATAACAATCATGGTTTCGCTGCCGAGTGAGATTTTTTTTTTTTTATAACAAATTTGATAGATAACCTGAAAATTGTATAAAGTTAAATAATTAACCTAAAAATGAAAAGGTGATACTAATCACCTTAAATATAAGGTAAAGTGTAAAAAAACTGATACAGTTGCTCTAAGGTTTACATTGGTGGCACGAATTGGGTCGACATTAAAATAGTTTGTCACACTTTTACATTAATTTCGATTACCAAGACTTACAAGTCACAGTTGAGCCTCTTACAAATCAAGTTTACTTTTTGCAATCAACTCTTACAGATCAATTGTTTGTTTGTTGAACTCAATTTCAATTGGGTGATCACTACAAAATTTGTAGAATGTTGATTTGGAAAGAGTTAAAAATTGGGACGAGTTTATCACTAATTCAAAAATTTGTCACAAACCTGTCACAAATTAATTAAATTGTCAAAAACTCATCACAAAAACCGTAACTAGTAAACTCGTCACAAAAAATACCGTCACTAATTTCGTAACTATTTGGCCATCTGTTTTCTAGTGAATTTACGCGGATACTATTTGTCACACACTTCTGCAAAAACTTAAAACTTAGAGACGGTTATTGATCTATCTTGATATATATGCATTCATAAAACTGCCATAAACACATTAGTGTGTATAAAAAATTCTCTACCTGTATCACCACCAATTTCAATATCTAAAAGAAAACAAAAACTGTAGCATGTGTTTTCTATCATGTCTTTTAAGGTTCATGGTTTATACTTTGTAGTGTTTTATTACTTTGGAAAGTATTAGAGATCATGAGTTCTAAAAAAATTGGCAGGACTTGTTTATCGCCGGTACAGATGCTTCATCGGCTGTTCTTGTATGGACGTTAACAGAGCTCATAAAAAATCCCACAGTCATGAAAAAAGTTCAAGACGAACTTCGTGCAGTAGGCAACAACAAACAGAAAATAGAAGAATCTGATCTCTCGAAACTTCCTTACTTGAAAATGGTCATTAAGGAGGGACTCAGACTACACCCTCCGCTCCCTATATTAGTCCCACGTGAAACTACCCAAACTTGCACGATTAAAGGATTCGAAGTCCCAGCAAAAACAAGAGTATTTGTAAATGTGAAGTCGATAGCAACCGATCCCAAACATTGGGAAAATCCTAATGAGTTTAATCCTGAGAGGTTTTTGGATAATTCTATTGATTTCCGTGGACAACATTACGAGTATTTACCATTTGGGGTAGGGAGGAGGAGTTGCCCTGGGATTAATTTTGCACTTCCTTTAGTTGAGTTAGCACTTGCAAATTTACTTTTTAAGTTTAATTGGTCATTGCCCAAAGGGATGGGAGTTGAAGATGTCGATATGGAAGACAAATTTGGTCTCGCGGTGCTTAAGAAAGTTCCTCTTTGTCTTGTACCTTCCCTTGCGAATCACTAGGAGAGCTACCTCGTGGTCCAAATTTGCATTCAAAACTGGGTTTGAAAGATATAATAACAGATCTACGCAAGTGTTATTACGTTTGATCTATAGTTTCTTTTGGGTTTATGTCAATTGATATTGAATAAAAGAGTGCGCTAAGAATAAAGTTTCATAATCATGTGTTTCGAAAAATAAACTTTCATTTTTTTATCATGCATGTAATGCTACGTACCCCACCATTTTCTGTCAGGTGTAGTGACTGGTCTAAAATACGAGATAAAATTGATGTTTAATATATTCAACTATCATGCATTTTTGATTTATTATATTGAACTAACAAGTTTACTGATTAGTGTAAGTAATAAAATAAAAACTTTCGATTTAGTATATTGTCGTTCAATTGTCCAACAAAAATAAGAAAAGTACAAAATTACACTTATAAAACTTACACTAGTTTCGATTTAGTATATTGTACTAATATATTTTTTCACTTTTGTACACTATTTTTTTTCTATCAAATTAACACTTATTCATTATTAATAAAGTAGTTATTGTAGTTTCAGAATATAATCAATTTGATACTTATAATCTCAAATGTATCAAAATTAAAAAAAAAAAAATAAAAAAAAATAATCAATAGAACTAATAACTTACTCTACAAATAATAAGTATTTTTATTTGGTATATTTGGTCACGTATGGACACTAAAAACTATAACTTGTTTTTTTCTCATTCATATTTAAATTGTTTATAACAAATAAAAAAACTCTACATTTATAGCTTAAATACTACTCATTAGTAGAAATGTTTTAAAAAAAAGGAGTTATTGAAAAAAAAAACATGTACAACCAAAATAAAATTCTATTACAAAAATAAAATAATTTTAGTTAGTGAAATTGATAACGTGTAATGAAAAAAATTAGACCAAAATTATATTTTTTTGCACCCTTTTAATTTTATTTAAGAAAATCGATAATTAAAAAAATGGATGTCCAAAATAAAAAATAATAATTTTAGCTGGTACGTTTGGTCATGCATGTATGATAAAAATAAGAACTCGTTTTTTCCATTCAAATTTAAATTGTTTGTAAGATAAAAACCCATTTGTTTAGAAATTGTATTTTAAATACTACTTATCAGAACAAAGTAGAATTTTTTAGTAAAAATCAAATTTGTAAAATTTAAACAAAAAGGATATGCAACCTCAGGCAAGGAAAAAGCAATTAAGTAATCAAAATACATAAAGGAAAGATAACAAATGAATTAATTTATTTAGTAAGCGATTTAAAACTCAATACCATCAGACTTCGGATAGCTTCATCCTTCTTTATCGCATCCACTTTGCTCCAATAACCATCATGCATAGGGAGATCCTTCCTAATCTGGACCCCTATTGCATGTGAAAGTAAACTCGAGATTCTATGACCAGTTGGTCGCCCGTGATAAACATCAAGCCAGACTTGAATTGTTCTGTCATTCATTCGCGTCATTTGTGCAATCTTTGAGGAATTGCATGCTCCACGCTGTCTCTTACGAGCATTTCCGCTTGTAGGGAAGTAACCACCACATACAAATTAAATCAGTCTAATAGAAACATTTAAAGTAAAATCTAGTTGTAAACATCATTATTAGTTAACTCTTACCACCAACTCCATCTGTTGCGTGGACAATATCATTGTTGTTTTCAGGCACATCATTGTTGTTTTCGGGCATGGAAACATCATCGTTTTTTTTGGGTATGGAAACATCATCATTGTTTTCGGGCATGGAAATATCATCACTGTTTTCAGGAATGGAAATATCATTTGTACTAGGGAGTTTTTTATGATAACGTACTGCAGACATGCGCTCAACCTTACCATTGTTTTCGAGCAAGGCAACATCATCGTTGTTTTCAGAAATGGACGCATCGCTTCTATTTGGGTCAATGATAGGGCGTTTTTTTTTACGCCGAACTGCAGACTTGCGCTCAAACTCATTAGAAACATTTGAATCATGATTATTTGTTGTAGGATTAGTACGTGTCCCACTTTATTTACGTTGAACTCTTGAGTCATGCTGAGACACATTGGAAAGAAGTGATGATTTGTATTCAAAATAACATTTGTTCCACGTACATTACGTTGGATTGTTGACCCACATACAACGTCATCGGAAACAGATCGAGCAACAGTAGGTTTGTTTAGGATTTTGGTTTGCTCAATTTTAATATCTCTAACATGTGAGCTGCTAGGTATGGTTGTCTGGGGCGATACACGTATTGAAGAACCACGAAATTTCAAAGAAATTGTGGATACCTGTTGAGCAATGATGAAACTAAAAATGAATATACCACAATAAATGTAAACATGGCCGGTCCTAGTGCTTTTAACACCTAAGACAAGTCGCTTTTATATATTGGCTAATGAAGTATAAACATATTCGAATTTTACTGAACACAAAATTGAAAAATAACGTTCCTTCCACGTACATTACGCTGGATTGCTGACCCATGTTCAACGTCATCGGAAACAGATCGATCAACAATAGGTTTGTTGAGAATTGTGCCTTGCTCAATTTTAATATCTCTAAGGCGTGAATTGCTAGTTACTGTTGTCTGTGATGATGCACGCATTGAAAAACCACGGAGATTCGAAGAAATTGTGGAAACCTGTTGAGCAATGATGAAACCAAAAATGAATATACCATGATAAATATAAATAGTAGGCCCGAGTTGGACATTCAATTGCTTCAATTTGAATTATCTGGAGGATGCCTTATATATCAAATATCAAATATATCAAAAAGATGGACAATCAAACCTATTTCTCGATTCACTAGAAGCCCAAAGAGGTGAATAGGGTCCCAAATAAGGAGAGATATGTAAAAAGCAAGTCCGATTATGTCTCTTCCTAATCCTAAATGGAATGTAGGGATTCATATCTAAACATAGTATCTATTTAGATACGCTCGAATAACTCCTTCTCATAATGAGAATGTATATCCCTATTTCGGCCTGGTCCGGTATGGAATGAACTTATAATCATGGAATCGACTCGATTATCAGATTTTAGATTATAAGTTCATAACCCCAACCCATTCCCGTTTTGGACGGAATAGATCTACTAATTCTTTGATTCCAGTTAGTGAGAGGGATCTTGAACTAAGAAATAGACCCTAGAAGCTAAAAAAGGGTATCCTGAACAATTGCAATAATCGGGTTCAATGATATTCCTGGTATAGTAGATGCTATTACACATACAATCATACTAAATTTGATGGAATTGTTTGATCTTAAAGGAGATCTTCTATAATTTCGCACGTAAGGGGTTATTTCTTGGTTTCGTCCAGTCATTAATAACTTTACTATTTTTAGATAATAGTAGATAGAAACAACGCTTGTAAATTGAAACAATAAACAAAAATAATGCTGCCATGAGGTTATGAAGCCTTAGACATATATAGTGATGCAAGCTTAGGGTCTGCACCATAACCAATTGGGCTGGAAGGAATATGTGAAAGAAAGGCGTTATGTATATATATATAAATTATAAGACTACTAGAGTTTCTTAGGTAAATTTTTTCCCTGGTGCCTTTTCCGACCTTGGCGCCTAAGTGACTTGGCTGTTTTGGCTTACTATAGGGACGGCCCTGAATGTAGAGTTTATAAATAAATTACTCATTTTTTGACTATTTTAGGTATTTTGGCCCCTTTTTTAACTATCTCTAAAGATTATTTGTAAAAAAATAGAAAATTTGTTAAAAATAATAATTTTAATTTATAAATGTGAGTTTTTACTCTGTAAAACCGAGCTTCGCAACTTTTTTTTTAAAAAATATTTTCCTATAATTTATATAGGTTTTTGTAAGAAATTTTCAGTTATTTTAATAAAAACTTATCAAATACAAAAAAAAAAAGCATACAAAAAATTAAACAACTGAAAAAAAAAACTACATCTTTATATGTTAATTCCAATTTTGTAACTTTTAAATTCTGTTTTAAGTTTATTCTATTTTTTTTCAGCAAATTTCTATTTTTCTATAAAAATTCAGAAATAAGTCAATAAAACAAAAAAATCCAAAAAAGTATCAAAAATTACTTTGTAAGTTTTAAAACTCTATTTTAAACTTTCACTACCAAGTTTTATAAATTTTACGAATCTTTATTATTATTGATTAATTTTAGTTTTTTTTAAAAGGTCAAGAAAGGGTAAAAAAAAAAAGTCCCAAAAATAAAACAGAAATTAACTGTGTAAATTTTGAAACTCGGTTTTTAACTTTTATAACTAGTTTTAAATTATATATTGATTTTTTTTTTTCAAATCCAAAAAGTAAAAAAAATCAAAAAAAAGTCCACTCTTGGTTAAAGTCATAAATTGGTGGATTATGATATTTGGACGGTTAATCGTCCGTAGTAGTACTTGTGTGCCCAAGCTGGAATGATTGTGAGTTTTCAAACCTAATTAATTAGCTTTGAGGATTAATGACACTTGATACTTTCTTAGTAATTTTGGTGTACTTGATTTTAGTTTTGTTTTGCGAAGAAATTCCGAGTTTTACTCGTGAATGCAGTGATTTACCGAATAATTATAAACCTATGCAGTATATATTTTTCATACAAAGTTGTACTGAAATATTTGCTTTGTACAGAATGGTCTCTTGTCAACTCATTGGTATTAACTTCACTATTTCAATCCTGGCAAAGCAGATCATGCTTATGATTTATTATCATATATACTGCCATGTATTGATTTTTTGAGTCATGTATTCACATGTTGCATCGAAATGCGCTTATATTGTAACGCAGGGAACTACGAGGCACACACACTACCATGTGTTATGGGATGAAGTTGGATTTTCTGCTGATGATCTGCAGGAGCTAGTACATTCACTATCATATGTGTAAGTGGATGATAATATTTCTTTTTGTCAATCATGTATTCTCCTAGTTTTTTCACTCTACACTCTACAAGTGATTCTAACTTGTTAATAATTCTATGATCTTGTAGTTATCAGAGAAGCACAACTGCAATTTCCGTAGGTAATATCTCGCAGCCCCACGTTCTTGGTCATTATTTGATATTACTTACGTCAATATGCTGTTCTTTTCTACGCAGCATCCTATACTTTAGACCTTTTAATTAGTCTTTCATTCAAGTTGTATATCCGCCTTTTTTTTATATATCTAATGGTCGAAACATATAAGAAAGGGGGTTGTTCAGGCTGATTTCTCAAACTTGCAAGATGATGTGTTAGCAAATGTGATTTTTTTCCTTGTCATAATATCTAGTAAATGCAAGTTGATCATTTATAATTAATTCTTAAAAAAAACTCCCTTGTTCTAACGTCTATGGTTCTGTTCTTTTGTTGGCAGTGGCTCCGATATGCTATGCTCATCTTGCTGCAACTCAAATGGGACAGTTCATGAAGTTCGACGAAGCATCAGAAACATCATCGAGCCAGGGAGGTCTGACATCTGCCGGGGCTGTGCCTGTTCCCCAGCTGCCTCTCCTGCAAGAGAACGTCGTGAGCTCTATGTTCTTTTGCTGAGAATGTCTCATCATCAGTTTCTAAATCTCTTTTGTTATGTTGTACATATCAAGTTTGCGTATCTATTTAGGTTTTTCTGTGTCTGCTCCAAAAATATTATGATATTACTTAAAAACAGATTATCATACATGTTTTTCTTTTTTTTTTAGTTCTTTTTTTTTTTTTTTTTTTCAACAGAAACTTTTATATAAAGAGTCTCTATGGGAAAGACCCCCATAGCGGTCATTACATCATTACAACATAAACGTAGCTCGACTAAATAACAGTCATACAAAAGATTATTGCTAGGCAGGTGCGAAAACGTCATTAAGGAGCTCCCCAGAACTCTCTGTTTCGCTAGAAAAAGACCACCCAAGTAAACAAAAACCTCTCCTTATACCCCCTCCACCTTGTTATCTCCAAGATCAGTGTGATCTAAGGTTTTTATTCATGGATTTCCCGTTTCTAATTTGCAGAAAGCCTGGTTCTTTTAAGACATGAAACACCCCCCTAACAATATACAACTGATAACTGCCTAATAACGCAGAAAAGACTAACTAAACATTACAGTAATAAGAAAAGGCAATCTTCTAAAGCACCTGCATTGGCACTGAAATAAGCTGATTAGCAAAAAGCACAGCTTTTTCAGACATAAGTCTTCATCAAAAAGGTTTTTGTGATTGTCAGTAACATAATAAAGGAAACTAAACTAAAAGCTTCAGAAAAATCTCCTCATTAGCTTTAGATAACTGTTCTTATCCCAATTTTAAAAAACCAAACACAACATTTCTCAGGCTGAACCTTCCTTGAAATGGTGCTTTGGTATTACAGTAACACTTCAGAATAAATTCATCATTAGTCATAGATTTTAGAAACAAAAAGTTTTAAAATCTGTTTAGGTCTTAAAACAGCACCCTCTTAGACAGGGTGTGCATTTTTGGTCCAGGTAATAGGCTGCATATATATTCTTAGGTAAATCCATAGCTCTGCCTGTAATAAAATCATTCCCACTGGAACCCATTTTGGCCAAGCCATCTGCAGCTTGATTCTGTTCTCTATAAACATGAGTGACATTAAAACCCACATAATCCATAAGGAGGGTTATGTCCCTCCATATAGACCCAAATTTAATGCCTGGATTACACTTGGTATTCCACCAATTAGCAATATTCTCAGAGTCAGTTTCCACCATAACATTGGTGAAACCCATAGTGTAGCAAATAATCAAACCAACTTTAAGCGCCATCATCTCAGCATGCATATTGGTTTGGGTGCCCAGAAAGTTTGAAAATGCTAGGACCAGCATTCCATTATGATCTCTTAATATACCACCACAACCACTAGCGTTGTTGTTAAGGGAAGAGCCATCTAAATTTAATTTTAATCTACCTGTTGGTGGGCACTTCCACCATACCAGTTTAGCCTTTTTTCTTTTACAGTGTACAGTTTTAATATTCAAAGACATAAGTGACAGGCATTGAAAGTTGTTAGCAGGTTTTTTTGGTTTCAACAAAAAGTTAAGGTCATAAAGCCATTTAGTCACTTTTTTAATAATGGTTTCAGCACACATTTTCTCATTATCAAATCTGTTTTTGTTCTTACTAAGCCATATCTCCCAAATCAGAATGAAAGGGACTAAAACAGCTAACATACCAATTTGAGAGGAGTCACATAAGTTGCACCATTTCACCATATTGTGCTTCCAGCAAGGTGTAAAATCTATATTGAAACCAAAGACATTTGCAAAGTAGCTCCAAACCTGTTTACAAATATCACTGGATCCAAATAGATGATTAGCAGTATCAAGAGTGTGAACCCTACAACAAGAGCACATGGTGACTGTACAAATCCCATAGTTTTTAAGATCCTCATCAAGTTTTATGGCATTGTACCAAAGTTTCCAAGAAAAAATACTGATTTTAGTGGGTAAAACAGTGTTCCAAATATACTTAGCCACATTAAGCTTAGGTTTTTTTTTCCTTATAAAATTATAAGAGGTTTTTGCAGTAAAATCACCATTAAAAGTAAAAGGCCAGTATCTAACATCCTCACCCTTGTGTAAAACAATATTTTTACTGGTAACCTTAAGTAAAAGCTCATTACCCCCATATGCATTAACATGTTAGTATCCCAATCATTATGATTAAGGACCTGATTGAGAAGTACATTAGGGAAAATAACAGCAAAAAACTGACAAAGAGGGCCATCTCCTAACCAGTTTTCATACCAAAAGCTAATGGATCCCTCCTTAATATCCCATAAACTGTTATCAACCAGTTTTTTAAAGTGAGGATTAACCATTTTCCAAACACAAGAGTGTGTAGCATTTACCACCTGGTTACTCCAATTAGGGTTATTACTGCAGTACTTTTGAAACATGAAAACAGTCCAAGGAGAGTCAATTTGTGACAGATTTGTGACATATTTTTAAATTGGTGACATGCTTGTGACAGGTTTTTACTCTCACTAAATCAAACATTAATTTGTTATGCATACTAGTTCCGTACTTGTTCAGAACCCTTCACAGTTGTTATTGGCAAAAGAAACAACGTACATCAATAGAGTATCTTTTTATTGATGAGTATATATTTTTGAAATTTTAATTGACAACGCACTCCATAAACAAAAACGTAATTAATACAATATAGCCATAGAACCTGCAAGAGTGAGAGGAACTTTCTTATGCATAGTAAGCCCAAATGCTTCTTCCATATCGATATCTTCTACTCTCATCCCTTGAGGCAATAACCAATCAAACTTATCGAGCAAATTTGCTAGCGATTAACGAAATTGCAAAGTTAATCCCGGGAAATTTGCTAGCCAATAACGAAATTGCAAATTTGCTAGCCCTCGAAAATCAACAGAGTTATCCGAAAATCAACAGAGTTATCCGAAAATCAACAGATAATGAAAACTCTTGTTTTTCGAGGGATTTCGAATTCTCCAATTTTACAACTTTGGTTAGTTTCACGGGGAATTAGTAACCGGACCGAAGGGTATTAGTCCCTCTTTTAGGACCATTTTCATGTATGGAAATTTTGATAGATCGGCTTCTTTCACACTCGATTTGCTATTGATAATCCCTCGGATTTCGTTTTGGACTTTTTTCATTATTGATGGATGCTTGACGAGCTCCGTCATTACCCATACAAGTGCTGCTGAAGATGTATCAGTACCTGCAATGAACATGTCCTGCCACGAATTTCGTAAGATAAGATTTTATAATTAGAAGAAAATTCAAATTCAAATCGATAAATATAAAATTTAATAAGATAACGAAATTGCTCTGTTGATTTTCGGATAACTCTGTTGATTTTCAAGGGCAACATTTTGAGTATTTACCATTTGGAGTAGGGAGGAGGAGTTGTCCCGGGATTAACTTTGCAATTTCGTTAATCGAGCTCGCACTAGCAAATTTGGTCTATAAGTTTGATTGGTTATTGCCTCAAGGGATGAGAATAGAAGATATCGATATGGAAGAAGCATTTGGACTTACTATGCATGAGAAAGTTCCTCTCACTCGTTCTATGGCTATATAGTATTAATTACGTTTTTGTTTATGGAGTGCGTTGTCAATTAAAATTTCCAAAATATATACTCATCAATAAAAAGATACTCTATTGATGTACATTGTTTCTTTTGCCAATAACAACTGTGAAGGGTTCTGAACAAGCAAGTATGATATTGTTGGAGGCGGGAGTACCACAATATATAATTAGCCAATTAGGCGTATCTGCCCTACGTAATTTGCCAAACTTTGCATCTAACTATTAATTAAAAAGTTAACTTGAAATAAAAGTAGTTGTTTTAGATAATTTTTTCGTTCCAAGCAAGCTTAATTGTCTCAGCTAATTGTCATTATGGTATAAAAAGCCCGACTTTGCTATAAAAATAATATTTTTTTTCCAATTTATATATGATTCTGCTACCAAAAAGCATAATACTTGTCTTGTAAACAAAATAGGTACTGTTGTAATATATTATTAGACTATTGGGCTTTACTCATAGTGGGCCTAAGTTGGGCTTTCTATCTTGTATAACCATAACATCTTCTATATAAATAAGGTTAGACTCCCCTTTTATTGAGAGCTTCTGATTAATAAAATCTCTCTTATTGTTGTCTCTCATATCTCTTTCTATATCTATACATATCTCTATATATATCTATAACGAGCTAATATGTCATACAACACGTAATTACCATGAATAAAATTTACACGTATGACATTAGAATAATAATTGTGATATATTTTATACTGATTGGTAAATTTAGATTGATTGATTGTATTAGATATTGCTAAGTGTGATTTAGAATATCTTGTTATAATATGTACTACAAGCAGGTACAATCTAAATATATTTAATCACTGCCATGTTTACAATATGAAAATTTGCGAAATCACATATTTTCATATTTAAGTTGGAAAAATTATGAAACTTCCCCAATTAGGCTCAGCTATTTGGATACGATGTCTAGGAAATATATGGGCGGAAGTCGATATCCTAATGAGGTCGGGTTTTAAGTGGCATTCGTGTCCTCCACCCTGACCATCTTTCCTGGTCGTTTTTCAAGTAGAGCTACCGAAAGGGGTTGACTAAATAATAATTTTCCCGAGTGTGTTTATATATTGATGTATGTTTTGTCGAATTGGTGTTTCAGTATCGACACGTCGTTCGATCAATGAAAACCGATTCACATGAGAAGCAAAACTAATGTTTCGAACCTGTCGTTTCGAAAAAAAGTTTGTGCTTGTGCAAACCATAAACATATAAACCAGTCGTTTTATATGATAAATAATTCAGAACTCCCAACACATGTTGGATGCCATCTATGATGAGAAAAAATCGTAAAAACATACTTGCGAAATGACTGTTTAAACGTTGATTTTAATCCGTCACCACATGTTACTCACACTGATGTGTGAAAATGTGATGCCCAAAAAAATTTTTGGATGCCATATTTGATGAGTAAAACACGAGTTTGTTGTTATCCTCATGATGAATGTTAAGGCGTTGATTTTATTCCGCCGCCACATTTGAGACGTGATGACGTCTATGGTGAACAAATGTCTGAAATTGACATATTGGAGCAATCTTTCACCAAAAATACTAGCTTGGAAATTGTATTCCATAAGCAGTATCGTGAATTTATATTCACCATGTTCTTTTATCACCCATCCGTTATTGGATAGGAAAATTACCCCGGTGAGTAGTTTTAATCCTATTGGGTCAATGGCGAATTGTTTGCCTGATATTAATGTTTTTCGTGTACATTTTTTTCCACGAATCGAGAACCGAGACAAGTGTTATTTGTCTCGAACTGTCGTGATCCCGATAAATCGCATAGCCAAGCGAGATTTTAGACAATTGTCAAAATAGAAAACTTGTGGCTCCAAGACAGTAATTGAAAGGAACAATATGACCCGTTGTCACAAAGCAAGAGATAATGCTCAATGAGGCAACTCTATGCTATAAAGACAAAGGTCATGCACGGTTACTCCTTAAATAGTTCAAAACTATTACAATAGTGAAAAAACGGATGCTAATGTGGTTAAAGCTAACTGAAAGGAAACTCTTGAGACCCCCGGTATTGTGGCTCAAATGAGTTTGGGACCTTTCTTTATTGATTTTGATAAATCATTGAGCCATTTTTTCGCTCATCTGAATTAGGTTTTCCATTTGGATTATTATTTTTCCATTTGGACCATACTTTTGGATTATGGTTTGCCTGTTTACAAAATTTCTTGAAATAATTTAAAGTGTTTTGAGCAAATTCCTTTGACAAATGTGACCAAACTTTAAATTATGAAATTTTAGGCAATACTTGTGGGATAGTTGATTTTTTTTTGGAAATAGTGGGTAACAGTGTACCACATAATTTCACCAACTATTTGCCTAAAAGAGTACTCAGTGACAATGATTCTGGACCTGTCGTTCCAAATTGAAATCTTTGGTAAAGCCAAATTAATTTGTCAAATATGAGGCGTTATACTCCTGTAGGTCCTGTCGTACCATGTTGAGTTATAAAATATTCGAGAAAACCAGTGTTACCTGGTAATATCTCATGAAAGAATTAAAATTTTTTTACACAACCTCCACTCAATACGACCATAAGCATAGTCATGGGTAGTTGAGATGTCTTTCAAGTGATTGCTACCACATTTTTTAAAAGCATTTAAAGTTACCTTATCATTTCGCCTATCGTCGATTGATAAATGATGTAGATGCTAAGACACGATTGTCTGTACTATCATTCACCTGTCGTCGATTGATAAGAGCATTTTGCTATTGTGGCATTGACCGGATGAGATATTCACGGGTCAAAAGACGATTTTTGATTTATAATCGCATCGCATTTGGATTCTCTTTGAGAATATATTTCGTGATTACTCCGAAATTCATGCCACTAATGCTCAATTTGAAAGACTAGTATGTGTAAAGATCATGAAATGAACTCGTAGAATTCTTGTAAAGAATTGAAGGAGTTATTATGGACTTATCCAACCATACGACGGACCATAAATATAAATGGTTATGGTTGATGCATCGATAATAGGTCACATAATTATTGTTGTCCACAGAAATACAGCATTTCCCAAACTTTTAGCCCTATCATTAAGTTGATGGCTCATGATCCGGATTATCCTGAAAAGTCTAGTCGACTTGATAATACCGAAGAGTAAGAATCGAAATTTCGATTTGAATTACTTGAGTTTGGAAATTGAACATCCTGTCGATTATGTTCAGACCCAAATGGACTCACGGAAAGTTTGATGATGCGACTTCAAATGATTGCACGCACTTCTTGGTCTTGCGTACCAAGATTTATATTTCCGTATGGGGTTATGTTATTTTGCTGTATTGGTCCGTTATGAGGCCCATAGACACTCAAACACCATATGCGTACCAGCTGGTTACTGGTTATGAGCCAGAAGTCTCATATTAACGCGTTAATATGTCATACAACAGGAACGAAATAATTAACGATTTTATTTTACTATAATGTAGCTTTTTTTATAAAGAAGTATAAACAAGAGTGACATGGTGCACATATATATATCTCTAAAGCGCAAAAAAAAAGTAAATTAGAGGCGGCAAACCAGTTAGAAATATGTCGCTAAATTGAGTTTATAATGGTTCGGGGACAATAAAATAATCGTCCCCATAATGAGCTTCGCAAAATCTGTGACAGAAAAAGGGGCGTCGCTGTTTTGTTGAAGACACGGCAACAAAAAGGTTGCCGAAGAAACAATAACAAGTTTTCGTCGTCATCCTGTCACATCTATGGTTGTCATTTCGCTACCAAATCGATGAGGCCCGTCAAGATTTCAATCGTTATGTTTGGGGAAAAAATGATAAATATTCTATTAATATTAAATGTGATTTGTTTGCTGATTAAATTAACAAAAGATTAGAATAATATAATTTTAAAATCGTAATATTTTAATTATAAATCATCTTTTTTATTGAAATAGAATTACAAACAAATGATACTAGGGTTAATAAAAAAAACTAAATATCCATCAAGAACGAAACCTATACTTAAAATCAATGCATTTGTGGATTCAGACATAATTTTTCTAAGCTTCAACATAAATCGAGGCTCGATCTTGAGTTGGTTTGAGATTTGATTTTTCACTGCATAACAATAATATCGACGTTTATTTATGGATATTCCTTGATTAATAGCAGTAAATAAATTGAGAAAACGTATTTAAGTTGGATTTTTAACTTTGTTTCAACCAGTCACTTGTATATCTATGGTTGAATCATGGGTACAAGTGCCTATTTTGATCGATGGGGTGTAAAACTAATTGTAGTTCTTATTTTGGGCTGATCATTTGTAATTTCTAAATTACATTAGAGGACCAGCGGCACTTATAGCGGGATATAGGTGTCGGTACACTGAGCATTATTGTCAACCACGAAGCCGATGCTTCTAACAAAAGTCAACTCCAAAATCTGGCTAGCAAGCATGGCCAGTTTTGAGCCGGTGCAAACCGTGCCGGAGCACCGGGTCTTGATGATTAAAAGGCCCAATATTTAGAAAAATTGTTAGTATATAGGAATTTATTACGGAATATATTATATTTGATCGACTTCAATGAGTAGATGACACTGTAGTCCAGTTGAAAATTCGGAAACTTACTAAGCTAGAGGTCTACAGTTTGATTGTTTTTACTGACCCTTATCTCATTTTTTTTCTTGGTTATAATTTGGTGGTAACTATCAAATGAATCACCACAGTATTTAACAATTCCATTTACTTCCATCAGTTTGAGTCGTTTGACATTTAGAGCCGAAATGTCTACTCTATTTAGTGCTTAAACTTTCACTTAATAAAATTTAGGTCTACTTCTTTAAAGAACCTATGAAAATAAGTTCTTATTATCATGAAAAGTAATCAACATCATAGTATATCCCCAATACATAATGTTTAGATGTACATATATTATTTACAACTTTCTTCACTAATAGTCAAACAATGAAATGTGATCGGGATGTTTAAAACTAATCCTATGATTTTTTTTTTGTTAGTTCCGCTTTAATTCTATTAGTATATTGCAAAAAAATGGCATAATATCAAAGTAAAAATTTAATACTAATGTTGTTCCCACAATTCAAAGGCTAACTGATAATACTTCATTTCATATTTAGTGATGAAGTTAGTAAAGAAGTTTAGCATTGTTTTTAAATTTTGGTTTGAGAATAATACTTTGAGTAAAATATTATACCTTTTTCAATTTTTAGCATCGGGCCTTGAATATATCAGAACCGGCCCTATTAGTAAGTTATGAATCGTTTCAAAATGCAAATCACCAGAAATCAAGTTTAGCCCGTTAAAAAATCGCTTGTAAACCCCGCTTGGTTTCATGACGACCGGTTAAGTAACCGCATGTTCTAGGTGGGGGAATTACCGGTTGGTCAATTTACCAACCGATTGGTCTTTGGCAGATTTCAAAATTGTGTTGTTTCGTATTCGCAAATCTATGTCTAAAAGCCAAGATATGGCGCCAAGCGGTCATGAGAATGACCCGTTCTAATTAACTAAGACTATTCTTACATCCTTTTCTCTTTCTCAAATGTCACCGAGACGTTAACCACTTAACCTTAGCCATCATTTACAATCAAGCAAGATCCAAACAAGCTCAAATGATACCCTTTATACATGTTTTCCATCTTTCTAATTTTAAGTTCCCGTGTTTTAAAAAATGCTAAGTTGATTAAAACATTATTATGAGATATACGTTAAAAGCGTTAAAAAAGCATCTTTAAAGCGTAAAGCGTAAAAAATTTATTGTACAAAAATATACATGTTAGAAATATCTAAAAAAAAATATACATGTTTAATATATATTTTGAAAACATCGTTTTACGATTTTCTATATTAGAAAATTTGAAATATTTCATAAATAGCAAAAAACAAACGAATTTAAGTCTTCTTGTAAAAATTGTCAAATGTTGTAGTTCGTCAAAATCAACGATTAAGTATCACTAACACATGTGGTAGAATTTATTTAAAATTATGTTTTTTTTTTAAAATTGCTAACCCTAAATCAGTGTTATTTTCGTAGTTTTTTGGACAAAATTTTAAAAAAAAAACTAAAAGTCCTGAAAAAGTGCAAAAAACGTGATAAAAACGCAAAAAACGCACTAATAGAGCTTTATCAGCCAAAATACGAAAAAATCTAGACATTTTCATTTCGTAAAACGTTTTTAACGTTTTAAAGCGCGATTTTTAAAACGCCTATTCTAACTAAATTATTGAGTGTAACCTTTATTTTAATCTTATAAACATCAATTGGTAAGGAATTCTGATTGTATTGGATCATATTTCTGTTTTTCTAAAATTAAATTCAGTCTAATTAAGTCGGACTTGGCCTAGAAAAAAGACAGCTAGACCGACCTTATCCCCATCTTATTTATTTGGCTTATGGTTTATGGAGAGGATCGATGATTAATACAGACGTTAATGGTATAAATCATGTTACGTACTAAAAACTAAACCTATTAAAAACTCAAATAAATATATTGAAACCCTAGTTAAGTTTA
This sequence comes from Primula veris, assembly GCA_963682055.1. NCBI lineage: Eukaryota > Viridiplantae > Streptophyta > Magnoliopsida > Ericales > Primulaceae > Primula > Primula veris. Next base: position 3,995,689 of record OY821745.1, on the reverse strand, counting down.
CCCTAAATTTAAATATTAATTAAAAATAAAAAAATTATATATTTTTTTATTTTTTTAGTAAATTGAGTTTTTATTACGTGGCGTGACTTGTTTCCTTTTCCATTAGGGATGCATACAGCCCACACCTATTTAAAATTTGTTAATAATCTTACCATTTGACCATTAAAGCTGCAGACCCCTACGTTTTTTTTTACTCGAAGCCATACCAACTTTTTAATGCTAGGAAGGGTAAAACGAGTTTTTATACAGAGTTACTAAATTTCACCAACTGAAATCAAGAGAGTTCCTAAATTATATATTTCAAAGGATAAAGATAAGTTTTTCGCACAATCCTCTGCTCTCTAGTTTTTACACACTTGATAATGAGCTCCCAATATTATCTCCCCCTCTCTACCTTTCTCCTCTCTATTCTCATCTTGATCCTCTTTATCAAGCAAAAAACCAAAACTAAAAACCTTCCTCCAGGTCCTATTAAGCTACCCCTTATAGGAAACTTGCATCAAATCGGCAACGCGCCCCATCGGGCTTTCCAAGTCCTAGCAAAGAAATTCGGCCCCCTTATGCATTTGCAGCTCGGGTCAGTGACAACCCTGGTCATATCTTCAGCAGAAATAGCCAGAGAGGTTTTTAAAAATCATGATGTAGCCTTTGCGGGACGGCCCAATCTATATGCAGTTAAACGATTCAGCTATAACGGCGCTAGCATGTCTTTTGCACCTCATGGAGAGTATTGGAGAGAAATCAGAAAAATCTCGATTCTAGAGTTGCTAAGCATTAAAAGAGTACAATCATTTTCAAAGGTACGCGATTTTGAGATTGCTTCCATGATTGAAAACATAGCAAAATCTCAAGATAGTGTTGATTTGAGCGAACTGACAATCACTATGACGAATAACGTTGCACGTATGGTGATGTTTAGCGATCAAGGAAACAAAAAAGAGATCGGGAAGAGAAACCTTGGTGAGATTTTCGGGGAGATGCAGACTCTGTTAGGTGGATTTTGCTTGTCTGACTTTTTTCCATGGATGGAGTGGTGGAATAAATTTAATGGGCTTGAAGCCAAGGTGGAAAGGTGTTTTAAGGAATTGGATACATATTATGACGAAGTGTTAGAGGAGCATTTGGACCCTAAAAGAGAAATTCATGAGCATGAGGACCTTGTTGATGTGTTAATCATGTTACAAAAGGATTCAAATCAAGCACTTCAACTGAAAAATGATCATGTCAAGGGTGCTCTCACAGTATGCCTCTTTCAACCTTGTCTGTCTAATTTTTTAATTCACATAATCATGAATTACTTTTATTATTTATCTAGTGTTTAGTTAGGTATTGTACTCAAACCTTATATGCTTTAAAAACTTTTATGTTGAGATCGATCGAGAAAAGATCCGTGTAAGTGGAAGAATATCTTTATTTTAAAAGATCTTATTAATAATTAGCCTAGATAGAAAATGAGAGTCTGTACTTTTATCTAGTTCACATGATTGTTTCTGAAGATAACCTTTCTAGGACCCATCAATAAGTTAAAAATTAATAGAGAGTGAAATGGGTGTAGTCTGTACAATGAAAAATAGTGGGGGCCACACCCCATAATTTATAAAATGTATGTTTTTTTATATAAGAAAATTTCATAAATTATAAAAAACCGTGTGTATAGTAACCTCATACATTGTTTTTTTTTAGTAATCTTATAATAACAATCATGGTTTCACTGCCGAGTGAGAATTTTTTTTTTACTAATAGAAATATGTTACGATATAATATTTAAATATGATAATAAATTTGATAGACAAGTTAAAAATTGTATAAATTTAAATAATTATTCTAAAAATGAAAAAGTGGTGCTAGTCACCTTAAATATAAGGTAAAGGGTAAGAAAACTGATACAGTTACTCTAAGGTTCACCTTGATGGCACGAATTGGGTCGACATTAAAATAATTTGTCGCACTTTTACATTAATTTCGATTACCAAGACTTACAAGTCACAGCTGAGCCTCTTACAAATCAAGTTTACTTTTTGCAATCAACTCTTACAGATCAATTGTTTGTTTGTTGAACTCAATTTCAATTGGGTGATCACTACAAAATTTGTAGAATGTTGATTTGGTTAGAGTTAAAAATTGTGACAATCTTGTCACTAATTCAAAAATTTGTCACAAACCTGTCACAAGTTGATTAAACTGTCAAAAACTCATCACAAAAACCGTAACTGGTAAACCCGTCATAAAAAATACCGTCATTAATTTCGTAACTATTTAGCCATCTCTTTTCTAGTGAATTTACGTGGATAACTATTTGTCACACACTTCTACAAAAACTTAAAACTTAGAGATCGTTATTGATCTATCTTGATATATATGCATTCATAAAACTGCCATAAACACATTAGTGTGTATAAAAAATTCTCTACCTGTATCACCACCAATTTCAATATCTAAAAGAAAACAAAAACTGTAGCATGTGTTTTCTATCATGCCTTTTAAGGTTCATGGTTTATACTTTGTAGTGTTTTATTACTTTGGAAAGTATTAGAGATCATGACTTCTAAAAAAATTGGCAGGACTTGTTTATCGCCGGTACAGATGCTTCATCAGCTGTTCTTGTATGGACGTTAACAGAGCTCATAAAAAACCCCACAGTCATGAAAAAAGTTCAAGACGAACTTCGTGCAGTAGGCAACAACAAACAGAAAATAGAAGAATCTGATCTCTCGAAACTTCCTTACTTGAAAATGGTCATTAAGGAGGGACTCAGACTACACCCTCCGCTCCCTATAATCCCACGTGAAACTACCCAAACTTGCACGATTAAAGGATTCGAAGTCCCAGCAAAAACAAGAGTATTTGTAAATGTGAAGTCGATAGCAACCGATCCCAAACATTGGGAAAATCCTAATGAGTTTAATCCTGAGAGGTTTTTGGATAATTCTATTGATTTCCGTGGACAACATTACGAGTATTTACCATTTGGGGTAGGGAGGAGGAGTTGCCCTGGGATTAATTTTGCACTTCCTTTAGTTGAGTTAGCACTTGCAAATTTACTTTTTAAGTTTAATTGGTCATTACCCGAAGGGATGGGAGTTGAAGATGTCGATATGGAAGACAAATTTGGTCTCGCGGTGCTTAAGAAAGTTCCTCTTTGTCTTGTACCTTCCCTTGCGAATCACTAGGAGAGTTACCTCGTGGTCCAAATTTGCATTCAAAACTGGGTTTGAAAGATATAATAACAGATCTACGCAAGTGTTATTACGTTTGATCTATAGTTTCTTTTGGGTTTATGTCAATTGTGATTGAATAAAAGAGTGTGCTAAGAATAAAGTTTCGTAATCATGTGTTTCGAAAAATAAACTTTCATTTTTTTATCATGCATGTAATGCTACGTACCCCACCATTTTCTATCAGTTGTACTGGCTAGTCTTAAACATGAGAGAAAATAATGTTTAATATATTCAATTATCATACATTTTTCATTTATTATACTGATCTAACAAGTTTACTGATTAGTGTAATTAACTAAATAAAAACTTTTGATTTAGTATATTGTCGTCCAATTGTCTAACAAAAATAAGAAAAGTACAAAATTACACTAGTTTCGATTTAGTATATTGTACTAATATATTTTTTCACTTTTGTACACTGTTTTTTTCTATTAACTTCACACTTATTCATTATTAATAAAGTAGTCATCGTAGTTTCAGAATATAATCAATTTAATACTTATAATCTCAAATGTATCAAAATTAAAAAATATATATATAAAATAATCAGTAGAACTAATAAATTACTCTACAAATAATAATTACTTTTATTTGGTATATTTGGTCACGTATGGACACTAAAAAGTATAACTCGTTTTTTTCTCATTCATATTTAAATTGTTTATAACAAATAAAAAAACTCTACATTTATAGCTTAAGTACTACTCATTAGTAGAAATGTTTTAAAAAAAGGAGTTATTGAAAAAAAAAACATGTACGACCAAAATAAAATTATACTACAAAAATAAAATAATTTTAGTTAGTGAAATTGATAACGTGTAATGAAAAAAATTAGACCAAAATCATATTTTTTTTGCACCCTTTTAATTTTATTTAAGAAAATCGATAATTAAAAAAATGGATGTACAAAATAAAAAATAATAATTTTAGCTGATACGTTTGATCATGCATGTATGATAAAAACAAGAACTCGTTTTTTCCATTCAAATTAAATTGTTTATAAGATAAAAACCCCTTTGTTTAGAAATTGTATCTTAAATACTACTTATCAGAATAAAGTAGAATTTTTTTAAAAGGAAGTTACTCAAAAACAAAAATAAAAAAAAAAACAAAAAAAAACAAAAAAACATTTAAGACCAAAATAAAATTATTTTATTTAGTAAAATTGATAACGTGTAATGAAAAAAATAGTCAAAAATCATATTTTTGTTGCACCCTTTTTAGTTTATTTAAGAAAATTGAATCATGTGTATAAAAGATTAATCTAGTCATTTTCACATTTGGTGCAAATTCTTTTTAAACCTGTTAATGAATTTTATTAATTCTGAACAATTTACATCTCAATTGCAATACATTTGAAAATGTAAGGACCAAACTGAAACAAACATAAAATTTGAATTTTCTCAAATTTACGAAATCAGTTCCAACGTGTATATATACACATCTATATACAGATAGAGTATATGTATATACATAACGCTGTTATTGTAACAAAATTGTTGGTGGTCAAGTGGTTAAGAACCCTTCACTTTGATTAATAGACAAGTGTTTTTTTGTTTTAGTCAATTTTGTAGGTAAAAAGACCATTTTGCCCTTCAAATTAACTGAAAACGTTAGATGACGTCATTATTTAAACGTCAATTTGGACGGTAAATACCAAATCGAAAGTTTTCATTCAGTTAAGTATACTAATCAATAAACTTGTTAGTTCAGTATAATAAATCGAAAACGCATAATAATTGAATATGCTAAACATTAATTATCTCTAAATACGAGGATGAAGGATACTTTGATTTACCTAAATTTTATGTGGCTTTTCAACAATGTCATCAATGCCTTCTTTTTCTCTCATGAAATCACAAACCCTCTTTCCTTTTGCTCCATAAATTTTTTAATTTCTTGTATTTTCTGGACCGATTTTTTAATAGAATTTGTTTTTTCTCCGATTTCATTTTATTGTTATTAAAAGAAAATTAACTTTTTAGTCAATATATAATTTATTTGATAATATAAAAGACAATATTTTTAGGAATTCTCTATAAACCCTCAATGTGGCTAATTCTTACTGGACAAATTAACTAAATTATACAAATTTAATGTTTGAAATAAAATAATTTATCAAATCAAATATTTCCTTATTAATTCACGAAATATTCTCAAATCAAACTAAGATCACATGGAACTGTCTTTTTAAATCATTTGAATATGGAAATTTAATAAAAAATTCTACCTGAGAAGATATTCAATCTTTTTCTCTGCAGTAAAAACTATCATTGAAGTACAAGATTTTTGTAACCGCTATACTATCATTTAAGTAAAATGAATTTTCTCTCGTAGTAAAAATATTATTTGTAATTGCTATACTATTATTGAAGTAAAAACTGTCATTTAATGTTTAAAGCCAATTTTTTTTCTTTTGTGTTCCTTTCACTTGTCCTCCAATGACATCAGTTATGTAGAGTGTATGTAGAGTGTTTTAAGGAATAAAATAACAAATGAAATAGATAAGGAAAGTTTTGATTTGCATAATAAATATTTTAAACCGATGCTAAGATTAGATTTAAGTGAGTTATATGAACATTAAATTTCATAGTTAGTGTGTATAATTTAGTTTGACCAATAAGAAATAGCCATATGTAAGGTTTGTAGAGAATTCCTACAACCTAGAAAGATAAAAGCAAATTATTTGGATTTCATCTAATTTATTCCCCAGACATAAATTCAAGTCAGAACATAAAATTGCCATATTTACATTTCTATAAAATTAATTCTGGTGCAATTGATGAGGGCATGACCAGATTAAGTTGTGAGTCCCAATTTTCTACCCATATTTTCTATCTTTTATTCTCTACTCCCAGTCTAAAATAAATTGCGTGTGGATTTTTTTAAAAAATTAATCATTGGAATGTATTGATACATGTATTATAGTAATTGTATAATTTTTTTAAAGTTTTTTAGAATATTTTTTTGGATAAAATAAACAGGGGCACGAAATGGGTTAGAAAATAGGGGATAGAAGATTTGGACTAAAGATTAAGTATCTAAAAATGTTATCATCAAGTAACCAAGATGAATCCAATTAGATATGATTTTATAAATCAAATAAGTAAAATTGAGGAACCAAAACAGAAATAAACAAAAATGGTAGCAGTAGTTATTTGCAAGAGAAAACATGAAGTTTGTCGTTGGGAGGGGAAATTATAATATGTTTAATGTATTAAATCCAAGTCGTACGATACAGATCATTTACACACATAACTTAATAAAACATTTTAAAGTAACAGGAAACATGACGAATATAGATGGAAAAGAGTATCATAGCTTAACAATGTTACAACACGCTCTCAAATTATATCTTAGGCCCTGGATTTAAAAGGAATGGCCCTTACGACAATCAGGTGGTACATAGCATGTTAGCGCTGATATTGAAGCGAATCGAGATGAAAACGAATGATCGAAATTAGACAAAACTCGTTTAGTTTTTGACTTTTTCGTTATCATTTCGTTTTCGTTTACGTTTAATAATGAATGAAAACGATACGATCTCTTAACGAAACGAATACGAATTTTTTTACGAACTTTTCATCACATTCAGACGTAATCACATCACGCGATCCAGTATGTTACAAGTTACACATAATCATATTTACACGTCACATTATATATTTTTATATAATGAGTTTTAGATTCATATTACTAATTTAGTATCTTTTATTATATTTTTATTGCTACAAACACACATGTATATATTATGTATAAATTTATACACACACACATATATATATACTAGTAATCGTAGCTCACGCGCTGCGTGTGTGACACGTACTGGCATAAATATAAATATGATTCGGCATAAATAAATTTAACATTTTCAAAAAATTTACAAAAATAATTGGATGAATATCGTAAAAATATAATGTTTTATTGTTATAGTAATATAAAAATACATGTATCATGATTTGTTTGTGAGATGATTTGATATGTGGAAAAAAAGAATATTTATTTATTTATTTAAATTGCATTAAGTTATTTTAATAATTAGTAAATTAGAATAGATGCATTTTTTGAAAAAAAATGAGTAAAATTGGGTAAACTAAAGATTTCTTGAGTTCACTTATATTAATAGTATAATATGATATGATATGATGATATATATATTAGACGAAAACGATATTTAACGAAATGAACAAGACTATGATCATTATTATCTCGTTTACTAAACAAAGTGTATATTTTATTTCAATATTATTTTATTTAGTAATGAATGAAAACGAGACGAGATTTTAATGAAACGAAAACGATATTTTTTATGAAATTCTCATCTCCTTTACAAATCCAATGAAAACTCATACTAATATATCCACAAAAGAGTACTAAATAATTTATCTACCTTATGCGGATGCTTTAATTGGTAACATGAGACATCATGGTGCGTAACATTTTTAGGGTAACAACTATTTTCAATTGGAGTATACAACAAGCAATTACCCACCCACTGACATTGTTAGGGTTGTGCGATAAGTCCTAACTTTATATAATTTAAGATACGGTACCCGTATACTGTAAGATTACGTTAATATGGCAAAAGTTAAATTTTTTGGGTCTACGCTACGGTACTTTAATGTATAATAATTATATTTAATACTTATGTTACATATTTTCAAGTTAAATAGATTAACTTGTATATTATTTAGTTCTGTAGGTTTTTAATCATAATATTTTGAAAGCTTTGGATGGATTTATACTATAAAATGAAACTTAAATGATATTGTAATATTTATATAATACATATTATTAATTTTAGGGGTCTTAGTATAAATTATATATATATATATATATATATATATATATGGGAGATGATCTATACACATAAAAAAACACATTATGTTTACACAGCAATCACAACCCTCCATTTACTTATTCATCTAGTTTATTTTCAATTTCCTAAATTATTTTTAAATATTCATCAAAAATAACCACTTTAAAAATAGTTGAGATTTAAACTAAATGGATGGCTAACATGAATGTATAAAAATATTATGTTTTTTTTTATGTGTGTATACACTTTCCCATATATATATATATATAATATTAGAAAGAGACTTATATATATTGATATAGGAGTGTGTGTATATATATATGTGTGTGTGTGTGTATTTACTAGTTAGAACAAAAAAAGTTATTAGTTAGAAGCAATAAATATTTCGAACCACTTACGTACCGGTCACATACGGGCGACGTAACATAAGCTCAAAACCTTAAAAAAAGCGGAATGTATTTTGACATACCCGGTATGTATTTTGTCATACCCTACCGGTACGGTACCGGATACAGAAACTTTTCAATTTCCAGCGTAACGTATTACTTAGATGCATAGTGAGGTAGACGGAGAGATAGTGAAGTGAGACGACGTTGAAGCTCTGACAGAGAGACAGATAGGGGGTTGTTAAGAGTGTCAAGTTTTTTTTTTTTTTCAAATTAAACCTACCTAGTATATTAAAAAGAAGCAAAGCCTTTGTCCAATCGGACAAGAAAAATACAAACTATATCAATCTATGAACTAAAAAGTGACTTAGTCATTGGGGCTTAATCGTCAAATACTAACAATGAACTTATCTCTGCATGAATTATAAAACTTTCCAAAATTTATTAATACAATTGATTACATAAAATTCAATTAATTTAAATACATTACCGGCACTCGAGCAAATCCCTTCATACACCCTTAAATTTATTTCTCTCCAAATATAATACATTGTTGAGGCGAAGAGCGTTCTACCTAGACAAACGAATGCCGACTACCCTTTGAAGATGTCTGCTACCCACTTCACCAACTCCTTTCACAATTTGCAAGAACCTATAAATCCCGATATAGCTCGACCCAACAAGTAAACTCTTCTCGAAAAGTCACACCAAAAAAACAAATGATAAATATTCTCCGCATTTTTAAGACAAAACGGACAACCATCTACACTAATAATTAAGGTTAATGATAGAACATAAAAATTAGACCCGAATATTCTATTCGGGTAATAATCAACCCACTTTATAAATGGGTATCCAACGCTTAAATGGGTCGTCTCATACTTTTTATAGGAAATAAGGTGTTACTATCAAAAGCCCAAGCCCAATCAAATGGGGACCCATGTCTGAAAAACCCCTGGGATGAAGACATTTGTCAACATCCTAGAAGGCATAGTTGCCTATAAATAGCCAACTACCCCTCCTAGAAAAGGACCAGAAAATCTATCCAAAAAATATAGAGATAAGTTGAGAAAAGAGAGAAACTAGTCAAGGCATATTAAGTCAAGAAATAAACCAAACAGAGAGAAGCCGAGCATCGAATAAAAGGAGAAAGACCAAGAAGATAGATTAAACAGTCAAATCGAGCACAATTGTAAAATAGAGATACTAATCCGAGCAGGTGTAATAATCCGAATAAGGATAGTAATCCGAGCAGTAATAAAGACCAGGAAGTGTCCATTATATACATTTGATTTACTATTATATTATTGTTGAAAAGCCTAACATGACCGACCAAAGTTATGGCTTTATCAAATGGCGCCGTCTCCGGGAATCATCTAGTTCCCAACTAGTTTAGAATTCGAATACCAATACTCTGCCAGACGAGCGACAATGGTAACCAATGTAGAGGAAACCCATCCTGAGATAATAGAAACCAACAACCAAAACGCGCAAATTAGCCAACAAGACCTCGACGATCTACTCGCCACTCGCGACAGATATGAAGCTATCCAATCCGGAAACCAACCAACAACCTCCTACGTCAACCAAGAACAACCGGTCGAACCACCCCAACATTTCATTGAAGGGATTGTCGACGAACACCCTTCGTCCTCGGAGGACGAACAAGACGTGCCCGTATTAAGGCATGCACGAAGACGCTTACCCGGGTCCCAGGCAGGGCCGAGCTCAAGAGTCCCTTTGCCTACAGCCTCGGTCAACTCCGGTGCTCGTTTACAAACGGACGAAGCTCATCAGTTTGGCGTGCCCGAGGATCATGTACTCGGACGGTTGCCCCGACTACCAACTAATCCTCCGAGGATGATTACACCACCCACGGTGGAGGTACAACACATTGTTCCGTTAGCCGATGAAAGGAACTACGCCCAGCTACAAGCTCAGCTGGCGGCATGCATGACGGCCATGACAACGGCCGGCATCGTAGTGCCAGTTATCCAACCCTACAAAGACCCACGCCATGAAGTGGAAGATTCTGCCTACCGGGCCGCCCTGGAGGCAGCGGGTCGACGACCCGATACGAGAGTGCCCCACCAAGGGGGCAATATCCCAATAACTATCGTCCATCCGAACACTCATATAGAACGTGTCCACACAAACACGAAGGACGGTAGATATCCCGAATACAGGATCGGGGAAGGATATGGCCCACCACCACATCAGGGAGGATACCCTCCCCCCTACCAAGTCACGGATGACGCATTCCAACAGGCTTGGAACGTATGCCAAGAAACCCCATGTACCGAACAGATCACGCGGTACGGCAATCCTATGGGGTTCGTCATCCCCGAATTCAGGCTCTATGATGGAAAGAGTTGCCCTATCGACCATCTGAGGCACTACAAGACGAAGATGGAACTGTGGAGCGATGACCATGCACTGATGTGCAAATTTTTCAAAAACAGCTTGGGACAAGAGGCTTCGTCATGGTATCACAACTTACCACGGGGCTCCATTAGAGACTGGGCAGAACTGCTAAGAGCGTACTCCACCCGATACGCCGCTCATCGGAAAAAGAAGGTTAGCATCGAAACCCTTCTTAAAATGACGATGATGCCAAATGAAAGGCTCAACGATTACTGCATACGTTTTATCGACGTAGCAAACCAGATCCCACGATATGCCAATAATATAGCCATCCAGAACTTTATCAACTCCATCCCTAATGGCTATTGGGCAAGAAGGAAATTCATAGGCAAAAACTTCCCGACCACTGATTCCCTGCTAGCCTATTGTACCCACCTCACCGATAAAAACGACGAACTGCGTTTCCTCAACCGAACTCTACCAAGAAGAGAGTCGGTCTGCGAGGCACGGGTGGGTCGCAAAAGAGTTAGGAATAACTAGAGAGAAGCATTCCAACCGACCAGAAAGGGCAAAGATCCCGAGGTCCATAGCAGGGTAGAGCGACCACGAGCACTAGAGCCCAAACCGCTCCAGATCTCATACCCAACACCGACCAACGAACATAAACCGCTCCAGCTCACCTACCCGATGCCACCCAAGCCGTTTCAACAAGGTCGGCCCCAAGAGAGGGAACACCGAAACGCTTCCGGACCGGTCGAGCTGCGATACACTTTCAACCTATCTGCTGAAGATATCCTCAATGATATATGCAGGGAAAGTTGGTATTCCCGACCACAACCGATCATTTCTCCCCCCAATCAGAGAGATTCCAAGCTCTTCTGCGCATATCACGAGGATCACGGCCATCTCACTGAGCATTGCCGTAACCTGCGATGGAGAATGAACCAGTGGGGCGATGCAGGATACCTAGCCAAGTACATCAAATGAACTGGGAATAAAGGCAAACAACTGGCCATCGAGGGATCCGACAACCGGCAAGGCAAAACGATCAACGTCGTTTATATGTCACGACCCAAGGGCCCAGGCGGGGAACGATCGCGACAACGGCAGCTGGCCCACTTTGGCCAAGTAACCAAGGCAACACAAGCGTCAACCTCTAAACGACAATGCATACCACGACGACATCCGCCCATTTCTTTCTCGGATCTTGACGAAGAAGGGGTGATTTACCCCCACGGAGACGCCATTAACCTCCGTGTTCAAATCGGCCTAGACACAGTCAGCAGGGTACTGGTCGACCAAGGAGCCTCTTGTGATATCATGTACAAGGAGCTCTTCGACAAGATGGAACTCAAGCTGCAAGATCTACAGCCTACCGATGTCACACTGATCGGATTCATCTCCAAAACGACTAAACCGTTGGGTAAGATCGTCCTCAGTGTCACAACCGGGTCCGTGTCGGTTCCCGTGGAGTTCTTAGTGGTCAACGACCACTCCGGTCACAACGCAATATTAGGCCGACCTTGGTTACATGCCATGAAGGCCATACCCTCGACCTATCACCAAAAGGTCAAATATCCAAATGATATAGGAGAGATCGAGACAGCCCGAGGATGTCAAGAAGATTCAAGACGCTGCGAAGACATCACCGCGACTCTCCAACAACAACGAAGCATTGTGGAACAACCCTCCAGCACAAAGAAGCTGATCAACCAAATATGCAAAACCGAAAGGGTAGTCGAAGAACAAGTAGGAGAGACGCTTAGGAAGGTGTATATTCCTGATATGGACGAGGAGCACTACTTCCTCCTTGGCGATAACCTTCCAAAACAAGAATCCGAGGAGTTGAAAGCATTCCTTCTCAACAAAATTGATAAATTCGCATGGAGTCCTAAAGACATGCCGGGCCTAGACCCCAATACAGCATGCCACCACCTGAGTGTAAACGCCGAGTACAAGCCAATAGCACAGAGGAGCAGGAAAGTGTCTGTACAGCACAGAGCAGCTATAATCGCTGAAGTACAAAAGCTATTGGAGGAAGGAGCCATAAGGGAGGTTTACTATCCCAAATGGTTATCCAACCCGGTCGTCGTCCCTAAGAAGAACGGGAAGGAAAGAGTCTGTATAGACTTTACCAATCTCAACAAAGCCTGCCCAAGGGACCACTTTCCCCTTCCAAGGATTGATCAACTGGTGGACGCAACTGCGGGAGCAGAACGGATGACCTTCCTTGACGCGTACTCAGGATACCATCAAATTCCCCTCGCCCGCGAAGATCAAGAAAAGACTTCGTTTATATCGCCTTTGGGAAATTATTGCTATACGGTAATGCCGTTCGGTCTACGCAATGCAGGGGCAACATACCAAAGGATGATAACAAGGGTATGTCGAGATCATATAGGGAAAACAATGGAGGTATACATTGACGACATGGTCGTCAAGAGTGAAAAGGCCACATCTCACCTCCAAGACATTAAAGACGTCTTCCAGACGTTGGGTGAGCACAAACTAAAGCTCAACGCAAGCAAGTGTGTATTTGGCATCAGCAAAGGGAAATTCTTGGGGCATATGGTTAGCCGACGAGGAATAGAGGCTAATCCCGATCAAATAACGGCTCTACGGAACCTTGCAGCGCCCAAGAATAAGAAACAGGTACAAGAGCTCACGGGAATGATGGCCGCGTTGAGCAGGTTCATCAGCCGATCCGCAGACAAGGGACGGCCATTTTTCGAATCACTCAAGAAGGATAGAAAATTCGTCTGGGACCCGGAATGTGAAGCTTCATTCAACAATCTCAAAGAGTACTTGAGGACACTGCCACTGCTAGTAAGGCCGAACAAAGGAGACATTCTGGCATGCTACCTAGCAGTTTCCACTACAGCTGTGAGCGCAGTTATCCTAAGAGAAGAAGGTCGCGAACAATTTCCGATCTACTTCGTCAGCAAGACTCTGGTCGAAGCCGAAACACGTTATCTACCCTTGGAAAAGCTGTGTCTGGCATTGGTCGTCGCAACCAGAAAGTTGCCACACTATTTCATAGCTCATCAGGTCTGGGTATACACAAAATTTCATATCAAAGAGTCACTTCGACGGACGTACATTAGCGGCCGAGTTGCCGCCTGGGGGGTCGAACTATCCCAATTTCATATCGAGTTCGCACCCCGTCATGCCATAAAGGGACAAGTCCTGGCCGATTTCGTCGCAGAATTCACCGAAGGCTATGACGAGCCTTTGGCACTCTCTCCACAATCACACTGGCAGATACATGTCGACGGATCAGCCACCAAGGACGGATCAGGAGCAGGGATCGTCCTAAAGTCTAGAGAGGGAGCAATCATCGAAAAAAGCATAAAACTGGGCTTCCGAGCTACCAACAATGAGGCAGAATACGAGGCCATGATAAACGGCATGCTCATTGCCCGGTCCCTCGGATGCTCCCACTTAATTGCAAGCTCAGACTCCATGCTCATCGTCAATCAAGCCATCGGCGAGTACCAAGCAAAAGATGACAGAATGATCCTCTACCAAGAGAAAGTCCAAAGCTTGATGGCAACCTTCGAACAGTGCGAGTTAGTAAGAATCAATCGCACCGAAAATGCACATGCCGATTCCTTGGCCACCCTAGCCTCGACATTAACATTGACCGACACCCGGTCGATCACAGTGGAACTACTGCCGACCCCGAGCATAATAAAAAGGGTAGACCGGGTGACGTCGATACAGTACGAACTAGGTTGGATGGAGGACATGACTCATTATCTGCGAAATGGAACGCTTCCGGCTGACAAGATAAAAGCGCTGAAAATTAGAAGAAAAGTTCCTCGCTTCTGGCTATCCGAGGACGATAAACTATACAAATCCAGTTACCGAGGACCCCATCTACTGTGCGTCCCGACCGAGCTACAACTGCCGGTCTTGGAGGAACTCCACGAAGGATCTTGCGGAGCACACATCAAAGGGCGATCCCTTGCAAACAAGGCAGTGACCCAAGGATATTGGTGGCCCTATATCAAGCGAGACGCCGATGCATACGTCTAACGATGCGACAAGTGCCAACGATTCGCCAAGATACCACGGCTCCCATCATCTATGATGACTCCGGTATCGGCACCATGGCCGTTCGCTCAATGGGCAATTGATTTAGTCGGAAAACTCCCAAGGGCACCTGGGAGTGTGGAATACCTGATCGTCGCGATGGATTATTTCACCAAATGGGTCGAAGCTAAACCCCTCCGAGAAATCAAAGCCAGCAACGTCAAACAATTCATTTGGGAATACATCATCACTAGGTTCGGTATACCGTACGCAATCGTCGCCGACAACGGAACCCAGTTCAAAGATGCCAATTTACAGCTGTGGTACGAGGAACTAGGTATCCGAAAATTCTATTCGACGCCGACATACCCACAAGGAAACGGGCAAGCCGAAGTGTCAAACCGAACAATATTAGACGGCATCAAGACCACCCTTGAACAAGCAAAGGGGAGGTGGCCCGAGCGACTACTCAACGTTTTATGATCGTGCCGAACTACACCAAAGACGGGCACCAAGGAAACCCCGTTCAGCTTAGCATACGGAGTCGAGGCCATCATACCGACAGAAATCGGGCTACCCACGCTCCGAACGACTTTAGTCGAGCAAGGAAACAATGAACAAAGAATGAGAGAAGAGCTAGACATGATAGACGAGAAACGAGAGATAGCAGCCCTTACCCTAGCCAAATACCAACAAAGCGTGAAGCAAATTTATGACAAGAGAGTAAAAGGAACCAAAGAATTCATGGTAGGAGAACTGGTGCTGCGACGAGTGACGGTCTATACCCGCAATGAAATACATGGCAAACTAAGCCCTACCTGGGAAGGCCCATACGAAATCGTCAAGAAAACGAGTCCAGTCTCTTACAAAATCAAAAGCGTACTGTTCACCAATAGCCGAGGGGAAAAGAATTCTTGGAATGTGGCTAACCTAAAGAAGTACTACGTATAGGCAATCTTCCGAGTACAGGTTCCACCTTTCCCCTCCTGCTTAATGGCATTATCTTTCGTCTTTTTGAATGAATAAAATATATTATCATACTGTCTAGCGAAGGCAAATGAAAATTCCCAACATGGCCGAAGTGCCTAGGAATGCTATGAAATTCCGTAAATGGCGTGTTTTCAAAGGAACGTCTAGGAATACTATGAAAATTCCCAACATGGCCGAAGTGCCTAGGAATGCTATGAAATTCCGTAAATGGCGTGTTTTCAAAGGAACGTCTAGGAATACTATGAAAATTCCCAACATGGCCGAAGTGCCTAGGAATGCTATGAAATTCCGTAAATGGCGTGTTTTCAAAGGAACGTCTAGGAATACTATGAAAATTCCCAACATGGCCGAAGTGCCTAGGAATGCTATGAAATTCCGTAAATTGCGTGTTTTCAAAGGAACGTCTAGGAATACTATGAAATTCCCTAAATGGCGTGTTTTCAAAGGAACGCCTAGGAACACTATGAAATTCATATGCAGGTACAATGCAAGAAATAATTCAGGTCCACATTATGGCGGCGATACAATACAAAATGGCTAACACAATGAAGGAGAATCAAACTAAACAATGAAATATCAACAAGCATATCAAAAACAGGAATAACGAAATGACAAATGAATCAGCAAGGAAAAATCGATCCAATCAATCAAATAGCAATACTACAATGGAAAGGTACAAAACAGGAATAAAGAAATAACACAAATAGTCCTCGCCCGCATTACGGAGGCAATAAGAAGATCATCGACACTAAAGAAACTCATTTAAGAAGAGCTACTACAGGAGGAGCACGACGGTAATTGACCGAGCTCAATCTCTTCGTCATCCGTCGTCGTGTCCCCATCCGACTCATCACCCTCAAAACGCTCCTCAGAAATGAGGGCATCAAAATTGGTCGTATGAGCTCTAACGCAAGTCAGCGTCTGGAGCCGCGCGTTGAACTCGGCTTCTTTAGCGAGATCGTGAGCATCCAAGGCCGCTTTACGGCGATCATCGTCGAAGGGGAGATTACAGCGAGCTTCGATCATAGCCGCGGAAGCATCGTATCTGGTTCGGGACAAGCGGAAATACTTTACCAACACGTTGGCTTTGGTTACCAACAACTTTAATTTGCCGAAGTATTTGTCCTTTACACGCCAATATCGATCCAAACGACGCTCCTGAACCTCAACAACGTGCTCGGCACGGCGAACGTATTCTCTAAAAGAGGCCGCTTGCGTTTTCAGCTTGGTCCGAAGTCGAGCACATTGGTCGATCAACTTGACATTTTTGCCCATCAAAACGATGTAAGGTCACTTGTCAGGCACCTCACTAGCCACACCAGATGAGACCTCGTCCCGGGCAGCACCAGTAGGTCTTAACCCCGGGCTAACTAGGTATGGAGAACCAGCCTGGTGCGACGTAGTAGCGCGTGCCTATAAAAACAAAAAAAAAATGGGGAAGAACGAGACGAGATGAATATACAACCGCAAGAAACGAAAAGACGAAAATAGAAAAAACGAACATTTACATACAAGCTACAAATAAAACGACAAAACAAGCCACTCGATTATCAATCTGATAACCCCTCAACAGATGCCGAGGTCTCTACTACATTGGCGAAATGAATATCTCGCAATGAAGCAATTTGCGTCCCCAAACACTCACGAACGACCGCGTCGACTCGGTTCAAGGCAGTAGTGGTCTCGGTTACCCCGGCCGTCGCATCAACCATGCGCTCTGCCCGGGACACACCACTCATCCCTTTTACATGCTCCAGCACCTCTAAAGCGCGAACTCGGGCCCAATACGCTTTGGCAAAGGATAGCAGCAGGTCCGCGTCCTCAAAAACGACCCCTAGGACCAAGTTCAAGCTCGTCACACGACCTCGGGCTTCATCACGAGAACGTCGTAGGGCACCGAGAAGTTCCTTCGCTTTACCCTTATTTGCCGTATAATGGGCGGTCTTTTTGCTGAATTTCTCTCCCAAATCACGTAACCGAATCGACATGTTTGAAATGTGAATATTCAGATCCTCGACTTCATGACGAGCAGAATTAAGTTCCGCGGTTAGGGCAGCCTTAGATCTTTCCAGATTATCTATAACGTCACCTACGCTACGACTAGGCGAGGTCCAGACCACCACAGCAAGGGGGTTATGTGATACCTGGCAATATTTTGTTTTCACGTTCTTCAAAATATGACAACCCTCAAAACAAATTAATCCGAGAAGGCCCAACAGAAAGAAAACACAGCACCTATATTATCACTTCCCCAAAAGAATATGTTTCTAGATACAAAAGAGACCCACAATTCTAATACCAAAAGACTACACAAAAACAACAAAAATATATATATACTATCAGAAAAATGGTCAAGGTTCCACCTGAGGAGATGCGGGTGGGGAAGTAACAGTAGCATCAGGACGAGGAGTGGACGTGGCCGACGTAAAATGAGGACGGAGCGCTGTCGAAATTGTCTGCCCGGGTAGCCGGGGAAGTTCTTCTTCACGAAGATTCGCCCAGTCTAAGGGTTTCGGCGGTGCACCCTGCGGACAGGGATACACCAACTCCGACCACGCCCTATCCAACACAGGAACGTTCGCGAAATTGAGCGCCCGCACATGAGCGCAATAGACGGAGAAATTAGCCATCATTGCTAACCTTGTCCGCTCCTCCGCCTATGCCGTTTTCAGAGCGGCCACCTTAGCCTTTTTGGCTTCCACATCCTCTGCCAGCAGCAAGTTCTCCTCCCCTAGTTGGTCATAATTAACGACCAGGCTCTCTTTTTCAGCCATCAATTTACCAATATCCTCGGTCACGTGCAGAAAGTCCGCAGACAGCTTGTCATAATTATCGCCCAGGGTTTTATTCTCGGCGACCAATTTCTCTTTCTCGACCTCGAAAGCCGCAAGCAGATCCTTTATCTTCTGATCATTCTCCTCGACTATGGCTTTCTTTTCGGCCAGCAGCTCATCTCTCTCATCCTCGAGCGCCTTCCACTGATCCCTCAGAACAATGGAACCCAAGAAAGCCTGTCATCAAAAACAAAAATAGACATGCAACAGTAAAAAAAAAAATAAAAAAAAAAAAATTAAATTAAATTACCCGGAGCGCATCACTGCCGGCTTGCTCAATTAACGCCGATAGCGGACGAGCAGCAATTTCCTCGGCATCCTTGAAGACTAGGGGTTTCAGCGCCGTATACCCCATCCTTAAAGCTTGGGGCTGCTCCAGCAATTTCCCCTTGCACCGACCAATGTAACGGGTCATCGCGACCTCGTCCACCAACACCTTTTCGGGTCCGTCGAGAGCCTCATCCTCGACACCCGTCACAACATCCACGGCACTCTCCTTGCCGACCTCCATTTCCACCCCCACGTCCTCCTCCAACTGATCAATCTCAGGGGCCCTATGCTCGATCTCTTCCTCAGTACGGAGGGGCGAGCAAACGGGCAGATCTATCGGATCCTCGGTAGGGATAGGCGAGATGACAGGCAAAGTCATCGTACCCTCTCCCATGTTAGTCAAGAGGTTCATATGTCCGAATACATCGTCGATCGACCCCTGAAACACAATAATACCCATAGACCGGGCAAGAGCGAGGGTAACCAATGGAGAAGTCAGTAGCTGAAACAAGATGACTAATAAAGCAAAACACTAGCGAACAAAATGACAACAATCAAAAGACAAGAAAATCAAAATACATATACACATACATCGCCCGGCGCAGAGGCATCCTCGGTGGTATCCCCTTGGGAAGCAGCAAACACCCCCTCGCCCGAGCCAACGTTCGCATCCTCCTCGGTAACCGATGTATCGGTTCCCCTAGCCCTCTTCGTTGTTTCAACGACAGGGTCAGATGCACGACGCTTAGAACGAACGGCCTTCTTCCCTAGCCGAGCAGCACTTCGAGCCCGGACCACTTTCAAGAATTCCTCCTGAGGCTCTTTGGGGATCTCGGGTGTGGGATTCCCCTTGGTCACCGACCCCATAGGGTACCCGAGCAGCATGGGAGCAGTACGACTCGCAGGATCCGGCGTCGGTCCAGGCCCCCACCATTTCCAAAGAGCTAAGAGAGCCTCTACATTGGGAGCACCGAGATCTGGCATAGTGGGAGCATTGGTAGCCGGCCCAGGAATCTAGTGTCCCGGACAAGCCCATTCACCAGACGCAATAACAATACCAAGATTGCGCTCTTTGTTGGTATCCGGCAAACCGATAACGAGCCGGCAAAAGGAACGCAAGGTTTTCAGATACGAGCTGCAACGCTCAAAGCTCAAACTATAGACTCCGAAGACATCCTTCAGTTCAATCGGTATTCCGGACAATTCCGATAACCTTTGGATACCATTCAGAGTACGGTAACCATTTAGGGCCAGTTGGGCCGGAGCAATCTGGACGGCCTCAAAGAACGAAGCCACCCATTTTGTAAAAGGCAGTCGAAGACCCCCAGTGAAGAATGCCGAAGAGCGCACAGCTACCTCGCCGGCGGGAACAAATCCCAGCACCTCCTCGTCAGAAATAGGAAGCCGAATGTGTATGTTGTCAGGTATTCCGGCAAGCTCCTTAAAATCCTTTTCTACGAATGTGCCAACTTGGGCCACACTTTGGCTCAGAATTTCCTATCCAAACATCATCAAAAGTCCATCAATATAACTAACCAACTACACAAACAAGAACCACATCAATATAACGAGCGCCACCACCCCCCCACCCCCACTCATATTAACCAGATACATAAGACTCATCCAACATATATAGACAACCTGAACCATATACCAACGCCACATCTAATGACCACAACGACAAATCAAATACAACCCCTGAAAAAAAAAAAAAAAAAAAAGGGGGGGGGGGGAGAACGAAAAATCACTTACAGTAATCATTATGAGCAAGCAAGCGAAAATAGCAGCAAGTCTTTCAAACAATACCACGAAACCCTAGATCACACGGCCGAACGCTTTTCCTTTTTGGCGGGAAGAATATACTTTAGAGAGAGAGACAGATATTTTCTTCAGAGAATTTTGTGATACAAACAGGGCTTACTTGGCACAGTAAAAAGGAGTGGAGTTACAAAAAGAATAAAATAATAACCGTCCTTTCGTGTGACAGAGGTTTACCTTTTTTCCAACCATACAAAAGTCAACAACCGCTGCTATTTGTGACATATAAACGCTCCAGATTTTGCCACGTCAAAGCATATCCCACTACCCAAGGCAGTTCACATCATTACACCTAAATAAACGGTCAGTGGACCCTACCACGAAAAGCTTCCCACGTACGCTACCAATGTTATCACACCAAGAATGTCCCCCGATAAAGTTCCTCGACTCCCAACCATTTCTTACCCAAAGGGCCTACCGAACAAGGTCGACGAAGACCGTTCCTAGCCTGACGGCATGACGCGTCAAGTCTAACAACGTTCTCGGGGGGCATAAACGGGCACATTGTTCGGTATATACTAGAAAAACATCAAATAAAATAGAATAGACAGAATCAAGTGCAAGACAGAGTTTTATTCTTCCACAAAGGGGGAAAACACAAACAACACAACAGAAAAAGAAAAAATTTTACAAGAAAATACACCCATCCTACTTTTTCGAACTATCCCCCATATCAACATCCTTCTTCGCCAAAAGTTCCTCCAGACGCTCCTTTTCCCTAATCAAACGAGAAATCGCCATCTCAGCCTGTTTCAAGGCGTAAGACTGACACACACATTTTTGCTCGGCCTTGAAACGAGCAGTGCCCTCCTCGTCCCAATATTGTTTAAACCTCCTCACTTCAGTCCGAGCACACATAAGATCATGTTTCAGCCATGACATCTCAATTTCTTTTAGTTGAAGAGGAGTCAAATCCTCCTTCCCAAAACCAGGGGGACGAGGTAGCAAAAAAGTAGGCTCCTCTTCCATAAGGGCTTTCTTTTTAAAGGCGGACCTAGTGATGGGAGCCATCTCAAACAAAAGCAAGATAGAAGAAACAAATTATAAAACAAGAGAGAGAGGTAGAAATTGGTAATGAGATACAGGCAATAGGGAGCATTTATAGAGAATCAAAAGGCACAAAGTACGAAGCGTTACAATGGTTCACAAGACAGGCACGAGATACGAGAAGATACAACTGATTCATCAAATACAGAAAACAAAACACAAATTGAAAAAGGGGAAATACATAAGAAAACCAGCCCAATCTAAGGATGAATGGGTGGAAAAATCGAACTGCCAGACCGAGAGAAGGCAGAACGAGCTGAACAACTCAACCGACCTTGGTAGGAATCATTCATGGTGACCAAATTGTCATTCTCCGAGGAGAGCTCGCTGTTCTCCGTGGTAAGAGCCCTGACGCGTTCCTCAAGCCGAGCATTCTTTACCATTATGCTAGCAAGGCCTTGAGGAGAGTTATCAAAATCATCTTGAGCATGGTCCCAAATCTCCTCGGCATCATACCAGGAGTTGGCCATATGATTTCTCTGTGACAACAAGTGATCGAGCTGACGACTCAATGCCGAAATCTCGGTCCATTTCACCGTCTCTTCGGGATGAGAGCCGAACAAGCTCAAGGCCAAAACGCCATACTCTTTCTCAAGCCTTGCCATCCGACTGCGGACCCGAGATACCTCAGAGTCTAAGCTCTTCATCTGAGCATGATATCTCGCCACAGGTCCAGACATTCTGGGAAATTGTTATAGTACGGAAGAAAATGAGGGGCTGAGGGAGAAATAAGCAATAGAAGAAAAATGAGAGATGATAAACTACTAAAGAAAAGAGAAGTACTTATAGAGCGAAGACAGCACGATCTTTCCTGACATGCTTGGGAGCATGCATATTCCTGACCTGCTAGGGAGCATGCACCTATATTCGACAGTGATGGGGACATCTACTGACATCTGATACAACAGTACAGAAGGAAATAAAGACGAGATATTCAAATATCTAGCTTCCCGACAAACAACAAACCACATGTGCAATATAAAAAGAAGTGCAAAAATAAAGGGGCAAAAATACTTTTCATTAATAAAGATGAGATATATCATTGTTCATTACATCCGAAAAGAAATTTATTACATCCGAAAAGAAAGTCTATTACATCCGAAAAGGAAATCTATTACATCCGAAAAGAAAGTCTATTACATCCGAAAAGGAAATCTATTACATCCGAAAAGAAAATCTGTTACATCCGAAAAGAAAATCTGTTGCATCCGAGATAAAGATCTATTACATCCGAGAAGAGCTAGTACAAAAGATCAGGCAAAGGATCAACTATATCAGCTGACCAAGTGAGCAGGAGACGCCAAAAAGAAAAAGTAAGAAGAAAGAGAAAGGAAAAGCAAGAAGAGGAAAAGAAGAAGAGTGCAAGAAAAGAAGAAGTGATAAGAAAGAAGAGTCGAAAAGAAAAATGACAAAAACCCTAGATGTAACACAAAACCCTTAGGATCACAGGGCTGATTGTTACATCATAGTGGTGCAAAAAAGAAGAAAAAGAAAAAGAGTGATGGGAGAGAAGATGAAGAAAAAGAAAGAGGAGGCACAGAAGAAAAACAGATAAGAAGATAAAGAAATGAAGGAAACAGACAAATAAAAAGGAAGTCAATGAAACAAAAAAGAAAGGGAAAAAGAAAAGAATGAAAAGTAGAGAGAACAGAGTATAAAAAAAAAACACAAAAGAGGAAGAGGAAGAAATGAGGGAAACTGAGAAATAAAAAGAAGAAAAAGAAAGAGATGGGAAAAGATGCGGAAAAGCAGAGAAAAATAAAAAAAAAGAAGGGGGAAGGTTAGGGGGAAGTCGATCGGTATCGGTGGGAGGGCCCGGCAGAGACATCCCTGTCCCTCAGTGTCGGGTTCCCCCTTAGCATTTCATTCTCTTCGACTAGAGCCTGACGAGCACGTCGGCAGTAAGCCAGTTCGGATCTTAGCCAAGTTAATTCCCGAACCATCTCGGTATGGTGATAACGCATCACCTTCAATTCCTCCTCGGCATCCCTCAACAGCCTTTGTACATGGTTATAGGAGGCTTCAAAGGCCTCCACTTGCAAAGCTAATGCTGATTGGGTGAAAGGACCAGACATCTTAGGGAAATTATAAGATGAGGGTCTGTATATGGGGGAAAATAATATGATGAGGATTGTGGATGTAACCATGCTGTAAGCAGGTATTTATAGATCAATTAGATGAGGGCTGGTATTGAGAGTCGCAACCGTTCGCCAATGGGTACTAAGAAGCGACGGCAATTAAAAAATGTGCCTGTTCAAGAAAAAAAACGTTTGGATTCCCAAAAGGTTCTAAAAAAGCGTGAGTAATTAAAAGCCACTCTTGTTCGCAAAACGCTTGGATTCTTACCAATATTTAAAGAGGGTAAGTAATAATGGCATCGTAACACGCATCATTTTGGGGAAAGGCAGCGGTTCAAATAAATATCCCAGATCTTTTGCACAGAGCTCAAGAAAACTCTGGTGAATAAGATTTTTTATGCACAAGGCTCAAGAAATCCTATTGGTCCCCAGATATAAAGATTAAGGAGGTCCAATGGATAAGGTCAAACGCAAGGCCCAAGAAAAAGCATTGATGAGGCCACAAGCGTGCGCAGTCAAAATAAATTGCATTGGAAAAGTAATTCAGATATAAACAAGAGAAAGATGTCTTTATTGATTGATTGGTACTTCGTTACAGAAGAAGCAATAAAAGGAAATACAATGAAAAAACAATAAAATCATTTCGTGGAAGGGCCCGCTTCGTCATTTGGTTTCCCCTTCGACCGAGCATACACTTCCTTAAGGGCCAGTTTGTAAGCCCTCTTGGAAGCAAGTTGCCTATCTCTGGAGGCCTCGAGCTCTTTGATCCGAGCACGAGCGCGAATACTGTCGAGCAAAGACCTCTGATGCTCCTTCTCCAGGGCATCCAATCGCTCGTCTAGTTCGGCGGCCCGAAGAGCTTCCACCGACAACCTGGCAACCCTCTTCTCGAGATAACGCACCTTCTGAACTTCCTCTTCAAGACGAGCAACGTATTCAGGAAGGTTGTCACCATAGTTTTCAAGAGGAAAAGCCATTTGTTCGTTAATAAAGAATGAATTACATAAAGAATACAGGGACAGTCCTTTTATAGGAAGAAACAAGGAGTAGATCAAAGGTCATCTTGAAGAAATACAACCTCGTGAACTTCCCAAGAGCATTTACGGCAAATTAACCACAGTTCCAAATCCAATTAAAGTCATCCAAAAAGACATCAAGAAGATAAACAGACAAGAACAAGGAAAGGGAAATATTTTATTAACTTCAAAAACTTCGATTACAACTGAGGAGAAGACTCTCCATTCAAAAGAAATTACGACAGAAATTACAAAAGACTAATTATTTCGAGGAAGAGCCTTCTTCATCGTCATCCGAACTCGGTTTAGACCGAGCATGCAACTCCTTGAAGGCAAGCTTATAGGCCATTTTTGCTGCCTTCTGCTTGGCCAGATTAGCCTCGAGCCTCTTTATATGCTCGTAAGCCCAATCCCGATCGGCCATCGTCACATGATGATCAGAATCCATGTCAGACAACCTTTTCTTGTAACTTGAAACCTTGTCCACAAGTTTCTTATTCGCAGTACGAGATTTCTTGATTTCCATTTCTAAATATGAAATATAATTAAAGGAGCTCTCACCAGTAGAACCTGAAAAAGCCATTATGTCACGAGAAAATTAGTAGTAAAATGCCTAATTATGGAGGGAGCACACCCCTTTATAGGAGTTTTCCTCGAAGAAAGATATTAGGATAGGAAACATTAAATGTGCCCCCCAGGGAACCGTCATGAGTCTATTGCGTTTCTCGATGAAGCAT
Organism: Primula veris; assembly: GCA_963682055.1. Classification (NCBI taxonomy): domain Eukaryota; kingdom Viridiplantae; phylum Streptophyta; class Magnoliopsida; order Ericales; family Primulaceae; genus Primula; species Primula veris. Next base: position 3,970,077 of record OY821745.1, on the reverse strand, counting down.
TGGGAAAGACAAGACCGAAGTAACGTTCTCGACAAACCGAACATGACTCCCCCGACATGGAAACCACGCCGAGGAAGTCAGGGAGCACTTGATAGAACATAAAAATTAGACCCGAATATTCTATTCGGGTAATAATCAACCCACTTTATAAATGGGTATCCAACGCTTAAATGGGTCGTCTCATACTTTTTATAGAAAATAAGGTGTTACTATCAAAAGCCCAAGCCCAATCAAATGGGGACCCATGTCTGAAAAACCCCTGGGATGAAGACATTTGTCAACATAGGCATAGTTGCCTATAAATAGCCAACTACCCCTCCTAGAAAATGACCAGAAAATCTATCCAAAAAATATAGAGAGAAGTTGAGAAAAGAGAGAAACTAGTCAAGGCATATTAAGTCAAGAAATAAACCGAACAGAGAGAAGCCGAGTATCGAATAAAAGGAGAAAGACCAAGAAGATAGATTAAACAGTCAAATCGAGCACAATTGTAAAATAGAGATACTAATCCGAGCAGGTGTAATAATCCGAATAAGGATAGTAATCCGAGCAGTAATAAAGATCAGGAAGTGTCCATTATATACATTTGATTTACTATTATATTATTGTTGAAAAGTCTAACATGACCGACCAAAGTTATGGCTTTATCAGTTAACATGGGAGCAATGTCAGAGAGAATGTATGTGGTTAAATTGGAAGGATCAGAATTAGACCTAATTTTGCCAAGGTACTAAAACTAATTAGTTTTTTTAATAAAAGGCAGCTTACCTGTATTATAAAAATCAATAGTATTAAAGCTTAAAGAGGAACCATGTTTTAAAAAGCGTGCTAACATAATTAAAACATATTTACAATATAGGTACGCTAAAATCGCGAATAACGTAATATTGAAGCGTAAAGCGTAAAATTTTTACAATACAAAAATATAAATGATTGTAAATAGATATTTAAAAAATATATATCACATTCATGTTAATAATGTTTTTTTTCTTTTTGTTTTCAATAATGTTAGACTCCTAACAATAATAGTATACGGAATAAAAAATAATCTTGCAAATAGATAACTGATTCAAGCCCTAAAGTTTAAAAGAAGACATAATTATCCTTCAAAACTATCGTATTCACAAGAGTGGCTACATTCATTCACGTCACCTTTAGAATATTGTTAATTAAATTGAAAGAATTTTTCTAAAAAAATAAAGAACACAAAATGTAGTTTAAAAACGGCATTCTACGATTTGCTATTCAAGAAAAATAAAAGTAGAGCTAAAAATATGTCAAAAGACTCATAACTAACAAAGATCAAACACGTTTAAAGTTCTCTGATATTTAAAATAGTGAAATCTTATATAGTTTGCCAAAGTATAAAACGAATGACGCTTATTGACACAAGCGATAGCATGTGTTTGAATTAATGTTTTTCATAAAATTACCAACTCTAAAACAACGTCATTTTTGTAACATTACCAGTCCTGAAAAGTAGACTAAATAGCACAAAAAACATGATATTGACGTAAAAAGCGCAATATTAACGTTTTAACAACAATACAAAGGAACCACTTATGCAAAAGTTTTCCAATTATAACCACTATATTTTATCGGGATAAAAACAAAACACTACGTATCACGCGTTTTTTATAACCCAACCGGTTATGTGCATTACAAAAAAATACCCAAATAGCGACGGAATTAGTGACGGTATTTTTTGTTACGAGCTTATTAGCTTTGTGATAATTTAGCCAATTTGCGACAGATTTGTGACAATTTTTTAAATTAGCGACAGACTTGTGACAGTTTTTGACTCTCAATAAATCAAATATTATTTTGTAATTGTGGCAGGTCGAAACAACCACCCGGTTTTAAGAGATGGACCGAAAATAATTTTTTTTTTCTAAAAAAAAATTGTTTTCGATCTGAAAATTGAAATACACTGGTTTGGATTGGAAAAAGGCAAAAAGGGGACAAGTTTGACTAATTTTTTTGCCTCCTCTCACGTTTTCTGTCTCTAGATGCACCCAGATATTCATTCATCTGCTTAGTCAATGCCAAGCATGTGCATCTCATTAATCAAATGCGTTCTTTTCCTTATTTGTCAGGGAATTGTGGTAAAAACTAGTTATACAAGTGTTAAAATCTGTTATAAAACTGTCATTAATTTTAAAATCTGTCGCAAATTGACTAAACTGTCACAAAGTCGTTACAAAAACCGTCGTTAATAAGCTCGTAACAAAAAATACCGTCGCTCATCACATCGCGATTTGAATAACTTTTTTGTAATGACCGGTATTTCTTTCATTATGTAAAATTAACATAAGGCCAAGGCATTCTTGTATTTGAAAAATGTAGATGATTCGTTTACTAACTAAACAGTATAAAATTATCATTGCATCAATAATATTTGTGATTCGTAAATTATTATGAATAATAAATGATAATAAACAAATCAAAATAAATGGTGTATTGTTATGATAAGTAAATTGATAAGAAAACTGAAATTTTATGTAAATATAAACGGTTCTTTAAAAGCTGTAAAAAAAATGTTAAATCTGAGAAAATGGTTATGATTGCTGATGCAGTTATCTTCCTCAAATATTACACCCCTTATTAAAATAAATAACTCTTCAATATTACTATCATCATTTTTCTCCTGAACTTCTAAGCGGCTCTACCTAAAAACCATTTTCACTACTAAGCGTCATTATTCATTACTCAACGCTAATATGGCCGTCACAGCCGCCCCCTACATCACATACGGCTACTTATTGATCAACGAGAAGGCTGTTACAACTATAGTTCCGTCTAACGTGACTGTTACTGCCGTTGGTGAGCGTTTGAGTTAATGTTTTTCATAAAATCACTAACTCTAAAACAACGTCGTTTTCGTAGTTTTTGTAAAAATAAGATAAAAAATTACACTGTAATTTCTGAAAAGCGTGTTTAAGGCCAAATACCACACGAAGCGCAATACTAGCTTTAAAAAAGTCGATATTAGTGCTTTATCAACAATATTATGATACCTTTTTTTTCCAATAACCGGGATAAAATCACTACATACAATGCTTTTTTATACACTTGGAGCCGGTTCCATGACAAGTCAAAACAAAATAAATATATCTATACTATTACTTTATCTCAACACCTTATGGAGACTTGAAACAAGTATTTACAAAAAACCCCTTCAATTACACAAATTGCAAATAAAATAAATAATAAATAAAACTGCTAGGTTAGTTAACTGTCATTCCACTTTCAAATTCATTTGTCTATTTTTGGTTTCTCTCTCCTTTTCTTTTCCTATCTTTCCAATTTTTTTACTATTACAGCTACGAAAACTTCTTCTTTTTTCCAATAATATTATTGTTATTAATTTATATGATTTTAATTTTTTGGTTATCAAGTTTATATTCGATTTAATTAGTATTATATTCTACCGTGCTAGTATCGGTTTATATGACGAATCTGAAAAAGTTTTTTTATTAAAGAAAATGTTTTGGATTGAAGCGAGGGGACAAGATGACTAGATTTTAGCCTTCGTCTATATTAATCTGCATAGTCGTTGCCACCTCTTTTTACGTAACGCTTAAATGAAATGCCAAAATTAAATAATATCACAACCTTTATAAATAACTTGCCAATATTACAATCATTATTATCCCCAACTTTATCAAAAACCCTCTCCTCAACTAATACTAAGCGTAATTATTCATTAATCAACGCTAAAATGACCGTCACCGCCTCACCTTCCGTCACAGACGGACGCTTATTGGTCAACAAGAAGACCGTTACAATCGGAGTCCCGTCTAACGTGACTGTTATGCCCGTAGGTGACAGCTCCGCTTTTATTGGTGCCACGTCATCTGTTTCCAGCTGTCGACAAGTGTTCAGTCTTGGTGTTTTTCGGTTAGTATTTTTTTTTTCCTTTTTTTTTTTGGGATTATTGTATTAGTAAAGGGAAAATGATCATTTAGTACATAATTTAACACTTCTTTTTTACTCTTTGTTTTTAAATATGCTATGTTTGATATTAAATCAGAGTTGAAAAATGTAGGTTTTTTGATATTAAGTGTGTTTTGTTTTTAAGTACTAATCAATAATTCTCCCTATTATTAAGCATCATTTATACAATTATAGTTAAGGGCGTGTTTGGCATCGGCTTTTTTTGGTCAGAAGCTAAAACTAGCTACTTGAGTTCTTTTATTAATGCAGTATAGATCTGTAATTCTAAATTCCGTAGCGTTCCAGAAATTATTTTGAAAATAGGCGGTTTAAAAAACTGATGGTTTAGGAAAGTGTCGATATATAGGGCATTGCGAAACCTAGGTTTTGTTTTCTCCTTTTTTTATTCAATTTTTTATTTTTGGAATTAGAAAATTATGAGTTGTTACCAAAAAGGAGTTTATTGAATTTTTTTAAAGAGGATTGATAGACTTTTTAAGGGAAAATTAATGTTTATTACAAACTTTCGTACTTAATTATCAAAAACCCGAATTTTTGCTTTTTTGTTTGAAAATTTGGTACATATCCATCTAGCATCATTGTGTACTCGACTATAAACACAGATTAAAAAGAAGCACCATTGCGCATCTCTACGTATTCTTAAAAACGATTTTACTTTCGGGTTTTTGATAACCAAGTTTCAAACCTTGTAATAAATGATATTTTTCCGTATACGAAGTGGCATCATTTTGTACTTAATTCTCATTTAGTATAAAAAGGAAAACTGAGTAACCTGATTATGAGAAATTATACATTATTTGGTAACAAGGAATTTAGAAAAGTTAAGTGACATTGAGGACTTAGTTTGACATCTGTTTATAAGGAACACTTGTTTCCGATTTAGTGGCATTTTCGATGGGAATATTGTTAAAACGAATTGATTTCTGATTGATATTTGTTCAATAAGCTGGTTTAACTTTTTGATGGAGTATGATTGAATTTTAACTAACACGCTCTTCAATAAAATGATGTAATTTTTCTATGAGGAATTATGCATTGTTATTACGAAATTCGGAAAAGGTAAGTGACATACTGGATCTCATTCACTTTTATTTACCCTGTATAAGAGGAACTTGTTTCCAGTTTAGTGGTACTTTGATGGGAATACACTTTACTATATTTTGATTCGATAGAATACCTTACGATATTGATTTAAATTGACATATTGTTCAACAAGTTGATTTCATTTTCAATGGAAAAATACTTTAGTAAATTGATTTTAGATTGACATTGCCCAATATATGTGATTTTATATTTGATGGTCATCTATTTTGATAAAATGACTTTGGACATTACCAATCTCTCTTATTGAGCAGTAAGTATTGTGCGATTTAATGGGATCTCTGGTGCACTGGTTTTGCTAAATTTTATACCCCAAGAAAAACTTACCCTTATATGTCGGTTTTGAAATCGTCTATTCTTTGTATTTTAAAAGAACCAGTAAATAAAGGATTGAGTGGCACTACCTTTTAAATAAGATAAAATATGAGTCTTCACCATGTATTCTAATTTCTACAAGTTTTGCAAAGTCATGAATAATCAAGTAGCTGGGGAATCTTGCTTCCATATGTTTGGACTTATATCAAGTTCACTTGTAAATCATGAAAATCAGAAGCTAAAATTAGCTACTTGAGTTCTTTAAGGCAGTATGGATTTATTTCTGAATTCCATAGGTTTCTAGAAATTGTTTTGATAATAGGCGGTTTAAGAAATTGATGGTGTAGGATGGCGTCAATATAGGGCATTGCGAAACCTGACCTTTTTGTTTGTTTGTATCTTGCAGAGGATTTAGGTTTTTGTCTCTTTTTCGGTTCAAGATTTGGTGGATGATACCACGTGTTGGAAATTCGGGAAGTGAAGTTCCAATGGAAACTCAATTTCTTCTCGTGGAAGTAAAAGAAGGGTCAGTTATAGACGACGAAAACTCATCTGAGCCTACCACTGACGGCACATTTTACGTTCTGTTTATTCCAGTATTAGAGGGAGCATTTCGTTCTAGTTTGCAAGGGGCACCTTCGGATGAGCTCCAGTTTTGCGTCGAAAGTGGTATGTGATTTAAAAGTTGTTTTAAAATCGAGGATCGAAGAAAAAAAAGATATTGGCTAAGTGTAGTGGATAAGGGGTCTGAATGACTAGTTTATAACCATAAACTGATATATTCATGCTGCATATTACTCAAATCCTTTGTATCAATTTGCTCATTTGACATATTATATTGCCTGACAAATCAATCTCGAATTTTATCCTCTTCAAGTAAAACTTAAAAAATTGGTTCTCATTCCATTTTTCTTTTTCTTCTCCCTTTTTTGAATTTGTGCTATATTTATCGGTTCAGGAGATGCGTCTGTACAAACAAATAGAGTTTCTGAAGCTGTTTTCATGAATTCCGGGGACAACGTGTTTGAGCTGATTAAGAGTTCCATAAAGTATGGTGTTTCTCCAGATTAGCTAGGTGAATAATTTATTCAGTGATAAGTGCTTAGTTTGAACAATTGTTATTTCCCATTAATGTAGGATGCTGGCAAGTCTCAAAGGTACATTTAACCATATTGACAACAAAAAGGTAACAGATAATACTGTAAGAGACTATATTTAGATATTGTGTTATCATAGTCTTTCTATATATTTATTCCGATTTTTGGGTAGGTCCCAGCTCACTTAGACTGGTTTGGTTGGTGCACTTGGGATGCTTTCTATAAAGATGTCAACCCAGAAGGAATTAAAGAGGGTCTTCAAAGGTTCAATAAAAACACCTTTTCCTGTTATATTTAGCTTGAAACAGATAGATTTTATTAGTTATTCTAAGAGATGTATATGACTAGGTTTTCTTTACTTGCAGTTTCTCGGATGGCGGTTGTCCACCTAAATTCCTGATTATTGATGATGGCTGGCAAGAAACTGTAAACGAATTCCAATGTGATGATGAGCCATTTATCCAAGGGACTACAGTTAAAGAATCAGAGTGAGTTACTTATAAGGTATAGTTTAGGCTTAGTAGTGTTGATCTCCTGATTCCCTTCAACGTTTGCCAAAATTTGATTAACCCTCCCACTTTATCTTTGTGCTGTGAACGTGTACACTGCATGGGAACGTAGCACGTTATCTTTTACCCTTTTCCTACCGTCTCTGTTTACAATGTTTATTGATGATAACTCTTATAGATTTGAAAAGGGGCATTAGCATTTGTTGGAAAGTAATCATATATGTTATCTTACGGTTACTAAGGCCTTATTTTGTTGCAGATTTTAAAGTCATTTTTCTTTCCTTTTTGTTGTAAAGCATGACTGTATTCGATTGACCAGCTTAAACAGCTTTAAATCTAAGCTTCCATGGTTTTGGCTTGAAAAAGGCAGAAACTGTAAGCTGAATGACCAGATTTTCCCCTTCAATAGTAAAAATACTAGCTTATTTGCTTAAAGGCTGCAGGCAAAGAAACCTTAAGTGAGTCTTATTTGACTTATGCTTTTGTTTTATCTTCCGCTTAACTGTTCAGGTTTTCCACGAGATTGGTGGATATCAAGGAAAACAGCAAATTTAAAAGTGTGGGCACTGATGATTCATGCCCCAATCTTCATCACTTTGTCACCTTCATCAAAGAGAACTATAGTCTTGAGTACGACACTACGACCCAATGACATATTTTCAATTAGGTCAACAACGCTTTAAGAGATATTAATTAGCTTATGTGTTGTGCAGAGCTGTTTACATGTGGCATGCTCTAACTGGTTATTGGGGTGGTCTCCTCCCAACTTATGAATCAATAAAAAAGTATAATGTGAGGATTATGTATCCCAAACAGTCCCCTGGAAATGTGGGGAATCTCAGAGATGTTGCTATGGATGGGTTAGAGAAGTATGGTATTGGGCTTATTGATCCTAATAAGATTTATGATTTTTATAATGATCTCCATAGCTATCTCGCCAGCTGTGGTGTTGATGGAGTTAAAGTGGATGTTCAGAATGTTCTGGAGACCTTGGGTTCTGGGTTTGGCGGGCGAGTATCATTGACTCAAAAGTACCAAAATGCCCTTGAACAATCCATGCTCAGAAACTTCAAAAATAACAACATTATTTGCTGCATGAGTCACAACTCAGACTCCATTTTCAGGTAGGATATGTTTTGTTTCCTCTTAATACTAAATTTTTGGGGTTAGATGTATTGGATTATCCATAACAGTAGTATTTGTTACTCACTACTTGTTCTAAGCATGCTTTCTGTACATAAAACATGAACAATTTTGAGAGGACACTGATAGAATTTGATAATCCTGTGAGCCAAACAAGAGTAAGAGACCGTAAAGGAAATTGAAGAGAGTTGTATTTAATTGATTTATTTTCTCTCTCCTTTAATGTATTTTCCAAATATGTTAAGGTGATACTTAAAAAAGTTGTTAAAAAATAGAGAAATCAAAAGACAAATTTGAGGAGATTGATAGAGAAGATGAAATATTGAACTAACTTTAGAATGAGTGATTAAACTTTATAAAGTATGCATTTTCATTTAAAAATAAGGAGAATGATAAAGAAAACTGATACAGATGGAAAACCTTTTATAGGCAGATAAATATAACAAATAGATATATATGCCAATAGTCATAGTCTCACAGAAGTAATATATACTTGCTATGTTGTACGCAAACATTCTTTCTCTATGTACAAAAATGGGTATGTTTTTTCTCTTAAGTATTGAAGCAAGCTGCTCGAGTCTGATGATCTTTCGTACATTATCAGCTTAAAAAGAAGTGCGGTAGCAAGAGCATCAGAGGATTTCATGCCGAGGGAACACACCTTGCAGACACTACATGTTACTGCTGTGGCTTTCAACAGTCTTTTCTTAGGAGAAATTGTGGTGCCTGATTGGGACATGTTCCATGTAAGTTTTTTTCGAGACTTGTTGATTAAACTTACATGTTCCATATAAGTTTTTTTCGAGACTTGTTGATTAAAATAATCATCAATTTAATGCTTCTGATCATAAAGATGCGGTAATCTTACCCTCGAAGTAGTTGAAACAAATTAGTTTTGTGATAGTCTGGTAAACTGCACACCCTGACAAAAGATAATTAATTTAATTGCTTGTTTCAAAAGCTTTGTTTCAAAGCGCCTTGAAGCTTGTTTTTTTATCGCAGAGGAAAAAATTGATTTGCTACATTTGCTGAAAATTCTAATATGCATTTACTGCTCCCGAAAATTATAATTTAATCTTTGTTATTTGTCCGAAAAGCATAAGCATAAATCTATTATCTCTTGTTATAAATGACAAAAGCTCGCTATTGTTTTATGATTATTAGCAATTATGTTTTTTGTTTAAATTGCAATACAAAACAAAGGATTTCAATCGACATTTGCAATGTTTTATTCAGCTATGTGCTTTATTGATATGAATTATGAAAATGGCATCTAATCTATATAGTTATTTTTATGGATATGAAAATAAATTATGCGGAACTCACCCTTTAAGCAGTGTCGCTTGGTGTAGCTTTATTAAGAAAGTTTTAGCTACATTTCACGTTTTTAACATTGTCCTCTTGACTTGAAATTGTGTCGATGTCAATGCGTACTTTTTTTTTTACAATTGTCTGGTGTTTGTTAATCTTCTTTACGCTGGTTTTTGTTTCTTTGAAACCATGTATAGAGTAAACATGAGGCTGCTGAATTCCATGCTGCTGCAAGAGCAATAGCAGGATGTGCTGTGTATGTCAGGTGATAAAACTTGAAAGACAAATTCCCATTTTTGATTCTGGTCTTTTTCTTTTCTGGAACCTTTTTATTTTACATATTTTATGGATTGGGTAGTCGTAAATGTCATCTTGTTAATTTACGAAATTGCAGTGACAAACCAGGCATGCATGACTTCAAAGTTTTAAGGAAGTTGGTATTACCTGATGGGTCGGTCCTTAGAGCTAAATATGCTGGACGACCTACTAGAGAATGCTTATTCACTGACCCAGTCGCTGATGGAAAGAGGTAAAATAGCTTTATCTGACTTCATAAGGTTAAAAATAGTATTGTCCACTAGGCATCAACTTATCAGATTTTGAACTTATACACCAGTTTACTAAAACTAGCAATTAGTACAACAATGATCAATCTAGCAATATTCTTCTCTTATGTACACTTCTTAGGTAAAAATATAGATTGGAATTTGGAGACCATGCAGAGAAATAGCATGATAGATAGTTTACAAACATGGGAAAGTTGATGTTAACGACTTACTTTCGGACTTAATTATTAAAAACCCCATTTTTTTTTAAAAGAATTGTTACATATGAATGTAGCATCAGTGAGCAACACTTCAACACAGAGTAACAACTAACAAGAGGCAGCATCATTGAACATCTATACCTAATGTTAAAGAGATTTTAACCATGGATTTTTGATAATTATGTCTCCAACTTTGTATTAAATGATCATTTTTCTTACGAACATCTGTTTTATTCATACGTACCTATATTATTTTTTAAAAACTTTGATGCAGTAAGTATTAAAAAGTCTCGAGAAATGAAATGTTAGTGAATTATTTGCTAAAAAAATTATCGACTGCTATACAAAAATCAGAATATGCTGTGTTGCTAATAACATAAGTGTACAAAACTGTAATTAACCAACTTTTCAAATTAGAGAAACGAGAACAAAACATAGTAGTTGATAGAACATAAAAATTGGACCCGAATATATCTATTCGGGTATGAATCGACCCACCCATTATTAGAGGGTACCCAAGGCTAACACCCAAAAACCCATAGTCTAATAGAGCTTTCCTAACATGCCATTATCTATAAGGGTCCAGCCCAGTGGTAAGGATCCACAATGGAAAAGCCCATGAGGTGACTCTTAAGATAGTGACACTTGTCAACATCCTATGAGGCGCAATTGTCTATAAATAGCCTACTACCCCCCTTAAAATAAGGACCCAGAAAATCTATCCAAAAATTATAGAGAGAAGGAGAGAAAAGAGAAAAACTTGTCTGAACTCATTACACAGGAAAGCAGACCGAGCAAGATAGAAGACCGAACACCGAGATCAAAGAAAAATCAAGATTAAAAGAGTAGATTGTAATACCGAGCACAAGTGCAAATATAAAATTGTAATCCGAGCAATTATACCTCCGAACGTAATAAAGATTAAAGAAGTGTTCATATTTTATTCTATTGAATATATTATATTATTGTTGAAAAGCCTAACGTCACCGACCAAAGTTATGGCTTTATCAAATGGCGCTGTCTCCGGGAATCATCTAGTTCCCAACTAGTTTCGAAGTCGAACACCAACACTCTATCAGACAAGCAACAATGGCAAATACCAATGAAGAAACCCGCCCAGAGGAAGTAGGAACAACATCTAACCAAGCAGTCACAATACGTCGAGACGAATTAGCGTCTCTCATCGACATCCAAGACCGCTACGTGGAAATCCAGGCCGGTACAAGACCGACCATCTCTAACATCCAAACCAATCAACATCCTCCTGTCGACGGACTCGTCGACGAGCACCCTACGTCCTCGAACGACGAACGAGCATTACACGTGTTAAGGCACGCAAGAAGACGCTTACCCGACTCCCAGGCGGGACCGAGCTCAAGAGTCCCCCTGCCAGCAGCCTCGGTCAACTCCAGCCCCCATCGGGTTGGTTTTCAAACGAACAAAACCCACCGGTATGGCATGCCCGACGACCTCGCACTCGAGCAAATAATCCACCCACCAATCCCTCCACCAAGGATAATTACACCAGCCACGGTGGAAGTACAAACCACAGTTCCCCAAGATAGGACTGCGGACGCACTGGCACGGGCCGCTGAAAGTCACAATGTCCAGCTTCAAGCTCAGTTGGCAGCCTGTATGTCAGCCATGACAGCAGCAGGCATTACAATACCGACCGCCCCACCTGTTAATAAACATACCGGCCCCCGACACGATCCGGAAGAAACCGCATACCCTGCATGGCAGCGGCAGGCCGAACACATGATACAAGGATACCCCGACAAGGGGAACATATCCCAAAGACGACCCCGACAATCGTCGGTCTCCAAGACGCCCCTCGGGAACCTATCCCAACAAAAACCCGAACGACGGCAGATATCCCGATCACAGGGTCATTGTAGGATACTACCCACAACCTTACAATGGGGAATACCCCCCTCACTACCAAACTCCGGATGAAGCGTTCCAATAGGCTTGGGACGTATGCCAAGAGACTCCATGCACCGAGCAGATCACTCGGCACCGCAATCCTGCGGGATTCGTCATCCCCGAGTTCAGGCTCTATGATGGAAAGAGCTGCTCCATCGATCACCTCCGACACTACAAGACGAGGATGGAGTTGTGGAGCGATGACAATGCACTGATGTGCAAATTTTTCAAAAATAGCTTGGGCCAAGAGGCTTCGTCATGATATCACAATTTACCACGAGGATCCATAAGAAGCTGGGCAGAGCTGCTCCGAGCGTACTCCACCCGATATGCCGCTCATCGGAAGAAGAAGGTCAACATTGAAACCCGTCTGAAAATGGCGATGCTGCCAAATGAACGATTCAATGACTACTGCATACGTTTCATTGACGTCGCGAACCAGATCCCACAATACGCCAACAACATAGCCATACAAAATTTCATCAACTCCATCCCCAACGGCTATTGGGCGAGAAAGAAGTTCATCGGAAAGAACTTCCCGATCACTGATGTTCTTCTAGCCTACTGCACCCATCTCACTGATAAAAGTGAGGACATGCGGCTCCTTAACCGAACTCTGCCAAGAAGAGTCGGTCCGAGAAGCACAGGTGGGCCGCAAGAGAGCCAGGAACAATCAGGGGGAGGCACTCCAAACAAACAGACGGGACAGAGCTCCCGAAGTCCCTAGAAGGGTAGAGCGACCACGAGAACCCGAGCACAAACCGCTCCAGATCGCTTACCCCACTCCGATCAATGAGCACAAACCGCTCCGGCTTACCTACCCAATTCCAACCAAGCCACCACAACAAAGCCGCTTCCAGGGCAAGGAACGGCAGAAGAGCTTTGAACCGGTCGAACTGCGGTACACTTTCACCCTGTCGGCCGAAGATATCCTTAAGGGCATATGCAGAGAAAGTTGGTATTCCCGACCAGAGCCGCTCGCTACCCCCTCTGATCAAAGAGACCCCAAGCTCTTCTGCGCCTACCATGAAGACCACGGACATCTCACCGAGCATTGCCGCAATCTGAGGTGGAAAATGAACCAGTGGGGTGACGCGGGATACCTTACCAGGTTCATCAAAGACGCTGGGAACAAAGGCAAACAGCTGGCCATCGAGGGAGCCGATAACCGACAAGGAAAAACTATCGTCGTTCATCTGTCACGACCCAAGAATACGGGCGGGGAACGATCACAACAAAGGCGACTGGCGCACTTTGGCCAAGTAGCCAAGGCGTCACAAGCGTCAAACCTCTAAGCGACAATGCACGCCACGACAACATCCTCCCATTTCCTTCTCAGATCTTGACGAAGAAGGGGTGATATACCCCCACGGGGACGCCATTAACCTCCGTGCCCAAATCGGCCTTGACACGGTCAGGAGAGTGCTTGTCGACCAAGGAGCCTCTCGTGATATTATGTACAAAGAGCTCTGACAGGCTAGAGCTCAAACTGCAAGATCTACAGCCCACCGATGTCACGCTGATCGGATTCATATCCGAAACGACTAAACCGTTGGGCAAGATCGTCCTCAGTGTTACAACGGGATCCGTGTCCGTTCTCGTGGAGTTCTTAGTGGTCAACGACAACTCCGGCCACAACGCGATCTTGGGCCGACCATGGCTTCACTCCATGAGGGCCATCCCCTCGACCTACCACCAAAAGGTGAAATACCCAAATGGTAGGGGGGAGATCGAGACATCCAGAGGATGTCAAGAGGATTCAAGACGCTGTGAGGACATTACCGCGGCTCTTAAAAAACGATCGGTCGTTGTCGAACAACCCACCAGCACGAAAAAGCTGATCAACCAAATAGCCAAAACCGAAAGGGTTGTTGAAGAACAAGTAGGAGAGTCGCTTAGGAAGGTGCGTATCCCCGATATGGACGAGGAACACTACTTCCTCATCGGCGATAGCCTTCCCAAGGATGAATCCGCAGAGCTGGAATCGTTCCTCTTCGATAACATCGATAAATTCGTATGGAGCCCCAAAGACATGCCAGGTCTAGACCCGAGAACGGCGTGTCACCACCTAAGTGTCAACGCCGAATACAAGCCAATAGCTCAAAGAAGCAGGAAAATATCTGTGCAGCACAGAGCGGCTATAATTGCGGAGGTCAGAAAGCTATTGGAAGCCGGAGCCATAAGGGAGGTATTCTACCCGAAGTGGTTATCCAATCCGGTCGTCGTTCCTAAGAAGAACGGGAAGGAAAGAGTCTGCATAGACTTCACCAATCTGAACAAAGCTTGCTCGAGGGATCCCTTCCCCCTCCCCAGGATTGTTCAACTGGTGGATGCAACGGCGGGAGCAGAGAGGATGACCTTCCTCGACGCATACTCGGGGTACCATCAAATCCCCCTCGCCCGCGAAGATCAAGAGAAGACATCGTTCATATCGCCTTTGGGAAACTATTGCTACACGGTAATGCCGTTCGGCCTACGCAATGCGGGGGCAACATATCAAAGGATGATAACGAATGTTTGCCAAAAGCATATAGGGAAGACAATGGAGGTATATATAGACGACATGGTCGTCAAAAGCGAAAGGGCCGCATCCCACCTCCAAGACATTAAGGACGTCTTCTAAACACTGGGCGAGCACAAACTCAAGCTCAACGCGAGCAAATGCGCGTTCGGTATCAGCAAAGGAAAATTTTTGGGACATATGGTCAGTCGAAGAGGAATAGAGGCTAATCCCGACCAGATCGCAGCTCTACGTAACCTAGCAGCACCCAAGAATAATAAGCAGGTACAAGAGTTCACGGGAATGATGGCCGCACTGAGTAGGTTCATTAGTCGATCTGCGGACAAGGGACGACCATTTTTTGAATCACTCCAGAAGAATAGAAAGTTCGTGTGGGACCCGGAATGTGAAGCTTCATTTAACAACCTCAAAGAGTACTTGAGGACGCTGCCACTGCTTAGTAAGGCCAAACAAAGGGGATATTCTGGCATGCTACCTAGCAGTTTCCACGACAGCCGTGAGTGCGGTCATCCTAAGAGAAGAAGGTCGAGAACGATTCCCGATCTACTTCGTTAGCAAAACTCTGGTCGAAGCCGAAACACGCTACCTACCGTTGGAAAAGCTATGCCTGGCATTGGTCGTTGCGACCCGGAGCTGCCGCACTACTTCATCGCCCACCAGGTCCAAGTCCACGAAATTCCACATCAAGGAATCTCTTCGACGGACGGACATAAGCGGCCGAGTTGCGGCATGGGGGGTCGAGCTATCCCAATTTCATAGAGTTCGCACCCCGACATGCCGTAAAGGGACAAGTCTTGGCCGATTTCGTCGCCGAGTTTACCGAAGGATATGACGAGCCATTGGCCATATCCCCCCAGTGAGACTGGCAAATACATGTCGATGGATCCGCCACCGACGGATCAGGAGCAGGAATCGTCCTCAAGTCTAGCGAGGGAGCGATCATAGAGAAGCATCAAACTGGGCTTCCGAGCTACCAACAATGAGGCAGAGTACGAAGCCATGATAAACGGCATGCTCATTACCCGGTCCCTCGGATGCTCCCACTTAACTGCGAGTTCTGACTCCATGCTGATCGTCAATCAAGCCATCGGCGAGTACCAGGCCAAAGACGACAGAATGATCCTTTACCAAGAGAGTCCAAAGCTTAATGGCCACCTTCGAACAGTGCCAATTAATAAGGATCAATCGCACCGAAAACGCACACGCCGACGCCCTGGCCACCCTAGCCTCGACATTAACGTTGGCCAACACACGGTCAATCACAGTGGAACTTCTGGAAACCCCGAGCATCACCAGAAGAATAGACCGGGTAACGTCAATCCAATACGAGCTAGGGTGGATGGACGACATGATTCACTATCTGCGAGACGGGACGCTCCCTGCAGACAAGATAAAAGCGTTGAAAATTACGAGAAAGGCGCCTCGATTCTGGCTATCCGAGGACGACAAACTGTACAAATCCAGTTATCGGGGGCCCCACCTTCTGTGCGTCCGGCCTGAGCTACAACAACCAGTCTTGGAAGAGATCCATGAAGGATCATGCGGAGCACACATCAAAGGAAGATCCCTCGCTAACAAGACCATCACACAGGGATATTGGTGGCCCTATATCAAACGAGATGCCGACGTTTATGTCCAAAAATGCGACAAGTGCCAACGATTCGCCAAAATACCTCGGCTCCCATCATCTTTGATGGCCCCAGTATCGGCTCCATGACCCTTCGCACAATGGGCAATTGATTTGGTCGGCAAGCTACCAAGAGCACCTGGCAGCGTGGAATATTTGATCGTCGCGACCGATTATTTCACCTAATGGGTCGAAGCTAAACCCCTCCGAGAAATAAAAGCCAGCAACGTTAAGCAATTCATCTGGGAATACATCATCACCAGGTTCGGTATGCCCTACGCTATTGTCGCCGACAACGGAACCCAGTTCAAAAACGCCAACCTACAGCTTTGGTATGAAGAACTAGGTATACGGAAATTTTACTCAACGCCGACATACCCACAGGGCAACGGACAAGCTGAAGTGTCGAACCGAACAATATTAGATGGCATCAAGACAACCCTTGAACAAGCTAAGGGGAGATGGCCCGAGCGGCTACTCAATGTCTTATGGTCATGCCGAACTACGCCGAAGACGGGCACAAAGGAAACCCCGTTCAGCTTAGCATACGGCATAGAGGCCGTCATACCAACGGAAATCGGACTACCCACACTCCGAACAGATTTAGTTGAGCAGGGAAACAATGAACAACGAATGAGAGAGGAACTCGACATGCTAGACGAGAAACGAGAGATAGCAGCCCTTACCCTAGCAAAGTACCAACAAAGCGTGAAGCAAACTTATGACAAGAAAGTGAAAGGGACCAAGGAATTCAAGGTAGGAGAACTGGTGTTACGGCGAGTAACGGTCTATACCAGAAACGAGATACATGGCAAACTGAGCCCCACCTGGGAAGGCCCATACGAAATTGTCAAAAGGACAAGCCAAGTATCCTACAAGATCAAAAGCGTTCTGTTCGAAAACAGCAGGGGAGAGAAAAATTCTTGGAATGTAGCCAACCTAAAGAAGTACTACGTGTAAGCTAGCTTACCAATACAGGTACCACCTTACCTATTCTTCTTAATAACAATATCTTTCGAGCGTATAAAATAGTTTGTCATACTGTCTAACAAGTGCAGATATGAAATTCCCAAACGGCCAAGTGCCTAGGAATACTATGAAATTCTCAAACGGCCAAGTGCCTAGGAATACTATGACATTCCCAAACGGCCAAGTGCCTAGGAATACTATGAAATTCCCAAACGGCCAAGTGCCTAGGAATACTGTGAAATTCCCAAACGGCCAAGTGCCTAGGAATACTATGAAATTCCCAAACGGCCAAGTGCCTAGGAATACTCTGAAATTCCCAAAGGGCCAAGTGCCTAGGAATACTAAGAAATTCCCAACATGGCATGTCTAAAAGAATGCCTAGGAATACTCAAGTCCTCCAACAAACCGGAGACACATATGCAGGTACCAACTTATCCAGTAAACAAGGATCGGAGAAAATAAAGGGAAAAGAAGAATAATCCCAGCCCGCATTACGGAGGCGGCCATTTACCAAGCAAAAAAAAAGAAAAACGATCCAGTCAAGGAAATATCAACAAGACAATAAAAAGATCCAATACATGAATAAAGGAATGAAGCAAATAGTCCACGCCTGCGTTACGGAGGCAATAATGTACGACGAATAAATAAAGAAATCAACTAAGAAGAGCTGCTACATGACGAACACTCCGGTACATGACTCAGTCTGACCTCCTCGTCATCTGTCGCCGTGTCTTCATCGGACTCTTGACCCTCAAAACGCTCCTCAGAAACAAGGAAATCAAAGTTGGTCGTATAAATACACACACGTTGCCCTACCTCGAGCCGGGCTGCGAATTCTGACCCCCTCGCGTTTTCATGGGCAACAGACGCACCCTTAAGACGAGCTTCGTCCACAGGGTGCTGACGAGCTTCATACAGTTCAGAGGAAGCATTATGTCGACGTGTTGACGCACGAAAAAATTTCATCAAGACATTGGCCTGGGATATTAACAGCTTTAATTTATCAAACCACTTATCCTTTAAACGCCAATACCGGGCCAGACGACGCTCTTGCACCTCATAAACATGCTCAGCGCGTCCCACATAAGCACGGAAGGACGCAGATTGAGTTCGCAATTTTTTCTAAACCGAGTACATTGGACTTGCAGCTTCTCGTTCTTTCCCAACAGGATATGAGGTAAATGGGCACGAACTTCCTTCGCTGCATCAGACGAACCCCCAACCCGGGCAGCACCAGTCGGTTCTTGCCCCGCACTAACAGGGGGCGGAGAGCCAGTCTGCTGCACCACAGTAGGAAATGCCTACGAAGAAAGGAGGGAAAAAGACAGCAGCATCAATACAACTAAAGAACCGACAAAGCCAAATCTAAATAAATAATATTTTTATACAAGCCTGAAGAAACTCAAAATGCAAACTACTCTCAAAACTCAGTCAGATAAACCCTCGTCGGAAGCCGATGTCTCTGCGGTGTCAGCAAAATGAATGTCCCGCAGAGAAACTATCTGCGTACCCAAACGACCCTTTACCGAGACATCCAAGCTGTTCAGCGCCGCCGTCGTTTCGGTTACCCGGGCCATAGCATCAGCCATACGCTCCGCTCGGATAACACCACGGGTGCCTTTCACATACTCATACACCTCTAGTGTCTGAGCATGATCCCAATAGGCTTTGACGAAGGATAATAGCAAGTCCGCGTCTTCGAAAACGGCCCCTAACACCAAGTTCAAGCTCGTCACCCGACCCCGGGCTTCATCACGAGAGCGCCGAAGTGCACCAAGAAGCTCTTTGGCCTTACCCTTGTTTGCTGAATAGTAGGCGGTCTTCTTGCTGAACTTCTCTCCCAAATCGCGTAACCGAATCGACAAATTTGAAATATGAACATTCAGATCCTCGATTTCACGGCGAGCAGAATTCAATTCCGAAATTAAGAACGCCTTAGGCCTTTCTGGATCACCTATAACAGTATCATCTACACTACGACTTGGAGAGGCCCAGACCACCATGGCCAGGGGATTAACAGGTACCTGACAAGATTTTTTGTGTCCTTCAAAAGATGATGACAACCAACAGACAACGAAATTAACTAAGAAAGCCAAACAGGAAGAAAACGGAGCACATATATTATCAACTTCCCAACAGAATGTCCTTATAGATACAAAAGCGGCCCACAATCCGGGTACCCCAAGACCCTACACTAAGCTACACAAAAAATACTACAAGTATATGATCAGTGCTCCACCTGAGAAGATGCCGGTGGGGGAGTAGCAGCAGTAGCAGACCGAGGAGTAGACGGAGCCAACCCGAAATGGGGACGGAGCGCCGTCGAAGTCATATGCCCCGACAGCCGTGGCCCAATCTAGAGGCTTGGGCGGTGCACCTTGCGGACAGGGATAAACCAATTCCGACCATGCCCGGTCCGACAGAGGTACCCTTGCAAAATTCAGAGCACGAACATGAGCGCAAAAGACGGAAAAGTTGGCAATCGCTATAAACTTTGTCCGCTCTTCCGCTTGCGCCGCTTTCAAAGAAGCAACCTCTGATTTTTCAGCCTCCACATCCTCCGCCATGAGCACGTTATCGGCCTCTAATAGGTCGTATTTTTTGACCATACACTCCTTTTCGACCTCCAACCTTTCAACCTCCTTGGTCAGGCGTAAGTTATCTCCCACCACTCTGTCATAATCGGCGGCTAACTTCACCATCTGAGCTTTCTCCTCAGTCATTGCCTTATTTTCGGCAATTAGCTTCTCTTTCTCATCCTCGAGCGCCGTCAACTGACCCCTCAGCACAACGGTACCCACGAAAGCCTGTCATCAAAAACATTAGACACCAGCCAACTAAGGGCATAACGACCTATATAACAAAAGACGTGCGAAACATACCCGAAGCACATCATTGTTGGCCTGCTCAATGATCGACACTATAGGACGAGCAGCCATTTCCTCTGCATCCTTGAAGATAAGGGGCTTCAGAGCAGTATACCCCGTCCTTAAGGCTCGGGGCTGATCCAGCAGTTTGCCCCCACACCGATCAATGTTACGGGTCATCGAGACCCCGTCCACCACCATCTTTTCCGAGCTGGGGGAACCTCCTCCTCACCTAACGTCACAACCTCCTCGGCAGTCTCTTTGCCGGCTAGCACCTCCACTTCCTCCCTAACCTCTTTTTCCGAAGGAACAGTCTCAGGGGCCATGCGCTCACTTGCATCCTCAGTTCGGATGGGCGACATGACAGGCAGACTCATCGTATCCTCACCCATGTTCACCATGAGGTTGAGATGTCCGAATATATTATCGAACGACCCCTGAAACACAACAATACCCATTGACCGGGCAATGGCAAGGGTAACCAATGAAGAGGTCAATAGCTGAAACATGATAACAAATAAAGAGGGGAACAATGGAATTAGAAGACAATTCACAAAACTAATACACTTACATCGACATTCGCAGAAGCCGCCTCGGTGGAGTCATCCTGAGGAGAGGCAACCAACGCCACATCTGTGATGACATCAGGAACCTCCTCATTCACCGATGTATCCGACACCCTCGTCCTCTTCGGGGTCCCAGCAACGGGGTCTGATGCTCGGCGCTTCGGACGAACAGGCCTTCTCCCATCCCGAGAAGCGCTTCGAGCCTTGACGATTTTGAGGAATTCCTCCTCAGGCTCTATGGGAATCTCAGGCGCAGGATTACCCTTGGTCACTGGCTCCGCAGGATAACCTAACAGATAGGAGCAGTACGGCTTGTCGGGTCCTTAGTCGGTCTAGGCCCCCACCACTTCCAAAGGGCTAAGAGAGCTTCAACATTGGGAGCGCCGAGGTCTGGAATATCGGGGGCAGTGGTAGCAGGTCCAGGAATCTGGTGTCCAACACAACCCCAATCTCCGGAAGCAATCACGATACCAAGATTATGCTCCTTGTTGGTATCCGGAAGACCGATGACAAGCCGAGAGGAGCGCAACGTCTTCAAATAAGAGCTACGGCGATCAAAGCTCAAACTGTAGACACCGAATACATCTTTCAGTTCGACATTTATCCCCGACAACTCCGACAACCTTCGAATACCGTTCAGGGTACGATAGCCATTCAGGGCCAATTAGGCCGGGGCAATCTGGAAGGCCTCAAAGAACGAAGCCATCCACTCAGTAAAGGGAAGTCTAAGACCCCCAGTAAAGAATGCTGAGGAACGAACAGCTACCTCGCCGGCAGGTACAACCCCCATGACTTCCTCATCGGAGGCAGGCAGCCGAATATGTATGTCGTCGGGTATCCCGGCCAGCTTCTTAAAATCCTCTTCCACAAATGGGCCAACTTGAGCCAAGCATTGGGCCAGAATTTCCTATCCAAACATCATACAAAATTCATCAATATACTAACCAAAAAAACAAATCACACGACGAGAGTTCCCCCCCCCCCCCCCAATTACCAGAAACCCTACGTTTTTCCACCAACCCAACAAACGAAAATCCTATGCATAACGAAAAACCACCAATCACCAACCCAGATAGACATAAAAATAGGCAAGCAAGACCGCATAGCCACGCCACATACATGACAGCAACAACAAATCAAATACAGACCCTAAGCACATAGATATACAGAAAACCCCACAGAATACGACAACACTTACAGTCATATTAAAGGGCAAGCAGGAGAGAGCAGCAACAAATATGTCAGCAATAAGAAGAAACCCTAGATAGAGGGTCAGAAAATCTTTTGGCGGGAAGAATAAACCCTAGAGAGAGAATAAGAGATCTTTTTCAATAAATTATGAGATAAAACCAAAAAGAATTATTCAGCATAGTTAAAAGGAGTGGAGCCACAAAGAATAAAATAATAACCGTCCTTTCGTGTGACATAGGTTTACCTTTTTTCAGCCACAGAAAAGTCCACAACCGCTGCTATTTTCAACAAATCAATGCTCCAGATCTTGCCACATCAGATAGTATATCCCACTAACCAATGCAGTTCGCATCATTACACCTATATAAACGGCTCGTGGACCCCACCACGAAAAGCTTACCGCATACGCTACCAATAATTACCACCGAGGATGCACCCCGATTAAGTTCCTCGACGCCAAACAGTTTCTTACCAATACACACCCAACAAGGTGGACGAATACCGTTCCTAGCTCGACGGCTTTTACGCGTCAAGTCTAGCAACGCTCTCCGGGGGGATAACCAGCTCGGTGTCCAATGCTGAGAGGCATCGTATGGTTTCAACATGAAGGCAAAGCAAATAAAAAACGAGCAGAATCAAATTGCAAAAGCAGAAGTTTTATTCATCCACAAAGGGGATACAAATAAACACGTACAACGGGAAAAGAAAAGTTTACAAGAAAAAAACAACCCATCCTACTTCTTGGAACTACCCCCACGTCGGCACCTTCTTCGCCAAGAGCTACTCCAGACGCTCTTTTTCCCTAATCAAATGGGAAATACCAATCTCCACTTGTTTTAAAGCATGAGATTGAGACTTGCACTTTTGCTCGGCTTCAAAACGAGCAGCACTCTCCTCCTTCCAATACTGTTTAAATCGCCTTTCTTCGGTCTGAGCACGCTTAAGGTCGGCTTTCAGCCACGACATTTCAATTTCTTTCAACTGAAGAGGAGTCAATTCCTCTTCCCCGAAACCAGGGGGACGGGGTAGCATAAAAGTAGGCTCCTCTTCAAGAAGGGCCTTCTTTTTGGCAGCAGATCTAGTGATGGGAGCCATCTTGGATAAAAGCGAATTAGAAGAAACAAAATTATAAACAAGAGAGAGAGGAAGAATTGGTAATGAAGTACAAACAGTAGGGAGCATTTATAAAGAGTCAAAGGACACAAAAAACGAAGAAGCACAAAGTACGAGGCGTTGCAACAGTTCACAGGACGAAGGCACAAAATACGAAAAGGCACAACTACTCACAACTACTCTTGGTATGAGTCATTCATGACAACCAAACACTCATTCTCCATGGAGAGGTCGGTGTTCGTCCTAGTAAGGACCCTGATGCGCTCCTCAAGCCGAGCATTCCTAACCGTCATACTAGCTAGGCCTTGAGGGGAGTTATCGAACTCATCCTGAGCATGATCCCAAATCTCCTCGGCCTCGTACCAAGAGCTGGTCAGGTGATTTCTACGCAACAACTTATCAAGCTGACGACTCAAGGTCGAAATCTCGGTCCAATTTATTGTCTCCTCGGGATAAGAGTCGAATAAACTCAAGCCAAAACACCATACTCCTTCTCAAGACTGGCCATGCGGTGACGGACCCAAGATACCTCAGCATCCAAGTCCTTCATCTGAGCATGATATCTCACCACGGGCACAGACATTCTGGAAAGTGTTAATAGTACAGGAGAAAATGGGGGATGAGAGAGAAGAAAACAGAGTTTGTAAGAGGTGATAATTACAAAAGAAAAAGATGAGTATTTATAGAGCAAAGGTAGTATGGCCTTGTCTGATAATGCTTGGGAACATGCATCTTTGACCAACCTGCCATGTCTCAGATATCACATGGCTTCAGTACAGCAAGAAATAAAAATGACAAGACATTCGAATATCTAACCACACAAAAAACGACAAACCACAAATACGACATAAAGAAAGAACAATGGAAAATGCGAAATATAATTCTCATTAATAATTGTGGGATATACAGGTGTTCATTACATCAGAGGACAACATCAAAAGAAAATCTATTACATTGAGATCTATTACATCAGAAGACAATATATCCAAAGAAGATCGACTATATCAGCGAGCCAAGCGAACAGGAGGCAAGAAGGGAAGAAGTAAAAAAAAAAAAAAAAAAAGGAAGAGGAACATAAAGAAGAAAAGAAAAATACGAAGAAAATAAACATAAGAAGAAGCAAACGAAAATAACGAAAAACCCGAGGGACTCAGGGTTGATCGTTACATCGTAGTGGTGAGAAAGAAGATGGAGGAAAAGAAAGAGGAGGCACAGAAGAAAAAGAAAAAGAGATAAGAAAAGATACATCGTAGTGGTGAGAAAGAAGATGGAGGAAAAGAAAGAGGAGGCACAGAAGAAAAAGAAAAAGAGATAAGAAAAGATGAAGAAATGAAAAAAATTGAAAAAAGTAAAAAGAAAAGAAAAAGGGCAAGGCTAGGGGGAAGTCGATCAGTATCGATGAGAGGGCCCGGCAGAGATATCCTTATCTCGAAGCGTCGGATTCCCCCTCAACACCTCGTTCTCTTCGACCAGAGCCTGACGAGCACGTCGGCAATAATCCAGCTCGGACCTTAGCCAAGTTAATTCCCGAACCATCTCGGTATGGTGATAACGCATCACCTTTAACTCCGCCTCAGCATCCTTCAACAGCTTTAGCGCATGGCCATAAGATGCTTCAAAGGCCTCCACTTGCAAAACCAAGGCAGATTTGGTGGAAGAGCCAGCCATTTTAAGGAAATTATAGGGTAAAATTTTATATATGGCAATAAGAAATATGGGAGAGATTATGAAAAAAAGCATATCATTCGAGGGTATTTATAGATAAATTAAGGAAGGTTTAATGTGGGGAAGTGCAACCGTTCGTCAAGAGACTCTGGAAAGCATGGGTAATTGAAAAGATGCGTCTGTTGAGAAGAAACGCTTGGATTCATGCCAGTATTTAAAGAGGGTAAATTTCAAAAAGGCTTCTACACGTGTCATTTTAGGGAAGTGCAACAGTATTAAGAGATAAAGGATAAGATTTGTGCACAGGGTTCAAGAAATCCCATTAATTCCTGGATACAAAGATTAAGAAGATTCAATGGATAAGATCAAGCACAAGGCTCAAGAAAACCCATTAATAAAGCCACACGAGTACACAGTAAAGAGAAATTGCATTGGGAAAATAAATCATATAAGAACAAGAAAAAGAAGAATTTTCATTAATTAAGGGGAACAGCAAGACCGAAGTAACATCCTCGACATACCGAGCATGACTCCCTTGACATGGAGACCACACCGAGGAAGTCAGGGAGCACTTGATAGAACATAAAAATTGAACCCGAATATATCTATTCGGGTATGAATCAACCCACCCATTATTAGAGGGTACCCAAGGCTAACACCCAAAAACCCATAGTCTAATAGAGCTTTCCTAATAGGCCATTATCTATAAGGGTCCAGCCCAGTGGTAAGGATCCACAATGGAAAAGCCCATGAGGTGACTCTTAAGATAGTGACACTTGTCAACATCCTATGAGGCGCAATTGTTTATAAATAGTCTACTACCCCCTTAAAATAAGGACCCAGAAAATCTATCCAAAAATTATAGAGAGAAGGAGAGAAAAGAGAAAAACTTGTCTGAACTCATTACACAGGAAAGCAGACCGAGGAAGATAGAAGACCGAACACCGAGATCAAAGAAAGATCAAGATTAAAAGAGCAGATTGTAATACCGAGCACAAGTGCAAATATAAAATTGTAATCCGAGCAATTATACCTCCGAGCGTATTAAAGATTAAAGAAGTGTTCATATTTTATTCTATTGAATATATTATATTATTGTTGAAAAGGCTAGCGCCACCGACCAAAGTTATGGCTTTATCTTTGTATTAAATGATCATTTTTCTTACGAACATCTGTTTTATTCATACGTACCTATATTATTTTTTAAAAACTTTGATGCAGTAAGTATTAAAAAGTCTCGAGAAATGAAATGTTAGTGAATTATTTGCTAAAAAAATTATCGACTGCTATACAAAAATCAGAATATGCTGTGTTGCTAATAACATAAGTGTACAAAACTGTAATTAACCAACTTTTCAAATTAGAGAAACGAGAACAAAACATAGTAGTTATTCTGTCATCTGTTATATGTTTTAGTTTACTCAAGATCTGGAACTTGAACAAGCTTACTGGTGTAATTGGCGTGTTTAATTGCCAAGGATGTGGAACTTGGCCACTGATACATGCACCAACAGGAATTCCAAACTCGGATTCTGCTCATTTACCATTATCAGGTCGTGTAAGTCCCAAAGATGTCGAATATATAGGAGAAATCACAACTGACAATTGGAATGGGGACTGTGCTGTGTATGCCTTCCATTCAGGTCTGCTGCCCACTCTTCTCACTTCTTTCGAACAGCCAATACAAAATTACATACCTATAGGTCGCTAAAAATGCTAACTTGCCTATTTTTCTCTATAAATTGAAATAAAGTTATTATTTAAGCGGCTGTAATTTTTTGGGGGGTATCTTTGTAATTTTCAAGATGCAATAATTGCGTCCCTAACAAATTTAGGTGGCATGTGAATATTGGCACATTTGTATGGTGGCTATCACATTCTGTACCTATGCGTGATGACTATTGGCACATCTGTATGATGATTATCACCTTCTTTACCTATATGTGATGACCGTGGGCACATTTGATACTGCAGGAACAATTTTAAGATTGCCAAAGGAAGCAGTTATTGACGTGTCATTGAATACTTTACAATGCGAAATCTATAATGTTTCTCCAATCAGGGTGAGTATCCCTGGTTCTACTTTCTTAGTTGCATACATTCTCCTATGGACAAGTCTTGTTGACAAATATGTTGTTTTGTAGTTCATATCTCTATGGACTACAGTGTTATGTATCATACATTAATGATCAACCTGGCCATTGTTTCTTGTTTCTGTACACTACATTGGAAAAAAAAAAATCATAGATTGTGCAAAATTAAAAAAACAACTTGATGGAATCATGAACAAAATTTAACAAACGTAACCGGATAGTGCAAAAAATAGTTGGATTTTGCAAATAGTTAGTACCGAATCTATGCTTTTCCCCCCTGATTTGGTACATTTGATTGTACTAAATGTCGAGCAATGGGAAGTTAGTGTAGTAATTGCTAATCTTTGTAAAATGGTGTACTAAATCAAGGTCTGATGGTTAGTTTGTGTACAGAACTGTAACTAATACTTTGAAATATGGCCAAGTTATTACATATAGATCATAAAAAGCGAGTATTGAAATTTCAATTGATTTCAATGAACAGGTCTTCGATGAGAATGTACACTTTGCTCCATTCGGATTGATCGATATGTACAATTCTGGGGGAGCACTTGAAGCCATAAAGAGCAAATTTGAAGATTCATTGTGCAAAATTAAGGTACGGGTGCATGGTTGTGGCCGATTTGGAGCTTACTCTAACACAAAACCGAGCCAATGTATGGTGGATATGTCCAAGGTGGAATTCATTTACAGAGTTGAAGATGGGCTGTTGACGGTTATAATTAAAGGAGAAAGTAAATATCGAGATGTAGAAATCATATATCAAGCTTAAGGTGTGGTATAGAATTATGTAGCATTATTACCTATGAAATGCAAGTGATCTACCACTATCTGAAGAGAGTCGAGTCATCCACCGCTATGTGTTAATTTTTATTTTGTTACTTGTTACATTACTTTGTATCAGAGATTCATATCTATGCAAAAGGTATATCATGATTGGAAACACAAGTGATAATTTTGTTTAATATTAATAAGCTCTGCTACCTTTGCAGAAAATAATAAATAAATGATCTGTATTTTATGTTCTGCTTGTTTTTTGCTCAAGACTGTCGCAATCTATGAAAAGATGGTTTGGAAGCCGAGTTCAAGAACAGTAGAGCAGTTTTTGTGTGTGTGTTCCTCCACATTCTATTGCTTGCTGATTACAGATCTTTACAATACGTGTATAAATAAAAATAGTAATTATTTTTTATTTTGTTTTTTTTTTGAAATAAAAAAAAATAGTAATTATCTAGAAAACCAGAAAACACTTTCAGAAGTAAAAAAATGACTGCAATGAGGGTAAACTTGTTATGCACTTTTATGTACTTTTTATGCATGTTTATGCATTTTTATGTAACTTTATGCACTTGTTATCATCTTTATGTCCCTTTTATGCATTTGGTATGCACATTTATGCAATTTTTATGTACTTTATATTCACTTTATACATTTTTTATGCACATTTTATCCATTTTCTATGCACTTTTATACAGTTTTTATACACATTTATGCACTTTTATAAATTTTTTTATGCACATATATGCACTTGTTATGCACATTTATGCACTATTTATTCACTTTTTATGTAGCTTTATGCACTTGTTATGCATTTTTTTTTGCAGATTTATACACTTATTATACATTTGTTATCCACTTGTATACACTTTTTATACACATTTATGCACTTATTATGAACTTTTATCGACTCGTACGCATTTTTTATCGACACGTATGCACTTTTTATGCATTTTTTTTATGCGCTTTTTATGCATTTTTTTTATATACTCTATTATGCATTCATTATGCACTTTAATATTCATTTTAGTTAATTTTATACACTATTATTTTTTTTTGGAAAATTTGAGATTTTTTCAACTTTTTGAGTTTTCTATTTCAATTTTTGAGTTTTTTTTGGGGTTTTGAGGTTTTTTTTTTGTTTTCTTTCATTTTTTTGAGTTTTTTCCGCATGCACTTTTTAAATTTTGATTTTTTTTTTCAAACTTTCTTGGTTTTTTTTAACATTCTTTTTTTTTTTTTGGAAAAACTTTTTATTGTGTAAAAAAAATTTATTTTTGTGAAAAAACTATATGTTTTTTTTTTAATGAAAAAACTATTTTTTTTTTTTTTTGAAAGAAGCTATTTTTTTGTGAAAAAAGTAAGTTCATATTTATTTTTATGCATTTCTCCTAATTTTTGTTATTTTGAAAATATTGTTAATTTTTTCATATGTATTTTTTTATAGATTTTTTGAGAGAGAAATTATAATTTATAGATTATGATAATGGCAATTTTGTAAATTGGTTGAATTTTAAAAAAATGTGACTTATTAGGGATGAAAACATTGAGCTGTAACCTTTTAAGAATAAAGTATAAAAAATGTGACTAATGGAGAATTACCCTGTTTTCCATGTATAATGATTGATCTCGTGTTTTAATATCCAGTATTTATCCTTCATAACACTCATATTTCATCAATGCCACCTACATAACCGTTTCGGAAAAAGGAAAATACACTTTTTTTCGTAAGTAATAAGCAACATATAATATAATTACTTACGAAACCAACTTTATTTAAATACCTTAATACGATTCAAACAATATTATTTTATATCTTGCTTTTTATCCCTAGCCAAGCCAAAACATTACAAAAAAAATATCAATTTATCTCGGAGCGTTTGTTGATAAACTGATGGTAAAATGAGTTTCGTTAAATTTAGCAATAGTTTGTGTTACCAAACTGTTGTTTAAATTTAACGATACTCAAGTGTTTTAAAAAAAATAAACAAGTTGTTTTTGCAGGGAAAACTATTCTGTAATGGCACATGATTCACTCCTTTTTGCTTTTTCTTTAGTAATCATTCCTTTACTACTTCACTCATTCTCCACTATACGTATCTTCACCATAACTGTTTTTAAATAAAACTTTATTGTAATTAAATATCGTACATATTCATTCTAGGTCTCTAACTGCTTTGTTACTTATGAATACAGATCTTCAAATAAAAATCCAGGGAGATCTTCCTAGGAACTGAATGTGATTTGTTATTATTTTTAGAAAATTAAGGTAGGCTCCCTAACCAAAAGAAAACTAGATGGGCATAGCTTCAAAACTGAGATTAAATACTTAATTAAAAACCAAATGCTGTCACAATTAAATGGAAAAATAAATAAGTAAGCCGAGCTTATGAACTTAACTCAAACATGCACAATATGGTTTGACAGTAAGACGGTAGGATGTCTTTTAACTTGCAAAAATCCAACGTAAAGGAAAAAAAATATATCTATTGAACTCTTTATTCTAAGTCTTTATGTGTACAAAGGACTTTAGACATGTTTGCTTGGACCTTAAATGCCAGACTTCCTTCTTTTTGTTTATAAGTTGCAATGTAATTAGTTGCTCTGCTTAATTATGCAAGGATTTTTGTTTTATTTTGTTTCTTCTTTGAAAACCGTCAAAAAATTTAACTGAATAAACCATATTAATTTCCTCCGGCTCAATAAATCTTGTTCCGTCGTGGCTTTAAAGCTCATAATTTTTCTTATCTGAAAACTAGAAATTTCAGAACGGAATGATTTTCTTTCCAGCATCAAAGCTGTAGTCAAAGAAGAGACTCTATTTGTTTAAAAATTGCAGCGTTACAATATTGAGCTTCATTTTCTTCACACTGAATACATGGGGTATTTTATTTAAGGACACTATTATTTCTTTAGGACCATTATACTCAAACTAACTAGTGACTACACTACTTGTATCAAGTATAGAACCTTTAAAGGAACATTCCCTTTGTAGGTAAAAGAACTGCTGATATAGAATAAAGACACGGTTATTGGGACCCAATATGAACAGATTCTCTTATCTGGTTCATAAAAGATGTGCTTATCAAAAATCTAAACCTACCTGCAAGCAAGGTACATAATTCAATTAACTTTAAAACACTATAAATAGCTTTTGAATCATAACCTTAACCGCACCACAAAGCAAAGCAAGGCAAAGCAAACTGTCCCTTATTTGTATAATCTACTATTTTCCCGCTTAAAAAATGTCGATTCACCAACATGCTCCTTCTAAAATGCAACAACTCATCAAAAGCGAACGCCGGATGTTCTCAGCATCCGATGATAGCGCAATGATGAAACAAATCCAATCCACTCATTCTCCTGATGGGCGTGAGGTCGACGTTGGTCCCATTCTCCGCATTATTGAGGAGATTTTTCACCGTTCTAGTCCTAGCATCAACGGTGCTATCCATGTGAGGATAAGTGCATTTTTTTCTTAAAAAAAAAATTAAGTATAATTTAGGTGCTTGGTAATGTTGGTGACTTACATATGTTGTTTGTGTATGCAGGGCACAATGCTTGAGCAATCAGATGCAATGTTGGAGGGAAAGGCTATGGTAGCTGGATCTGATGGCATCCTAGAGGCATTGGCTTACATTATACAAAAGATCTCTTGTGAGGTTGTGTTTTATCATGAATGCTTGTATAAATACTTGCAAGCGAAAAGAACTATTTAAAAAATGAAACTGAGTCTAAGGAAACAAAACAAACCTTCACTTTGTCATATATTCTTGTTATTACTGATCGGGCTCCAGACTGAAATATAATACTAAAGTTTTTATAAATTCCATTTCTATTCTAGAATAAGTATCTTTTCTAAAGTCTGAAAGGTTGGAATCCGGCCACGGCAGCAAGGACAACCGGTTGTAGCCTTGCAGGTTCTTACTATTTTGATGTTTTCAGAGGAATCATTTGAAAGCTCTTGAGTACCCATACCTAACGACCTTGACAATACTAATTTGTGTCAAGTCTTGTAATAAAGAAGCTCAAAAAATACTTTTAAAACACAAATTTCTCGAAAGGGTCTAAGAGAAAGTAGGAATTTTAACACCATTGTAACTTTCTCAATGTAGAAGTCCACACGGTTGCTCAGTGTAGAAGTCACACACTCCTATATGTTCTTAGTAACTTCTTTTGTTCAGAAATACCGACACTAACCATAAGTATTTCCTTTAAAAAATATTTTGAAATTGTAACGCCAGTTGTCATGCAAGTGTGCTGGGGGAGCAGATGCTCACGCGACTACAATGGCGATCTTTAACATGCTCTCGAACTACTCATGGGACGCAAAAGTTGTCATCTCCTTGGCGGCATTTGCCGTCAACTATGGCGAGTTCTGGCTCGTGGCCCACTTAGCCGCCACCAACCACCTCGCCAAATCAATTTCTCTCCTCAAACAGGTTCCAGATATCATCGAACATGGTGGGTCTCTCAAGTCTCGTTTTGACGCCATCGACCACCTTATCACTGCCATGTTGGATGTGACTCGCTGTATTGTCGAGTTCAAGGGTTTGCCTGAACAGTATATTTCGCCAGATACTCCGCCTATGTCGACTGCTATGGCTCATATTCCAACTGCTGCTTATTGGACTATTAGGAGTATGGTGGCTAATGCTTCTCAGATCCTTAGTCTCTTAGGCATGAGTTATGAGTAAGTTTTTTTTATACATTTTTCTAAAAAGAATAGTATATTTATATTTTCTAGATGCTAAGTTTTCTTTTAATATTAAATGCAGGCACATTACATCTACCACTGAAGCTTGGGAACTCTCAAGCTTGGCTCATAAGGTCAACAATATACACAGTCACCTTAAGGAACAGCTTGGGATTTGTCATCAACACATTGGTGAACCTTGGAAAATTTTGTCTAGTTGTTATGATACAAATAATTATATACATGTGGAACAGTTAATATACAAAATTTGACACTCTACATACTCTTGGCGCCTTGGCGGTACCATCTAAGTTATATAAATTCCTATTTGTAAGACTACGAGTACCATTGATACCCAAAATATGCAGTGTCTCAAAATTTATCGAAGTTTATGTCTTATGAATGAATTATATATATATATATGTGAGATAAGGAAATTGTTATGGTTTGAGAATCAGAAGAAATCCTAAGTTGGTATTAGAAGGCCAAGCGGCTAAAGTGTTTTTTTGTGAACACCGATTGCAGATGAGAAGAGGCATGTGGAAACTTACCAGAATCTCATTCGCCTTTTTGAGATGGCGCACATAGACAACCAGCGGATTTTGAAGGCGCTTATATACGCGAAAGATGATATGTTGCCACTTCTAGATGGCACTACCAAGACCAGGGTACTTCATAATTTTCTTTGTGTTTTACATATTTCATAACATTTGTCTTTTAACTTAGGTAGACTCAAGTCACTGGCATATATCACTTGTTAAACCATGTTGATGTTCAAACTGTGGAATGTCTCCGTACTTTAACAAGAAAGATATAGTAAGTCATCTTTATATGAGCAAATCACACATGGGTTGTTTGGCCTCATTTTTGAGTAATTAAGATGGTATTTTTAAACTACTAAAAGATCTATGTTTATCCACTTTATAAATTCTAGCTTTCAAATGAAAATAAAAAAATCTTGTTTTTAGCCACCATCGAAACAGGCACCGATGTTTTCAAATTTTCTTTTTTTTGAAACAAACGCAGGTTGGCGTTGAGGTTCTGAGGAGAAAGACAGTGTTACTCCTCATAACAGACCTCGACATCCTACCCGAAGAGATTTTAATTCTAGGCCAATTCCACCAAGAGATGAAACAACGGCAAGATCTTCACTACGAGATAGTGTGGCTCCTAATCTTCGACCAAACCAACATTTGGACCGAAGCTCACCAGAATAAATTCGAGGAACTTTCGTCGATGATGCCGTGGTACTTCTGAAATTACGGTTCACGAACCATATAGCCGTGGCTTATTTTCCTACTATAGCTTAATTCGCGAGTTTAACTGTTTTGTATACAGTAACCTAACGTAAATAGATCAACCATGGTATATCCCTCTACATTAACGAAAAACATTACGTTTTTATAGTCTCTTTTGTAAAATAATGTTTTTCGTAAATACCATGTT
This sequence comes from Primula veris, assembly GCA_963682055.1. Taxonomy (NCBI): domain Eukaryota; kingdom Viridiplantae; phylum Streptophyta; class Magnoliopsida; order Ericales; family Primulaceae; genus Primula; species Primula veris. The sequence goes on along the minus strand of OY821745.1, from coordinate 3,936,421 downwards.
TAAAAAAATAACACATTAACCTATTTGATAGTTTTAAAGTTAATAAAAGGAGTGTACTGATTGAGCAATAAACATTAGGATAACGTACTAATTACAAGACATTGAAGGTTGGTATAAAAATTGAAAGCCTGATGGGTTGATGTACAATTACAATAAAGTAGAAAAGTGTTAGGGTCGATACAGGCGAACACAAAAAAAGACAGAAAACTTAAACCGAGCACACACTCTTTGATAACGGAGTTCACCCAAATTGGCTACGTCTCCGGGCCGCTACACGTGGCACTTAATATTATTAAGAGGATTACAAACGTAATCTAGCTAAACACAAAGCTATGGTTCTCTCGCAAATAGAACTCTCTCTTTATAATGTAGAGGTGTTTGTGTAGGTGTAATTACAATATAAGATATTGGGGCATATAAATAGAACCCATAATGGCTCATATTACAATTTCAGGCGATGTGGGATAATTAGGAAACATGGCCAAACCTCATTTGGCTCCACAACTCAACAATCTCCCACTTGGAGTCAAATGTCGAGTGCTTCAATTATCCCCGACCACCGAACTCACTGTGCTCCACCGAGCAGAATGCTCCCATCGGTATCCTTATATAGTAATTGATACTCTGCCGTCATCGGCGAGTTACTCATTATTCCAGTGTAGCGACGACCCTGAGTCTCAAGCTCGGAGTCCTACTGAGGTTGCACACAGCCTCAGTTTGTCGATTGTAACAGTCTTCGTTAGCATATCGGCGGGGTTCTTAGCGCCCTCAATTTTTTTCTAGCGCGAAGATTCCATCTTCCAGAACAGCCCGGATAAAATGGTAACGAATCTGTATGTGCTTTGTGCGTGAATGGAATACAGGGTTCTTAGCTAGCTGAACTGCACTTTGACTATCACAGTGCAGAACTCCCTTGTCGGTCCTCTGACCGAGCTCCTCTAAGAAACCTTGCAACCAAATCATCTCTTTGCTTACTTCCGTCATCGCGACGTACTCAGCCTCTGTGGTCGACAGTGCAACGATCTTTTGCAGCTTCGATGTCCAACTCACAGCAGTACCACCGTAGGTACAAACACATCCCGTTGTGCTTTTTCGGCTGTCCAGATCACCGGCCATGTCAGCATCCACATAGCCGTGCAGGCCTTCCGAGGTCTTTCGGAAACGTAATGCCAAACTCACGGTACCCGAGAGATATCTCAATATCCACTTCACAGCTTCCCAATGGTGCTTTCCTGGGTTACTCATGTAACGACTGACAACTCCCACTGCATGGGCAATGTCCGGTCTTGTACACACCATAGCGTACATCAAGCTACCAATTGCTGAAGCGTAGGGTATGTTCGACATACGATCCTTTCCTTCCTCGTCCAGGGGTGATTGTTTCTTCGACAAGCTAAAGTGTGCGGCTAGCGGTGAGCCTACAGCTTTGGCATCACTCATGCTAAACCGTGCCAACACTTTCTTCACATACTCGGCTTGCGACAGAAATAGGGACCCATCCCTTCCTCGAGATATCCTCATACCGAGGATCTGATTTGCGGCACCCAAATCCTTCATCTCGAACTGTTTCGCCAACTGTTGCTTCACCTTGTTAATCTCAACAAGGCTCGACCCGGCGAGCAACATGTCATCTACATACAAAAGTAGTATGACGTACGAAGAGTTCGCAAATCTCTTCACGAAACAGCAGTGATCGCTATCACTTCTTTCGAATCCGGTATCCGCCATGAAACTGTCAAACTTCTTATACCACTGCCGTGGTGCTTGTTTTAACCCGTACAAGCTCTTCCGCAGTTTGCAGACCAGTTTCTCTTTTCCCTTTTCGGCAAACCCTTCAGGTTGGAGCATGTAAATTTCCTCATCAAGATCTCCATGGAGAAAGACAGTTTTCACATCTAACTGCTCAAGATGAAGATTCGCATTTACAACAATGCTCAACAATAGCCGAATAGTCGTCATCTTAACGACTGGTGAAAAGATCTCGGTGTAGTCAATTCCTACCTTTTGCTGGAACCCTTTGACTACTAGGCGTGCCTTATACCGTTTCGTGCCGTCTTGTTCCTCCTTCAGTCGGAACACCCATTTATTGCTCAGTGCCCTCTTCCCCTTGGGCAGTTCGGCTAACTGCCAAGTCACACTCTTCTCGAGTGACTTCATCTCATCCTTCATCGTGAGCTCCCACTTGCTAGAGTCTTTCAGCTCCAGAGCTTCTTCTCTACTTTCGGGCTCTCCTGCATCACTGAGCAATATGTAATGCAGGGAAGGAGAGTATCGGGCAGAAGGTCTCCTCATACGATGACCTCGGCCCAATTCAGGTCGGGGAGTTTGGGGCAGCTCCTCGGCCTCTTCAGCATCTGCTGGTCGGTTGTCGAGCACCACTGGCTCATCTTCAATGTCATTTTCCAACATTCTTGGAAACGCATTCATGTCGACCATACCACTTTCCTCGGACGGGAGCGCATCTTCTTCCACCACTACATTTTGACGATCTTTGTACAAAATGCTTTCGTTGAAGATGACATCCTTACTGCGAATGATCCTCTTTGCTTGACCATCCCAGAAGCGATATCCGAATTCAGCTCCACCGTACCCTACAAAGTAACACACTTTGGATTTCGAGTCAAGCTTGGTACGTTCATTTATGTCGACATGGGTATATGACAGACAACCGAACACTCGTAAGTGTTCATACGAGATAGGCTCTCCTATCCACACTTCCTCGGGAATCCTCCTTTCTAGGGGCACTGAGGGTCCGCGGTTAATGAGGTAAACCGCCGTGCTTACTGCATGTGCCCACAAGGCTTTGGGCAACCCACTTTGCAGTCTCATACTCCTAGCACGCTCATTGATTGTTCGGTTCATTCGCTCGGCCACGCCATTCTGTTGTGGCGTTCTTCGGATGGTCTTCTCCATTCGAATGCCTCTCTGAGCACAGAACTCTACGAACTTCGCATCAATGTACTCTCCCCCGTTATCGGACCTCAGACACTTGAGTTTATTCCCGGTCTCTAGTTCGACCATGGCCTTCCATTCTTGGAATTTCTTAAACACCTCAGACTTGTGTTTCAAGAAGTAGACCCATGTTTTCCTCGTCGAATCATCGATGAAGGTCACATAGTACCGAGCTCCTCCCAGTGAGGTTACTGGAGATGGTCCCCATACGTCTGAGTGGACCAGTGCTAGCTTCTCCTCCTTGGGAGCTTTTCCACCTTTCCGGAAGCTCACTTTCTTCTGCTTTCCGAAGATGCAACATTCACACATGTCGAGGTTGACAGACTTCAAGCCTGGAAGTTTGCTGTCCTTCGCTAACACCTTCATCCCCTTCTCGCTCATGTGACCCAACCGTCGATGCCATAGTTCCGAGCAGTTCTGCGACACAGCTGTCGCAATTGTACGCTCCTCATCGGTCGTCATGTACAATGTACCGACCTTACTCCCTCGGGCTATCACCATAGCTCCTCGTGAAACTTTCCAAGCTCCACTGCTGAACGAAATGGAGTGCCTTTCGGCATCGAGTTGACCTACTGAGATCAGATTCTTGGTCAACCTCGGGACATGCCTAACTTTCGTCAGCTTCCATACCGATCCATTTGGAATGCGAATCTTCACATCGCCAGTTCCAACAACATCCAACGCTTCTCCGTCGGCTAGATACACTTTACCGAAATTACCCGCATGGTAATTTTCGAATAAATCCTTCTGAGCGGTCGTGTGAAATGATGCCCCAGAGTCTAGAATCCACGATTCTATATTTCTCTGTTTGGTAAGCAACAAACTGTCACCCGAATCCTCGTCGCTCGCAACATTAACCACGTGATCACGGCCGGTACTCTTCTTCGGCTGCTTGCACTCATGACTGAAGTGCCCCATACCCTGGCAGTTATAGCATCGAAGATTCTTCTTACTCCGACCGCTATCTTTCCCGCCTCGGCTTTGCCCTCTTCTACCTCGGGATTGTGAACGTCCTCTAACGTCCCATACCCTGGCCTTACCCCGGTCTCTTGAACCCATGTTCAAGGCTGCTCCATCATTTGAGCATTCACCCATATCCAATCTCCTGAGTTCCTCAGCGAGTATTTGATCTCGGATGCCGTTGTAAGTCAGTTTCTCCTTTCCAATTGAGTTGCTAACAGCAGCTCGCATGAATTCCCAACTGTTCGGTAAAGAGGCTAGCAGTATAAGGGCTCTCACTTCGTCTTCAAAAGTTATCTCCACCGCATCCAACTGATTTACGGTGTCGATGAACTTGTTCACGTGATTTGCGACAGGTGTCCCCTCAGCCATGCGTAGGTTGAACAACTTACGCATGAGATGTACCTTGTTGTTCGCGGATGGTTTCTCATACATGTCGGTGAGGATCTTCATCATCCCCATCGTCGTCGTCTCTCTTGCGACGTTATGTGCGACACTCCTAGATAGTGTTAGGCGGATCACTCCCAACACTTGTCGGTCTAAGAGTTTCCACGCCTCCTCGGTGGTCGTGGTCGGCCTTTCCTCAAGGAGAAGTGGCTGATGCATCTTCCTCCCGTATAGGTAGTCCTCTATTTGCATTCTCCAGAATGCGAAGTCCTTCCCGTCGAACTTCTCGATCCCGTGTGCGGTTCTGTCTTCTTTCGCCATCGATCTTCCTCAGCTCTGATACCACTTGTTAGGGTCGATACAGGCGAACACAAAGAAAGACAGAAAACTTAAACCGAGCACACACTCTTTGATAACGGAGTTCACCCAAATTGGCTACGTCTCCGGGCCGCTACACGTGGCACTTAATATTATTAAGAGGATTACAAACGTAATCTAGCTAAACACAAAGCTATGGTTCTCTCGCAAATAGAACTCTCTCTTTATAATGTAGAGGTGTTTGTGTAGGTGTAATTACAATACAAGATATTGGGGCATATAAATAGAACCCATAATGGCTCATATTACAATTTCAGGCGATGTGGGATAATTAGGAAACATGGCCAAACCTCATTTGGCTCCACAACTCAACAAAAAGCGCGCCTCTCATGACTATTTTTTGCCAAACAGGTACTCGCTCTACCACCCCTCGTACCTCGAACCGGCGGTTGTTAGATACATAAAAGAAGTGTGGCATTTTACAAAGAAGTTGATACTTGTGGTGCTTGATCCACAGGCTAAGGTTGTTTGTACTAATGCATTACATATGATGTGGATTTGGGGGAATATAGCATACCCTTTTACAAGCTTGAGAGAGGAGTCTTTGTGGAAAGAAGAGTCTTGGAGACTTGAGCTTATTGTTGATAGTATTGATGTTGAGATACTTGATTGGGTAACAATTCCTTTTTGATTCATTTTTTAACCAGAATTTGGTTTATAGAATATGTCCCTAATATGGGCTTTTTTATCTACAGCTTTAAAGTTTAAACAGATAAACTGGAATTTTTAAGTTTGAGAAAAGAAAAAGTGGCTTCATCCAGCTAAGGCTTCTAGCTTTTTCACGCAAAAAAACAGGATACCACAGCTTTTCAAGTTGTAAACCAAATACAGTCTAATTTTAAGAAAAAAAGTAATAGAAAAAAAATGGAAGCTACCAAACAAGGCCTATGAAGCCATCGTAACAAGCTAAGATTGGAGTGGATGCCATTAGACCGGCGGACTTAGATGCATACTATCTATCCATGTATGCATATTTAGAACACATCATTTACATCATCCTTAATTTTTATAAGGGTGATACTTGGAAACAAACTAAAACTAATTTATACAACCAAACTATAATGTATCCTATTGATTTTATACCTGTAATCTAAATTTTTTTCAACCAATATTCATATCTTCATAGTTGTACCCGAAAAGATATTTCAATTATTTTCAGATAGCTAATATTTTTCTTGTTGGTGCGCAACATCTTAGATTACGCAAGGAAAATTCATTTGCTTGTACGGAGGAGACAACATTGAGTGGATCCGAAAATTCACCACAACAGCCAAACAAGTCGCCAGGTCAGCAGGGATAACCCTCGAAATGGTGTACGTAGGAAAAAGCAAAGCAAAAGAGCGCGTCAGGCGTATTAACGAGATCATCACGAGTGAAAATCTCAGCCATTACTGGCCTGATTTCATATCCATCTGGTATTGTTTTATACATGTATATTGTAGGTTGTAAATAATAGTACAAAATTTCTAAAATTTGTTGTATTCTGGAGATGATTTTCTAGAAACCCAATAAGAACTCAATCAATAAAGTCTTAATTCGGTATTAATATTTTTATCTGTTTTCATAATTTCCCAACAGGTATTTCTGGGCCAGGCTCGAGAGCATGCTCTACACAAAAATGCCACATGGAAAAACCGTACAAAACGATCGTGTAATGCAAGAGGTATTAACGGTTCTCGGTTTTGATGGGAGTGATCAAGGGTGGGCGATATTTAGTAGGGGTAACTTTGAACTTACTAAGGCTAAAGGGGATACAATATTGACGAGCTTACAAGAGTTTGAAAGTTGGGAAGATGAGGCGAGACAGAGGGGATTTGTGCCCGCGTTAGAAGATAAACTATCACAATTACATACGCCTCAGCATTGCAATCGTCTTATTTTGCCTGGGATTAATGGGGATATATCGGAGATGGTGATTTGTGCTGAATGTGGGCGCCCAATGGAGAAATACTTTATGTATCGTTGTTGCACTGATTAGATAAGTGTGCTTTCGATGTTAGGCCCGGTTTTTTATAAGTTTGTGTGCTTACGTATTACTAGTGTGTTTGTTTTACATGTATACGGGAAGTTTAGTACCGTGATCTTTAAGCATTATGTTGTTTGGTTAAATAAACTACATGAATATCCAAGTTTAGGAGTTTGCGTGTGAGTTATGTGTGAGATTATTTCAAGGGTTTGATGTTATGTTAAAACTTGATTGTAATAGTATGTGAGAAATATTTGTAATATGATTTAATGCCTGGTTTAATTAGGTTTGTTCTTACTGTATAAGCTCTTGATTCTGATAGGATTTTAAGGTGATTTTTATTCTTGACTTGGTATTTGAGTGTCAATTAGCATTTAATTTATTTGGTTGTTTGTTACTTTCATAATATCTTCCTTTTTTGAATCTCTGTATTCAAGAATCCAGTAATTTTGATATTTTTGGTCAAAGTACACTCACAAATTGTGTTTTACCACAAAGACAGGGTTATCAGTTATAAAAGGAAAAAAGATAGAAAAACTAGCTCCATTTTTTTTATTTTTTTATTTTATAAATTATAGTAGGGTACTCCACCTAGCCCCATCTAATTACAAGTAAACCGCAATTAAAAGCTGGTAAAGATACCTCTGTACAACATCTTTTTTTTTAATTTTTGTAAAAAGAACTGTATACTATATAGTACTTCCTTTAAATAATTTAACAGCATCCAAGATCAGACACAAAAAAAATTAGTTATATAATAAAAAAGCCTTATTTACCAATATGATCATGAAGACCATATATAAAGGACTTCTTATGTTGTAGTATAAAAGCTTAAAGTCCGAGTTACCGCGAACCTTTAAGCTGGGACCGAGTTTTAAACCGGACATTACCGGGATTTCATTAAACCTCGAATAAAAACCGTTTTTGTTTTTTATTTTGCCTATTTCAGGTTATAACTGGAATAAAAACCATAGTTATATACCACCCCATGCACAAGTTGCTATCAATGAATTATTCCATTGGCTCATAAAAAAATAGGTACTAGAATAAGTATATTCCCTCCAACTTTCTTGGGTCCTTTGTTCTCATTACTTTCGTGAATCCCCTCAATCAAAATACTAAATAGATTATTGCTCCTTTACATTCTCTAATCTCGTTGGCCAATCAGGAACATTATATTGCACAAACACACATATTTAACCAGATAAAATAATTTTTGAAAAAAATTAACTTATTTTTTGAAAAAATCAACTTTAAAAAAAAAAATGACTTTTTTGAAAAAACTAGCTTTTTTTTTGAAAAAATTAACTTTAAAAAAAACAAAAGAAGTTGCTTTTTTAAAAATATTAAATTTAAAAAAAGAAAAAAATTTATAAAAAAAGTTAAATATTTTTTAAAAAAGTTATTTTTTCTAAAAGTTATTTTTTTCAAAAATAAGTTAATTTTAAAAAAAATCGGGTTAAAAATGTAAAATTATAAATTTTTCGGGTTAAATTCATATGTTTTATAAAATTTAAGACTGTAATGTAATTTAAACTTAAATTCCGTCCAATTAAATTGACGGAGTTCCCAATATAAGAAAAAATATATAGTTCGGTGCATCAATTGTTTATCTCAGTAGTTTGGTCTCAATTTTGTTAATGTCAGTAGTTTGGTCACAATTTTGTTAATGTACGATATTTTGGGTTAATAAACCAATTTTTTTCTCGGTGTGATATTATTAGTTTATTATGTGACATAAAGCTCTAAATACTAAATGCGTTTAGAGAATAAATATTACTTTATACTCACTTCATTCCAAAATATAAGTCAATTATACTATTTTAGATTGTTACATAATATAAGTTCATTTTATCAAAATAGAATTTTTTTTGTGTAGTATTAAATATTTATCCATATTTTTAGTTTCTAGTACAATGTGTATGAATAAAAATGAAGATAAAAAATAAAAATAGAAGATAAAAAATGTGTGATAATTGTATTTTTTCAATAAGTTGAGTTTTCATAGAGATTAATAATTTGAAAAGAAGGAATAGTATTTTTGATAGAAAAACAAGAGAATAGTCGCTACGAAGACTTGTGAGTCAGTCAAGTCACGTTCAGACCCTGACCCATACAAGTTGCTGGAGTAGTAAATACAGAAAACGATGGAGCATTTCTAAGTATCTATAGGCCATAATTAGTTAACATTACAATAAATTTAATAAGATTTGCAGATAATCAGGCGAATGCAGTGGCGATCAAAGTCACATTCTTGACAAGAACAAAATAAAAGCCCCGGTGAGGTTCATAAAATCTTTTCAGATCACAATGCGTTAGCGATTTTGATAATTCATCCAAAGGGTTAGGTTTTTATGACCTATGTGTTTTTGGTAATATGAGCTAAAAACAGTTCAACTAACGAATTCTTTTGAGAAAAAACTTCAAAAGGGTTGATAGTTCAAGAAATTTGTGGGTATTCCGGTTTGGTTTCTAGTCCACTTCATTAGCATTGTTGTGGTAAATAACGGAAGATTAACAACTGGTAATCGGAAAATTATACTTTTATGTTTTAACAAACTTGAAAATTCTGGAAAGAAAATTTTAATTAGTTTAAGCTCATGCTACTATCTACAAACCCTACATAGACCTTCCAAGCAATTTACACTTTGAATGACTTGTCCAACTCAACCCGCGTTATTCATTTAAGAAGAACACAAAGAGCCTCAATTAAGTACTATATAGTTTATGGAACTTAAAATTCTGGGTTCCACACGTTTTCTATTGTAATTTGTAATCAGAAAAAAGTTACTTTGTTCCTTTTCACTTTTTGTCTTCTTCGTTAGCGGCAGATCTTTTTTGGAGTTTTTTTTATCCTATAAACTAAGGGAAAAGTCATCAGATTCTTTAGATACAAAATGTAGTTATTTAAAAATAATTCTTCTAAACAAAACTGAGTTTTCAAGTTGACTGACCAAATCAACACAACTTAGGCATTGTTTGGCTGAACTGCATGCATTTCATTGACCGGCTTTCAAGTCGAGCTCTTTCTGACTTTTCCACATGAAAATAAACTAAAAACATTAAGTTCGAAGAACCCACCTAAACTTAGCTAAAGCAATTTTGCAAGAGCTACACTAAAAGTGCAAAACGCGTAAGCTTTTAGCAGTCTAAAAAGCGGAAAAGAAAAAAAAAAAACTTTTCAGGATTTTTTAAAGATTTGAGTCGAGCTTTTTTACTGCAATCTTTTTTAAAACGGAGATCACAAGTACTAAAAAGAAATGGAAATAATTTCCACGTGAAAGAAAAATCAGCTACTTTCGGTCCCACGACAAAGTGTCTAGTCATGTACTATCTATTTATAAAATAAAATTCCTCACCACTCAACTCTTATACATATAGCCAATAACCGTTTATTTTTTTTCTGGAGAAACCACCACCAATGGCTCCGACCACCCGACGAACGCACCTCTCTCTACTCTATCTCCTCACTCTACTCATCCTGACTCATGCCAAACTCATCACCCTATACCACTCGGACCACGAGGTCCTTTTAATTGTCCTAAAAAACTTGGGACTTAAAACCCATGATTTTAATAAAGACAATCTATGTAACTTGAATGGAGTTTTTTGTGAAAAGAGAATATTGGACAACTCTTATGTTCTCCGAGTCACACGTATCCTTCTCGACTCGCACCAGCTTACTGGATTTATTTCTCCAGAAATAGGCCTATTGTCCGAGCTTAGAGAGCTCTCTTTATCTAACAATAAAATAGTCGACGAAATCCCGCCGTTCATAGTTGACTGTCGCAATATCGAAATTCTAAACCTGGGAAGTAATTTATTATCAGGTGAGATCTTCTCGGAGATATCATCGCTGGATCGTCTACGGGTCCTTGACCTGTCATCTAATCAATTTTCCGGTGATGTACCCTTTTCTATCAGCTCCTTCCGGAGACTACAATTTTTTGATATTTCTGATAACAATTTCGACCAAAATGATTTTCCAAAACGGTATATGTTAGCAGAAAGCAATTCGACTCTAGCTATAAACTTTACTAGCGGTCGAAATTCAAGAATTTCTCCCGCTCCTTCGCCTGCACCAGTATCCGCACAAAAAGAAAACAAACAGAAACATAGAAATGTTGGGATGGTAATACTAGGGTTCATGTTGGGAATAACCGGGGGGACTTTTTCGGGAATAATCTTATCCATTCTCTTTAAAGTACTATTGGGCTTATTCAAGTGTAGAGGGGAAACTTTGGGACCGGTGATATTCAGTTCCCTGATTAAAAAACCTGAAGATTTGGATTTTCTAGAGAATGAGGAGGTGTTCTCTACTCTAGAAGTGATTGGCGAGGGTGGTTGTGGTAAAGTATATAAAGCGCCTCTACCGGGAAATGAAGGTAAAATTATTGCAATCAAGAAAATAATTCCACCCTCGGGAGATGCTGGTGAGTTAACAGATGAAGATACCAATCTTTTGAATAAGAAAATGAGACAAATTAGGTCCGAAGTTAAAACCGTAGGCCATATTCGGCATAGAAATCTTCTCCCACTATTAGCTCATGTGACGAGGCCCGATTGTCATTATCTTGTGTATGAATTCATGAAGAATGGAAGCTTACAGGTACAAGTAGAAATCCCATTTCTTATAAAGTCACATGTGTCGTATTATTTCAATGTCCCACTCTACCTTTAAACATGTCATTTTTGGGGTAAAGATAAGAAAATATATAATGATAGAAATTAAATTCTGATCTAAAGAAAGAGTGACGAATTCATATGAGCTCAATTTATTGACTGTTGAAACTTAAACAAAACTTCCAGTGCTACTGTATAGTAGTATTAATCAAATCCAGTGTTTACCTCATTTAACATAGGCCTTGTTTGGTTGCAGCTTTAAGCTCAGAGAATTTTCTTTTTCTGGTTAAAGCTGGTTTGTGTTTGGCTAACCAGATTAAAAGAGCTGAGCATTTATGGATGTTTTTCTAAAAAATCTAAAAGATTTAAGCTGGATGAACCCAGCTTTTTTCTCAACCTAAAAAGCCCAGCTTGTTTGCTCAAAATCTTCGGTATGAATTTTCACTTTAATCAACAAGCCACACGGAATTTTGATTATAAATTAACCTCGCCCAAGCCAGCAGAATCAACACCACTCAAAAGGAAAATTAAGTCTTTACCAGAATACAAAACTAAAATCAGTAAAAAAGCTTACACTTAAAAGTTCAATTCCCAACAGGATATGCTGAGTGCAGTTTCACAAGGAACGAGAGAACTTGACTGGTTAACGAGGCATAAGATAGCTCTCGGAATAGCAAGTGGGCTCGAGTATCTCCATTTCAACCATACACCTCGTATAATCCACAGAGATCTTAAACCAGGAAACATCCTATTAGATGATGACATGGAAGCTCGTATAGCAGATTTTGGTCTCGCAAAGGTTGTCCCAGATGGAAACACTCACATGTCAACTTCTCATGTGGCAGGTACTTTAGGGTACATTGCCCCGGAGTACCACCAAACTTTGAAATTTACGGAGAAATGTGATATATACAGCTTCGGAGTGATTATCAGTGTTTTAGTGATAGGAAAGTCTCCAAATGATAGCTTTTTCCTAACTACAAATGAGGTCGGTTTGGTGAAATGGATGAGAAATGTAATGACATCAGAAGAACCGAAAAGAGCAATCGATATCAAGCTGATGAATAATGGGTACGAGGAACAGATGCTATTGGTACTTAAGATTGCTATTTTTTGCACTAGGGAAGATCCGAAACAGAGGCCTAATAGTAAGGATGTTAGGTCAATGTTAGCTCAGATCGAGTATAACAATCCTAGGCAGATTGAGACTGAGTAATCGCTTTAGGGACAGGAAAGTATGGCGTAAAACTGTAAAAGTCAGGTTCAAAATAATCCTTGGTTGAGTACTTCCGAAAGATAAATTACTCAATAGGCTGTTCTATCAATTTGTTAAGATATATCCTATGGGTTGGTTTTGATGTACTTAAAATAAATAATTACAAGTGTAAAGACTGAAAAATAATAATAATTTTATTTATATAATGGAATATGACTCTATTACGAAATTTCGACACTTGCAGAATGTAAATGCTATTAATTAAAATTGCAGACAGAATAATATAAGTTATTAAACTGCTTGACTGGTTTGTAATTAAACGAAACTGCCAGACATAATAGTATAAAACTAAACTGATGGACTGTTTCTGTAAATAAATTACAGGACTGAAATGAGACTAATCTAATTACAGAATGGAAACAGTATTTTAAATAAATTACAGAAAGTTAAAACAAAATTTAAATGTTACAGCTAAGGACAGGAAATTGAAATACTGAAATTAAATTACATAAATGAAATGAATTAAAAAAGGCATAAAAGAAATAGACGAGCCTACTGTTTAACAGTATGCCTAGGGGTGGATACGGGGCGGATTGGGGCGGATTTGTTTCAATCCTAATCCAACCCGTAAAATAAATGACGGGGCGGATTGATGAAATTTAAATATCAACTCAACCCAATCCAACCCGTTACAATTAAAACTCCAACCCAACCCATTCCAACCCGCAAAATAAATTACGGGTTGGGGCAGGTTGAGTTTAAATTTATTCTTAAATTTTTATTTTGGTACTTCATTTTTCATAGTTTGCATAATCAACCCAAATTTTAAAATAAATTGAATATTTCAAACAGAAATATAAATTAAACTCAATCAAAGTACGTTTAGAACATTCACGAACATGTAATAAAACTAAAATATAACAATAATTAAAGGTTGATATCTTAAAATACACATAATGTGTGTGTGTGTGTGTGTGTGTGTGTATATATATATATATATATTGCGGGTTGAAACGGATTGTGACGGATTAACCCGCGGTTTGTGAACCTCAACCCTAACCCAACCCGCAAAATATATAGCGGATTGGGGCGGGACGAATTGATTTTTTTTGGACATTCAACCCACCCCAACCCGCCCCAATCCATGCGGGTTGGGTTACGGGGCGGATTTACGGATTTTTTGCCCACCCTTATGTATGCCCTTAACCGATATTCGCCTAACCACCTTTGATGTTTCTGGTTATGTTTGGCGCTTCGATCCCAAAGTACAACGTCTCAGATGACTCGCCAGAAATTAGCGACGAGTCAAGGTCAAGCTGTTGGTGGGTGACTCTCTCTGAATAAAATGTAATGCTGATTCAGAGAGATGATATATGCTGTTGTGTTTGATTTCAGAATGTTATGTTTTGACATTAAAATTGTTGGAAAAATGTTGGAAAACATGTATTTTAAACATGTTTGTTTCAAGTGGTCAGGGACCATCTTTGAATCAATTTTCAATGCGACTCCTCAGTTTTTCTGAGGCCATACTCAATGCGTTTGAGTAGCTCGTGTGACGAGCTTCGCAACGGTATATCGCATGACCCATTCGGAGGAAGGGTGTGAATGATAATTGGACTCGAAGGTTGGTACTCGAAAGAGGGAAAACCCGAAATCTGGAAAATGAAGTAGAGAGTGGGAATAAACCATGAGGGTTACCCCACATTGGAAAATCAAGGTTGATTTTTACTCTATATATACAAGTCCATCCCATGTAGTTGGTAAACTAATAAAGTCCACATACCCATGAGTGGGTTAGTGTGTACCACACACGCGCGTGCTCGCTCGGGTCACGGGCCGCGGGCCGCGAGATGCGGGATTTGGGATTTGAGATTTGGGGAATGTCTCGGGTCTTGGGTCTTGGGTCTTGTACTAATCTGAAAAGGGACTTTTGCATATTTCCAAGAGCAGGAGGCGGATTCTGGGGATGTAACTCCCAGAATTAAATGACCACAATTAATTCTGCGGTTTCAGAATTTCCTCAATAAAGAGGCAGCCTTCCCTCCCATTCCAGCATACATGAAATCATTCTCTCTTCTCTCTAACATCAAAACAGTAGCCTATATTTTTTATTCATAGCACTTAGAAACCAGAGAGAACCACCCACTAAAAGCTCGACTTAGACTCGTCGCCAGTTTTCGGCGAGTCTTCCGAGAGACGTTGTACCTTGGGATCGAAGCGCCAACGCAACCAGAAACCTTAAGGTGGTTGGGCGAATATCGGTTAAGGGCATACTGTTAACAGTAGTCTCGTCTGATTATTTATTTACATTTCTGTCCAATTTTATTTCACATTTAAATTCAGTTTTTACATTCTGTTTTTTCAATTCAGTATTTTAATTTCAGTACCTAGCTGTAGCTTTTATATTCTGTATTTACCTTTCTGTAATTTACTTAAAGTACTGTTTCTATTATGTAATTTCAGTTCTGTAATTAAATTCTGTAATTAGAATAGTTTCAATTCAGTCCTGTATTTTTAATTCATATCAGAACAGTCCGGCTGTTAAGTTTATACTTTCCAGTCCGGCAGTTTCTATTAATTACAAACCAGTACATCAGATTATTAATTAATAATAATCTGATAACGTTTGTTTTATTTACGTTTCAGTACCTACATGTTGTAATCAGTTTATTGTATTCCATTTGGAAATTAATAAAGATTACACTGGTTTTATTTAATTATTGTTTAGTCCTTTATTTATTATTAATTGTTATTTCGTACGCGGAAACCAACAAAAGTTACTTTAACTTTGCAATGAATTCATATTTATTGCAACAGTTATAAATTTTCTGGAACCTTTTTCCGAACAGGCGCGCGCTTTCGTCGAACAGGGTACACAATACACACATGTGTATGTGGACACACAACTTAATATCCACAAGTGATAGCTTTGTATATACATTGTAAAAATGACTCTTCATTTTCCAATTTGGGATAATTTCCAATGAGTTATTCTCATTTAACCCATTTTTTCAGCATTAAGAGTTTTATTATTTCTCAACCTCAATCTTTGATGCCAATTTCCATTCACTCCTATTCTACGAATAGATCATGCGACATACCGTTACGAATCTTGTCATACCATCTACTCAACCGTCTTGAGTATGGTGTCAAAAGACAACGGTTGTCACTCGGAATCTTGACTCAAAGATGGTCTCGTGACCCTTCAAAAACTAACATGTTAAATATGGTTTTTCCAACACTATGTTCCAAAAGATTGCGTGAAGAGGTTAATTTTATAAGCATTTTAGCATAAATGCTTATAAAATTATATCGTCTCCACTCTCTCCAGTAGTTTCTTCCCTGATCACCGTATATCATTCACTGCATTTATGTAAAATTTGCATCTACACCCAAAATCTGAAGATTTAAAAAAAGATAAAATGTGGCCAAGATAATGTAAATAAGGTGACTATGCTAACTTCTTTAGTCAAAATTAAACAAAACTTTACATGTCCATATCACAGTTTAGAATCATTAACGACAACCACAAAGTACATAACATTCAAGGTAACAACAGATAAAGCTTTATAATCAATCATTTCATGCTTTGAATATCACAAAAATCTAAAAGTAGCTGCAGAAGTAATCTTAATATAAAAAAGTGTACAACGTGAAACGCTAATCAAACTAGCAAATATTTAGAAACTTGAAAAGCCTAATATAATTTCATAATCGTAAAACATGTTTTTTAATTTATTTTAGATTACTCATTTATATGCATGAAAAAAGCATGATAGCATCGCATATGAAGAAATTTGTAAAGAATCCTAGACTTTAAAGAGGAAATAGTGAAAGAAATTAACAAGAAACTAAATATGATTTATAGATGTATTTTTGAGAGAGGAAGGAGCACTCCATCTTTTATGATAATTGATGTGACAAACCTTAACATGACAAAGTAAAAAGAATAAAAGTAAAAGAGATAAGTAATACTAATGTGGACCACTTAAATAAAAATAAAATAAATTACCAAAAGTTTCGTGCCTAATTAAAGAACCACATCAATAATAATTAATACTCACATTTTAATTCAGAAATATGGTAGTTTTGTAATATAATTTATTATTCAAGGGGTATATTGATCTTTTTACACTGAAACTAATTGGTGGATGCATGTGTCCCCATGTAGATCCGCCCATGATGACTAGTCGTTAAGAATTAGTAGACATAATTAGTACACCTAAACCATTGGAAATCTTATCAATAGACATAATTCATAAGTTTAGTAATCTAGTGTTTGAAATTAGAGTTGTGTAATAATTAAACATAAAAAATACTTCCAAAAAATAGAGTGTTACTATTGCAATCCAAAAAATCTACTTAAAACTCTTACCCGATTAGCTGGCTTGCCTAGTCATACTCATACAAACACTGTTATATATAGATTCATGTAACTCTAAATATATGAGTAATGTATTATAAACATTGATAACAAAAAATACAACTATAAATTAAGAAAAAATAAATAAGTGATAATTGTATTTTTAAAAAGAATTTTGTTATTGCCACCTTCAAATTCAACTCGTTGACGTGGATTTTACTAATCACACAATTCATAGGATAGACTCATAACTTACACACAAGTTACACACTTCATACGCTAATAAAATACATATTTATCCGTTCAAATATACATAAAATTCTATAATTTGATAAATCAAAATATTAATATTCACATAATAAAAATATAATCTACTAAAAACCCAAATAAAAATATATTAGAACCTTATTTTAGTCTACCCTAAATTTAAATATTAATTAAAAAAATGTAAATATAAAAACTCAACACACTAAAAATTCAAATAAAAATATAATAGAATCCTAATTGAGCCTATCGTAAATTTAAATATTAATTAAAAAAAACTGTTAAATATAAAACTCAACCCACTAGAAACTCAAATAAAAATATACTACAAGTCTAGTTGAGCCTACCCTAAATTTAAATATTAATTAAAAAAAATGTTAAATCTAGTATTAATAACAATCAAAACTCTTGATTAGGTGGATACGTCGTGTAATATGACACATCAGCATGTTGATTTTTTGTGTAGAAAAAATGTGTGAGCAAAAACATTTTCCATTTAACATAAATTATTAAATTGTTACCATTTAACATTAACAATTAAAATTCATGATAAATGGATTTACCATGTGTATATACCATATCAGCGGGTTGATTTTTTTGGTAGAAAAATAGGTGAGCTAAATCATTTATCAAAAAAGTATATTTTTTGCTGGTAAAAATTACATATGTTTTTTCATTTATAAGGTGGTGTCATTTTTTTCCCACTCTGGAAAACAAGAAAAATAAACAAAAGCCGATTAACACGTGGAAACATTAGGGAAAGCCATCATTTGTTTTTAAGAAAATGTATTTTATTTAGTATTTGATCGTTTTAATTATAAATGTTTTTTTTTTCTTTTTGTTAGATTAATACTAATAAACAAGTAATATGGATTTGAATTTGAAATATTAAGATTTATGAATAAAATTGTTCCCATAAGAGACGTATAGCCCTTATAGCTCAGTGGTAGAGCGCCAGTCTTGTAAACTGGAGGTCCGTAGTTCGATCCTGCGTGAGGGCATCATTATACAAATCATTTTTTCATAATTTACTATTTTTTTGTCACTCAAAACTTATTTTTTGTTCTGAGAAAAAAAGAAAAGAATAACAGCTCCCTAAAGAGAACTTTTAACTGGTATAGTGAAAAAAAAATAGTTTACAACATTTACCAACACTTTTACAAGATATAATCAGTTCTTCAAGGACATAATTCCATTTTTTTAGAAAATTATCGAAGAACATATTTCCTATATTAGGTAGAGTTTGGTGTTAACATAAGTTTTCTACTCTTCTTTTTATCTCTCTCTCTTAAGAGGATTATACAATCCTTATAAGACTCACAAGGCTCGTAATACTGTTCATTTCATAATATGACCTCTCTTTTTGAAATAAATAATATTACGAGCATAATGTGAAATTGTAATGAATTAATCCTTATAAGACTCACAAGGCTCACAATTAAGGTTCGTACTTGATCACATAACTAATTTCACATTATGCTCGTAATTACGCCAAGTGAATCCAAGAAACTAAGTTTTGACAAGTTCTTAAGGCTCAATTATTGGTAGTTTTGACAATATATGGATGTTAAATATTGTTTGAGAAATCACTTAGGACCTTAGCTTCTTATACCACTTCATTATAATGCATATTTGCTAGTATCCTACCCTACCATATAATCATACTTAATAGTTGCACAGGTTTTGCGTGTGCGACACATCTAGTAACATATATGTTGATCTGGATGAATAAAACTAATATTTAAAAAAAAAAATGATTGAATGATATAATGTTTACTTTGTTATTAAAAATACACGTAATAAGATTTTGTTTGGTATAAAAACATAATTGTTTTGAAAACATCATGTTTTTTGTTTGTTATATATGGTTTCAATTGAATAAATGTTCATGAGTAATTAGTTACAGAATGAGCGCATTTTAAAAAAAAAAAAGATCAAAATTTCCCTGCCCAAAATGATCTATAGCGTATCCCCAACCATAGGAATGATCAAACAGTTTTATTAATTCCCCCGGTAATGAATCATTAAAGTAATAATCAAATATTGAAATGTGCATTCAGATGCAAAAAACAGAATTATTTATCCTGTCAAAATGTTAAATAACTTATATTACACGTTTGAAAATATTTTTTTCCCACTTATAACAAGCGTATAATATTAAACCAGGAAGCAAAATACTAGTGGATTGTTTTAAAAACTACCAAAACGAGCAAATACAACAAAGCAAGCAATATTTATGAATGTTAGCAATTATTTGTTTCCAAAATTACTAGGTTTTCACTTTTTAGTTAATAAAGTTTGCAAAATTGGTGACTTTATTTGCACACTTGATAATAATCGTGGCCCAAAGTCTTCAACTGCCATAACGGACCCTTGTCACTTTCTCTCATGCAATCCCTTTTTAAAGATATAACATACGCAATTGATTTATTTCAAAAAAAATAAAAAATAAAAAAACGCAATTTGACGTGTTTCAAAAGGAAATGAATAAGGGATCATAGTTTTTTTTCTTTATTAATTATGAATTTATGATATCACTTTTGTGATTCCATACATTGAAAATATTTCATGAAGTGTCTGGAGAATTTATTAAAATGACAAGTAGAACTAAGGATTTTTTTCAACACGTAACCGGATCTACAATTAAAAATATTTTGTGTAAAATATAATTCGTGTGACTTGTTTTTGTATAATAATTTATATCTAAATCAATAATATGAACATAAATGTGTTGACCGTAAGTTCGGCTGAATAATGTATTTAGAATGTTATGATTTGCTATTTAAAAAGAACTTGTCTGATTATCTCAAACTCATATGTAATAATTTTACTCTAATCAGTTTTATTAATACAAGGAAAGAGAGAAATAGATATTGTAAACAGAAAAAAATGACATATTATTTAAAAACCATATGTTTTATCAATATATATAGTCCATGAAAATTAAAACTAGACACTGTTGCGTTACACCTATTTCATGCCCAATTATTAATATTCTAAATTAAATGACATCAAGAATGATTATTGCATGTTCTCGTGGTATACCATTAACTTTAATTGTGCAGGTTTTATTTCTGGTTGCTTGCTCACCTCTCCAATATTTCTCTCTTTCTTCCCTGATTTCAATTTAATTTGTAATGTGTAAGCAAAAAAGTTATTGCTTGTGTACACAAGCATACATGTTTATACAGTTATTTATATATATCCACTTTACCTTCTTCTCCATAACTAGGCACTAGTCTCAATAATTGTTTACTTGAGATTAATCCCCATAAGCAACCTTCTAGTTGTATCATTCAATTTTTCTACAACATTTTCACACTACTATCTCTATATATGGTATCTTCATTAGTACAATAATCCATAACTCAATATACATACCAATATTTAAAAACAATGTCGATGAACAAATGTTTTCTCCTGTTTGCAATCTTTATTGCATTAGTGTTAGGCATATCCCAAGGTTTTGATTTCCATGAAAAAGAATTGGAAACCGAGGAGAGCTTTTGGGCGTTATACGAAAGGTGGAGGAGCCATCATACGGTCTCGAGAAGCCTCGACGAAAAACATCTACGGTTCAATGTGTTCAAGCATAATGTGAATTATATCCACAACTTCAATAAAGAAGACCAACCTTATAAACTGAAGCTCAATAAGTTCGCCGATATGACTAATCATGAGTTCAAGGTTGCTTATGTTAGTTCTAAGATTAGTCACCATAGTGTATTACGAGGGATAAACCATGGGAATACTAGTTTTATGTATGAAAAAGTAACCTCAGTTCCGACTTCCGTTGATTGGAGAAAGAAGGGAGCTGTAAATCCTGTTAAGGATCAAGGACAGTGTGGTAGGTCTATTCCGTATTTTTGTTGCTGTAAATTTTTCTACACGAAAACATGAAATTTCATTTGAGCTAGACATGCAAATGCTATCCTCTTATAAACATAGAATCTAGATAACCTGAGACTTAACAATGAAATCAAACAAACCCTTAGGAAGCGTGGTGAGTCAATTTCATTTTTTTATCCGCATTTTTGTACCCCGGTTTTTTTTAATTTTTGAAGGCGGATTTTGAGGAAATAAGCTGGCTTACTTGAGGTTAAAAAAATGGTTTACTCCCGCTTAAAACTTGTAAGATTTTCATAGCAAACAAAAAAAAAAACAGAAAAAAGAAGAAGAAGAAGTGGGTTTGAAGTAGGACTATCAAATGCACTTCAGCTTAAATCATACAATCAAAGCTGAACCCAAAAGGCCCCTATCAATATACAAATTGATCTTCCAATTCTGTTTTTGCATAAAAAAAGTGTAAAGCTTTTGGGGTATTTAATTTATGATAATTAGCGTTACAGGTAGTTGCTGGGCTTTTTCAACAATAGCGGCCGTAGAAGGAATAAACGCAATCAAAACAAAGAAACTTGTTTCATTATCGGAACAAGAACTAGTTGATTGCGAC
Organism: Primula veris; assembly: GCA_963682055.1. Classification (NCBI taxonomy): domain Eukaryota; kingdom Viridiplantae; phylum Streptophyta; class Magnoliopsida; order Ericales; family Primulaceae; genus Primula; species Primula veris. The sequence goes on along the minus strand of OY821745.1, from coordinate 3,914,859 downwards.
ACCTCCGAGAACGAAGGTTGCAATGGAGGGCTAATGGATTTGGCCTTCGACTTTATTAAGAAAAAGGGAGGAGTAACTACAGAGACATATTACCCTTACAAAGCTCAAGATGGAAAGTGTAACAGTGCGAAAGTAAAAAAACTTCCCTAACACCATATAATATTGGTTCAGATTTTTTATTTTATTTTCTTTCTTTCAATAATTATATCTTATCATGTATTTTATGATGCTTTTGAAGGCAAATTCCCCGGCGGTGATGATTGATGGGCATGAAGATGTTCCACCAAATAACGAAGATGCGCTCCTGAAAGCGGCAGCTAATCAGCCAATCACAGTCGCAATTGATGCCAGTGGTTCTGATTTCCAATTTTACTCCGAGGTAATTTAATATAAACCAAATAGTCTTATGGCACTGGAAATAAGAAAAGGAAGTACAAAGTACAAAAATACTCATTTTTATTTATGTTTTTAATGAAGGGGGTATTTACCGGAAAGTGTGGGACCGAGCTTGATCATGGAGTAGCGATAGTTGGGTATGGTACAACAGTCGATGGTACGAAATATTGGATCGTTAGGAATTCATGGGGAGGAGAGTGGGGAGAGAAAGGTTATATCCGTATGCAAAGAGGTGTTCATTCTATGAAGGGTATTTGTGGAATTGCAATGACAGCTTCTTATCCAGTCAAGAACTCCTCCACTAACCCGAAAGGACCAGAATCTACCAAGGACGAGCTCTAAGCCGTCGAATTAACACAACACCACATTCTTATATGGTTTAAGTTTCTATTTGTTTTTCAACCACGCGTGATTTTACCTATTATTTCCTGTCTCGTAAACATTTAGAATTTGTCTGATTACAAGTCACAAATTTGATAAACGTGACATGCTTTGTATGTATTATCAGCTATACTATGTTGTAGAACATGAATTAAATAAACTTATTACTTGCCTGCTATTTGTATAATTTTCATGTTTTGGAAAATTCCTATACATCGCATCACTAAATTAATGCATATTGTTTCTGACACAGTTAGGCTTTAGCTGATAGCCTAATACTAACTCTTAAGGATTCAACTTCATCTGTGATATGCTTTTTTCGGAACATGGACAAATTTTCACGATTATTTGCGTCATTTTCATAAATATGTAACAGAAACGAGAACAAGACCAATTAAAAAACCATATGGGGGTTTATGCCACCAAGATACTAGGCTAAGTTTAGTAAAGGGAACCAAGTCCAAATAACTAGAGGCTATTCAGAAATGGCCTTCTTAAGCAACATGATATTGGCTTTGACCAAACTGCGAAATTACAAGATCTTAACTGTCAGAATGAATGTCTGGACTTTTGTTTCCATAAGTAGTTAAGAAAAATTTACCAAATGATAACATTTTCTTTCGATCACATTTCAGCTGCTATAAAAATATGGTCCGATTTCCTTTATTTACCTACAAACAAAGCACCAAAAGAAAACTCCCATGGTTTATACTTTATGTTATAAGGTCCAATTCACTATTTTCGTTTTGCACACTTCTTTAAGTTCACAAATATCGATAAAGTTTGTGAACTTAATGTTAGCTTTGAACTCATGTTCAACAAAGATAACCTCTTTTGCAATCAAGCGCACCAGCTTCCGCCGTTAACGAACCCACAATGGAAGATGAACTGGCAACCAAGCTAGAAGACATGGAGATAGGTCCTACCCCTGATGCCCTGAAAAATGCCCCGTTTAACATCAAATCCCCCTCGGATCTCCAATTCCACTCCTTCCACTCACTCTCTGATGCATTCTCATGTTTTGTTACCTGCTGGTAATGAAACATAAATAATTAGATATAATAGTAATGATATCAAGTTATTTAATCATTTCTCAATCCAAGTCCTGCATCACCACTCACATAAGCGGGCCAGGAAAGCGGGATGGAAGAGGCTGAAATTTTATGAGTATAATTTTCTAGTATTATGGGGGATTGCAATGCTAAATTCTGAGGATTTAAACTATGATACTTGGTTAATATTAATTTTTTGTTTTTCTTGGGAGTCCCATTTTCTTAACTGAAATCCTATGTAGATGTTTTTCCTTACAATGAGCCATGAGGAAGCTTAAATGTAAAGTTTGATAATTTTACTTGGTACAGATTTTTTGTTTTTATTTTTGATAATTTTTATCAAAGATTTAAGAGTGCCCTGATGATCCCGGTCTCCACCTAGTTCCTCTCTTGTTACCAATATTTTCTTACCATCACTGGATTCACTGCAAAGATAACCAAGAAATTGTGTTTATTTGCAGTGAATGAGTTAATTCATTCAAACTCTTTTCTACTTCCTCCAATTAAATTTAAATTATTGCATCTTATAAAAATCTTAATTAGTCATGATAGTTAATGAATTATTCTCACGGTCTCACCTCTTTGCTGAATCTGTCATTGGGTGCAAGAAATCGGTTGCCTTGACTTATGATGGTTGGTGCAGCACTCCCTCCGATCGCATACATCTCCCAATGGCTATAGTCATTGTTCACCACATGGAAATAACCATGTCTACATCTACATTCAAAATTATATCAACCAAAGTAAACCAGAATACTACTCTCAATGTCTCTTTCCAAACTCAAAACAGAGAATATATATGAGGACCAGATAGAACTTAATTGCTCGATGGAACCAATGGTAAACTTGACAGTGACTGTTTCTAGCATATAAAGAATGGGAAAATGATGAAAATAAACATATAAGTGCTAATTCATTATTAAAAACAGGGACTCTAAAATAATTTTAAAAATTAATACATCTACTTACTTTTACTTATTTGTTTTTAACTTTAATACTACATAATGCTACATCATATATATTAAATTTTAAATAAGACTTGAGAGTTTGGGGTTTTTGAAATTAAGTATGTTTTGAGGGGTATTTTTGTTTTTGTTACCTGTACTAATATCACATTTCGTTTTTTAGCCTCATACTACCATTTTCTTCTTCCGCTTCCCTCTAATTATAATATTTCTCTTTTCTGTGAATCAGGTGTGAAATACTTAACAGAATTAACAGCATGTGTTGTCACGTGACTCATTTCCGCTAACGCGTTAACAATGGTTTAAATCACGACCAATCCTACGCATTTTTACACCTAAGACGTATTTTTTTGTGCCTTTTTTTAACTTCAACCAACAATTTTTTAAAGTTTGCCCCTTAATTGACAATATTTGCCCCTGCCGTTAACGGAAATGGGTCATGTGACAGCACGTATTGTCAATTCTGTTAAATATTTCACACCTGATTTCCAAAAAGGAGAAAAATTGTAAGTAGGGGGAAGCGGAAAAAAAAATGGTAATAGAAGAGTGAAAAACGAAATGCAGTGTTAATACAGGTAATAAAAACGAAAAAAAAACCCCTATGTCTTTATGTACTAATCAATGCGTTCCCCCATAAAAATTTTAGTTTATAAAACGATGAACAAAAACGATTTGAATTAAGGCGACAAATCAAAAAATAACCAGAACAGAGCATTGTTTTTATACCTTGGCATTCTTTGTACAAGCCCTTCTCCAAAATGATTAAAAGCTATTGTAACTTGCATATTCTTGTCTTCGATGTAAGAATCACTATGCCCTAAGAGCATAACTTTGTTATGATGTGCCATGTAATTGTTTGAAATGGTAATAGCTGTGGATCCACGAATAGCATCGATGAGTCCATTGTGACAATCCACATGGAGCAATGATCGATCCACACATGGCTCCCCCCGAATATTGACACCCCGTCACCATCCGATATAGTCCTCCACCCGTAATGTTGTGGGGTGTCTCGCACCATAGCATTCCCCCCTTGCTTACAATCGTGGATGTGTATCCCATGTATGATAATGTTACTTACATATTGTATCGTTATACAAGGGCCTCCGGATATGTGAACATTTGCGCCCCTACCATCAATGGTCTTGTGAGAATTCATAATAAGTTCTTCCTTTAATCTAATTACCATGTCATGCGCGAAAATAATCCATAGTGGCCCATCCTGAATGACAGCATAACGGAGCGTGCCTGGCTCAGGGTTAACAGGGTCGACGTCTCTTGAGTCCGTGACGACGTATATTTTGCCATGTTTCCCACCTATTGCATTTTTTCCAAACCCTATGGCGCAGTCAGCGAGGCGATGGCGGTTCCTCGCCCAGTTTGGGTCACAACGCCAGCAATCATCTATTGGGTTGCCGGTTAGTCTACAAGAAAAGTAGCCCAACAAATTCAACCTCGACTCATTCATGCTCCTGTACATAACCAGAAAGAGAAAAAAGAGACGGTATCAATGTATGATTGAGAATCATTGAACATTCGTACCTAATCTTACAGAATATTCTAACCAAGAATTTTCGTTAATAAATCTCAAATTTGTACTTATCCACAATTCTCTCAATCAATATCTTCATGAAGATAATTCTTACTCGTAAACTTGTTCTACAACTAATTCAGGATCTTGACTTGATGAGGACATCGTGTGGATGGCAAGCAAGAGAGGAAAGAGAGAGAATATACAGAAAAACACAAAATTCCCAGCCATTCTGTCTTATTTTCGGTGTACTGGAAATGAAATAACAGTGGAGAAGATCAAGATGGTACATAAAGTAGGTTGATCATGCGAAAGATGAATGGAATTACATATACAGGGTGAGTTACACAAATAATCCTTCCCCAACGTTTCAACCAAAATTTTATTTAATCCATGTAGTTTCAAACCGAGCCGTTACATTTGCATGATTGCATCAGGTTCTGGTATTTCACACCAATAAAGCTATCGGTCTCTTAGACTCTTAGTCTTGTGCACTCTCTAGTCAGAACTTTCATCTGATATGGAAATATTTGACTATACATGAACGATAACAAGGTATTTACAATAAATTTCCAGAGAAGTTTTTTCGGATTATATGATTGCAGTTGAAGCTGTCAAGCACAGAGTTCCAAAAAAATTAGAAAAAAGAGGGAATTTTTGTTCAATGTCGATGAAATTCCATACCAAATGCCGAGAAATTGTACCAATCAAGCAAAATGTCATCTCCTCAAGGTAATTGATGATATAATTATCTTTATTTTCATTTCCTTTCTGTCTAAAATTATACAAGTAATTTTGAGAGTAGAACATACTATGATTGTGAAAAAATATTTGGAACTATAGCGGGGTTATCTTATTAGTCACAAAAGTTCATCAACTTCATCAATCTTTATAAAGAAACTTTAGCTTAGACAAAAAGAATAAAAGAAAACTAGTGCAAGTTTTAAATTTTAACACAGTAAATCAAATATTATAAACTACAAGCAAACAATCTATCATGACATGACATCTATCATGCATCCTTAACCAGAAGGTCCTAAATGTAAATAGAGCTCATTATCTCAAGGTAATACACTTAGGATAGGTAAACGGTAACAACATTACATATCTTGCAGTAAAAAAAATCAATTGGGAAAAATAAACACAAGAAACTATTATCTCATCATAACAAATTTTGCAACGAAATGTTGCAAACATGCAATTAAGGAAAATGAACACAACAAAAGTTTTTGGACTTGAAAATTATTCCAGCATTGCATTTCTTACAATGCAAACTTACAATTGAGGATAATCAACGCGACAAGTTTTACAGACTTGAAAATTATTTCACACTTGAAATGAAATAAACTTGCACTCATGATACGTGCACACTCAAATAATTTGTTCCCACACAATCTTAAGATGAAAGGAAAATCCCAATACAAGTGAGAGTAAATCAAACAAGGGGAATAGGATACTTTAGCAGTGCGTCAATTGGACCCTTCAGTATTTTTGCGGGATGTGTATAACCATCGCCTTTGCGGTAAGTCACCTCTATCAAACGCGCAAAGTTGATGAGCCTATGAAGAAAATGCTTTGAAACAGGAGTAGGATTGATAAATTCTTCGTTTAAATCTTTCCATGCTTCCTCAGCCCTCTGGTTGAACTCATTGATCGCATCTTCTTCTGATACACCGTACTGATGCATGTAGCATTCTATACCTGTCACTTTCTGTCCCCTTGCTTTCTCAACCTTTTATGTTGCAATTCCATAACAAGTTAGATCAAGAATTAATGTAACGAGGGAAGGAGGTAGACAGAGACATTCACTCTTCCCCCTTATTTTGATAAAAAAAAATGATGGAAAAGTAAAAAAAGACAATGTGTTTTGATCAAAATCTAAAAAAATAGCGTCCCCCTCAATTTTACGGAAATAACCTTGATATGATATGAAATATATATATATATATATATATATATATATATAATGTCTCTCTTATTTTTAATTAGTCCCTGGTTACGTCACTGTGTAATGAAATGATTTACTCCAAATATATGTGTGTGTACGTGTCTTTATGATGTTTATATATTCATAAGCGTGAGAATTAAAATAGGTTTAAACCAGTCCAACAAATGGAATACACACAAAAGAACTTGTTTATCATAGTAAAAGTAGACCAAAGTTGTTTCACGTTAAACGCTTATATTGGTGTAGTAAACAAATAAGAAATCATGTTGTCTTTTATAATATAAAAAAAAAACTTGCAGCAAGCATCACCTGACCCGATTTTTAAGCAGACTTCAGAATAAGAATACTGAATAAGTTAACTTTTGATTTATGTTATATGATTAATACCTCATATGTCCCTACGTCATCAACGAGACGGGAAATTGTTGAGATAGCCAATAAAGCTTTAGGTTTATTCTGTAGCCAAACAAATGCTTTTTCGTTTTCGGTAGCTTCTCTCATTCCCAAAAAGGATGCTGGAGTAGTTAACAAGTATACGCTAGTGACTAATCCATTGGCTAAATAGCCTTCAAATGATGGCTTTTCCCCTTCCAGAAACCACTTGGCTTCGACAAAGTAGGCTCGGATTAAATTTTGAGTCTGAAAAAAAAAATTAACCCACAACTTCTCATGGACACGTTTTAAAGTGACTATATTTCCCCCGCATATTGAGAAAAACATATTATGTTATCAAGTACATAGATAAGATTTGGCGATAGTCGCCATTAAGTCTCCCATAATAGAGCAAAAAAGAGGGTTAAGAAAAACCTCAGGCTCTCCCATTTGTGGATCCTTACACAAAATACTTTTGTACATTCTGGTTGTTTAAAGTAGGATATGCCCTAAATATCTGTCTTTTTTTCTTCCTTACTGTATACAGCAATATGATAGCGCGTTGTCAAAGTGTGTTTTGTTTAGGTTCTTTTATATCATTTAGAAATCTCTCTTTGTTTCTTCCTTAACTGGTATAATATTTTTGACGACACAATTTTATTTTGCAGAAGAACATGTGATTGAGAAATCTGTTGGATGTAAATATACCTCTTGCTTTACATAATTTAGTGCATCAGAACTTCCCTGCGGTGTAAATTGCTGATTGAATTCTTCAAAAAGTTCCAAAATACTCTTATACAATACTTTCAGATAATCCGGAAGAAGCTGAATAGTGTTGGCATCCCATCTGAGAAATAGTATTTACATCTCAAATTTCTCATTTCAAATATATTTTGATAGAAACAATAGAACTTTAAAAACTATATATAAAGTAGATACCAAAAATTCTATTAAATGTGTGCTTAAAACTTGTTTGTAACTGATAACACCGGGGCCACTGAGCCTGTGTCATAATACAATGATATTAGATTTTTATACTACACTAATGATGTTGGATTTTGTACAAACCGTAAATTTTCAGTGCAAACCGTACATTTAATCTACGGTTTGCAGCTCAGAAAATTTCAGTGCAAACCGTACATTTAATCTACGGTTTGCCTGAAATTTTTAGAAATTACAGAACAGTCCCTGCATTTCGTAAAAAATGCATATTGGTCATATCAATAAAAATACTGAATATTTTTTTAAAAATTAAACATGAATTTTTTTTATAAAAAATTAAATGATATATTCTTAAAAATATACATAAAGCGGGTAAATATTAATAAAGTCTAACTATTTTTATTTTTTCCAATCAAAACAAATAAGGAACATAAATATGTAACATGATAACCAAACAATTAGTAATAAATATCTAAATAAATTTTTTTGAATAAAAACCCTATTTTTTTTTTTTATAAAATGGGACAAATATCAACAATTCTAATTTTTTATAATTAATATAAACAAATAACAAGCAATTATAATCGCTAAGTGAATAATCAATTGACATATTTTATATATTTTTTCCTATTTTATAAATTGAAACTACACAAAATAAATAATAAATTAGGAAATAAAGAAATACCTTAAATTAGGGTATATTTTTTGATTGATGATTTACGGTTTTTGTATGGCGAAATTTGATTGATGATTTGAGGGTTTTTTTTAAGAAATTGAGGGTTATTGTCCTTGATTGATTTGGGGTTTTTTTGGGTTGAAAAATTTGGGTTTTTGAGAAAGAGAAAGAAAAAATTTGTGTAATTTTTTCAGGGACTGACTGTGTAAATTGACACAGGGACTGACTGTGTAATTTTGACGCAGGGACTAACTGTGTAATTTTGCACTGAAAAATTACACAGTTGCAAACCGTACATTTAATTTACGGTTTGCACTGAATCACTGCAAACCGTAGATTTTTTATACGGTTTATACGTTTTTTCACAAAAAAATGTAGTATAAAAATACAGCCTCTAATCTAATACATGGCTTTGTGACTTTGTCCCAAAATGGACTAATCTGTTTTGTGTGTACACCTTTCTGTTATTAATTATCGTTTTAGACTCTACTGACTCTACCTTTGTGTTTTTAGTACTTGTGGACATTCTGTGTTATTTCTAATTCGCATGTTAGCTTAGTCCTTGATAGAGAATTAAGTGCAGAATTTTTTACCGTTATTTTGTTTGTGTGAACTGTTAAGTTTAATAAAAATGAGTCTTAAACTTAACGGTCTTATTTATCAATGTTATATAAAGAAAGTAGTTTACACGACCTTCTTAGTTCATTAAAAGTTCAATGTTAATAGACAAGAACTTATTTACCTCAATATCCAACTTGAAATTTAAGAAAAAATCACCCCATATGCTCTTAGGAAAGGTGTTGATCATGCGGTCGAACTTCGGTTGATCACCCGTTTTGTGGTTGAGCTCGTCAAAGTTTGAAACATCCATAGCTAAATTCAGCTTCACTCTTGAGTTGGGCAGTCAGTCTACATAAATATTTACATTGAATTAATTAATGCTTAAATAATGAAGGTAGCGCATCAAAATATATGTAGTTGAGTAATTCATGAACTTACCGAAAATAGTATAAACTCAAAAAGATAAAATATGTGACTGATGTTGAGTACCTGCACCTGTTGGTTTGGTGTTATGTTCTATAACAATTCAGCTCAATACAATTCTTCATGCATGGAATGGTATTTATAGAGAAGAGCAAAAGGGTCCACTAACACCCTATACAGTAAAACCTATATTCCCATCTCAAACATTATATATTGATATTCATTTGTTTGTTTATATAAATTATGTACATTTATCTTATGTATATACATTTAATATTAATTTTTTATTTTTTTTTTTATTTGTAAACTCTACTTAGGAATAAACTCTCATAGTAATATTTTTTTAGGGGTACTAATGATATGACTATATACAGATTTTACTGAATTTATCAACACTAAAGTTTTTTGGTAAAACAAGGATTTAGAAGTAGTCAATGTTTTAAACGGCGAGTCAAGAGGAAAATTAGACGGATTGTAGACAACTACATATTGAATAGGCGGTGATTTAACGGAATGATGCAAAGTTAGGCACTAAGCGACTTATTTCCGTATAGAATCCGCCTTCCGCCTAGAATCCGCCTTCAAACCTTTAGAACATACTTTAGTAATTAGTTGTACGTCAACTGTAAACCTTCAATATAATTTTGTTATCTAAAATTAATATGCATTTTAAAACTTATCTATAACTAAGGATCTTTATTTTGCTGATTGAAATTAAACGAAGTGACCAAAGACGACCTTTTTCGAGACTGGATGAAGCATTTTGAAAGTTTAAAAAGTGGCACTATTCAAATGTAAATATGGTATATGGTCTTTTATTGAAATGGTCATGACTATGCTTTGTTGTAAAATAATTTTCGTGTGCAAATTGTTGATTTGTGGCACGTAGCCCACGTTTTATTTGCATGAAGGAAAAAAAAAATCAAAACCAAGAAAGAAGTCAAGTGATGAGTGATCATTTTCCTAAATCCCAATTCAGCAAATATTGACTCACCATCCATTTGTGACCATCCATTTGTGTTTACAGTTTACACCTTCTTTTTATGATTTCAGTATTCACTTTAAAGGAGAAAAAGAAATTAGGTTAAAATTCTATATTAGAAAAGCCACTTAAAAAGGTGAAATAAGAGAATATGTCCATGAGAAAGTTGAGATACTTGCCTCCATTGGTATTCCACAGGACCATAACACAAAGAGAGATATGTTAATTACTTAATTACTTCCATAAGATGATGCATGAGATTGTTCACCAATTGGAAAAATGTTTTCTTAGGTAAATCCATTATGTTGGGGACATTTTTTTCTTGGGTAAATCCATATTTTTGTTCAATCTCGATGTCAGCTCTAACTATAGATTTCCAAACACCTTTGCCACACGACTACTATTTAAAGTATTGGAGATTGGAAACATCAAGCAAAAATTTGCCATGTACCGCGAAAAAAATTGAGCATTTTCAACTAGGGATGTGCAACTCAGAGCTCATACAATCATTATCAAACTTGTAGATGTTCTTAGTTAGCCAAATTTCCCAACCTATCAGAAAAGGAACTAAGGCTGCCAGTAGCCCAACCTGAGTTTTGTCACAGCTGTTGCACCAATTAACCACATAACTTTTCCACGTACCTTTCACATACTTAGGATAGCCAAAAAGTTTAGCAAAATGATTCCAGACCTCAAAAGCAATATCACTATAGCTCATGAGGTGCTTAATGGAGTCTGTGGAATGAGATATACAACAACAACATTTAGTAGCAATGATAATGCCATATTTTTTAACATCCTCATCCAATTTAATAGCATTGCACCAAAGATTCCAGAAATATATACTAATTTTGGAAGGTAAAATTTGGTTCCAAATGTGTTTAGCAATAGGCAGAATGTCTTTTTTGGTTCTGAAAAACTCAAAAGCATTTTCAGTTGTGAAAACTCCATTAAGAGTATTAGGCCAGTATCTAGTGTCCTCTCCCTTTGTGAAAAGGAAATTATAATTAGACACTTTAGCAATAAGGTCATTACCTCCCATAGTGTGAAGTAGCTCATAATCCCAACCACTTGCTTTATAAACCTGGTTAAGAAGTACATGAGGATAAGTAACAACAAAATTATTAAAAAGATAACCCTCCTCCATCCAGTTTTCTAACCAAAAACTAATAGCATCTTCTTTTAAGTTCCACCTGCTATTTGCCATTAAGACTTTAAAGTTAGAGCTAAAAGTCTTCCAAGCAATGAAATGTGAGGGATGAACCACAGGGCTCCCCCAATTTTCAGCAATACTAAAATATTTTTGAAACATGAAGGTTGTCCACGGTGTTATAGTATCAATTAACCTCCAGCTCATGTTACTATGAAGTGCTTTCATGATATCATTCAAACTCTTAATGCCTAAACCCCCTTCAGCTACAGGGCAAGCTAATTTAGACCATTTTAGCCAGTGATGCTTATTTTTACCCTCATGCTCCTCCCAAAAGAAATTTGCAAAAGCTGACCTCTACATAATTATCTCTTATTCTATTAACTATAATCTCACTTAGAATATTTTATTGGATTGGTTGACTAGAACTTAAAAAATATTTGAGTCTAGTACTTGAATTCGGAGAATCTTATGAAATATGATCTCTACATAATTATTCTATTTACTATAATCTCGCTTAGAATATTGATTGACCCGTACCTGTATTTTTTGGTGATTTGATTTCCGTTTTCAAGATTGGATCATTGCCCGGTAACCCGTCCAATGGTATTTAACATCAATAAGATAGTTGAGAAGTGAATTTTTTTACTTATTTTTGTATATAAAGGGAAAATAGAAGTATTGTTTTATATAGGAAAAAAAGAAGTATTGTTTGGCCTGGATTTTATAGTATTGTCTCATAATGAGGAAAGAAGTGTGGAGGCAAGCAGGAGATGATTAAAGCGGTGTGTAGCTAGCAGCTGAAGCGGAGCCAGCCAAAAAAAAGAAAGAAATCGAATGGGTTGCTTATTAGGAAAAATATGATTTTTGTCTTGTTAAAATATAAGAGGGTAGATGTAAAATGTAGCAAAATAGACGTGTAATTGTATTGTAGTTGTTGTTTTGTTACATATGACATACTCTTTATATAGACTAGCTAGAGTTTAACTAATAAGTAAACAATATACTTGTTTTACAAGAAACAAATCTAATCTTAATATAATAGAAAGTAACATAAAATCTATTCTCAATCCGGTAGATCTTCTCCAATCAAATATATATTCTAATATGTTTAAAAATAAAAAAATAAATAGAAATACATAGTATAGAAAAATTGGTTATTGTTTTACGCCAAATTAGCTCAATAACATATGTAAGAGAGAGAGATAATGAGGGCCAAAATATGTGTATTCAAGTATATTGTAGATGTCCCAAACTCCATAGCCATAAGCTCTTTATATAGGCTAGAGGTTTGAAGGTTACAAGCTAAATGTTAATGACAAGAAACTCAAAGGTTGTAACATACAAAAGGAGCAAATGTTCATACTAAATGATATGTAACTCTTATACTAATGGACAATCCATTATTTACAACACTCCCCCTTGGATGTCCAAAAATATATTTAATCACATTTGAGCTCCTCCGTCTTGTAGCTTGTTGGTACGAACTAACCACTAACAAACGCCTCGTTAAAACCTTGCAAGAGAAAACCCATTGGGAAAAAACCTCTAGGCGAAGGACAAAAAGAGTACGATTTGGTTAGAACAATAGGGGTAACCACATACATAAAGTGCCTCATCAAAACCTTGTCAGAGTAAACCCAATGGGAAAAACCTCTGATCGAGGAAAAAAAAGTACATTGTGATTAGAAGTATTCGACTGCATACTCCCCCTGATTTAGGCCATCATTAGTGAGGATTTTCTCGATTTAGTGTCTGAGAAATCGAGCATATATCAGGATGCTCCCCCTCACTTGCACACGACAGGGTGCAAGGACATGTCACTTTAGGATAGCTCAGAAAGCTTCCTAAGACCAATTGCTTTGACATGTTTCTGAAATGAATACTTTGGCAGTGACTTAGTCAACAAGTCTGCGTGATTATTCTCTGATCCAATATGCTTAACTTCAATCTTTTGAAGCGCTTGTTGCTCATGTGTAAAGAACAACTTTGGCGAGATATGTTTGGTGGCATCACCTTTGATGTAACCATGTTTTGCTTGATCAATAACAGCGGTGTTGTCCTCATAAATAACAACTGGTTCATCAGGATCATAAGCTAGATCACACGTACTTCGAATATGGCCAATAACTGCTCGAAGCCATACACACTCTCTAGTCGCCTCATGGAGCGCGAGTAGCTCAGAGTGGTTCGTCGAAGTAGCCACCAAGGTCTGTTTACGAGACCTCCACGATATTGCCGTGTTCCCAATGGTAAAGACATAACCAGATTGGGAACGTCTCTTGTGCGGGTCTGATAAGTAACCCGCATCGGCGTAACCGACAAGGGTCGCGTTATTTAGAGTGCCAAGGAGGTTGGACTCACTCGTTGGCACGTAGGGATAGAACAAACCCATATCCGTAGTACCCTTAAGGTAACGGAAGACGTCTTTAATGCCATTTCAGTGGCGGCGTGTTGGCGCGGTGCTGTGTCGAGCTAGACAATTGACAGCAAACGAGATGTCCGGTCTAGTACATTGAGCCAAGTATAATAATGCGCCTATTGCACCCAGATATGAGCACTCAGGACTCAATATCTCTTCATCGTCCTCCTTTGGACGGAAGGGGTCTTTATTAATGTCTAGAGAGCGGACGACCATGGGAGTGGATGACGGTTTTGCATCGTGATGACTAAACCGTCTCAACACCTTTTGGGTGTAATTTTCTTGATGGACTAAAATTCCATCTTTACGGTGCTCGATCTGCAGGCCGAGGCAATACCGTGTCTTCCCAAGATCTTTCATCTCGAATTCCTTTTTCAGGAGTTCGGCAGTTTCGAACAACTCTTTCGAGGTTCCTATGAGATTCATATCATCTACATAGACTGCGATAATAGCGTATCCTGAAGTGGATTTCTTTATGAACACGCATGGGCATAATTCATCATTAACATATCCCAAGCCGATCAAGTATTCACTTAGACGGTTATACCACATCCGTCCGGATTGTTTCAATCCATATAGTGAACGTCTCAGCCTAATAGAGAATATGTTCCGTGGCCGGGAACTACTTGATTCAGGCAACTTAAGTCCTTCAGGGACTTTCATGTATATCTCTGTGTCCAGATTCCCGTAGAGATAAGCTGTGACCACATCCATGAGCTGCATATTCAGTTTTTCGGAAACTACTAAACTGATTAAGTAGCGGAACGTTATAACGTCCATTACGGGAGAATAGGTCTCCTCATAATCAATTCCAGGGCGTTGAGAGAAGCCTTGCGCCACTAGGCGAGCTTTGTATCTAAAAATCTCATTACTCTCATTACGCTTCCTTACGAAAACCCATTTATAACCAACTGGTTTAACATTGGGTGGTGTTGGAACGACAGGTCCAAACACTCTTCGTTTCGTGAAGGAATCCAATTCAGCCTGAATTGCTTATTTCCATTGAGGCCAGTCCGTTCTTCGCTGACAATCAGCAACGGTACGTGGTTCCATGTCATCATTGCTCATAATGTCAGTGGCCACTATGTATATAAACACATCATCGATGACAGTTTCATTTCGCTTCAAAATATCGTCTAAACTAGTATACTCGATGGATATTTCGAGGTTATCGGGATGATTAGGAACTGGTGTTACATCAGGAACATGCTCCTCTAATACATCACCGTGATCCTTAATGATCTCATGTGGCAAAACGGATGCAACAGGATTTCTCCTCCTCCGAGGTAGAACATCCTTGGAACCAACCGGTCTTCCTCTTTTCTTGGGAAGAGCGGCGGACTGGACGGCCGACGGCAGCGTCCTTTGCTCGGTGGGTACAACCGGAGCAACATGTTCAACAGGAACATGGCGTCTCACAGGAACGGCTATCCTTGCAGGCACATTTGCAGCAGGTATATGTGATCTCATGACATTTGCTAGGTCATTAAATGCGTCTGTCATTTGATTTGCAACATTTTGCAGACCTAGGATTCTCTGCACCTCCTTATCACTGTGTGCATTAGGGGGATCGAGATGAGACATAGTGGGTACATGCCACGTTAATTCACGTCGTTCCTCATCAACGTTAACGTGCATTTCTCCCCCTAATGACGGGAAAATAGTCTCATCGAAGTCACAACCTGCATGTCTAGCGGTAAAGAGATCGCCTGTCAAGGGCTCTAAATAGCGTATTATGGACGGGGATTCATAACCAACATATATTCCCCGTCGTTTCTGAAGTCTAAATTTTGAACGCTTTGGCGGCTCAATTGGAACATTGACTAAGCACCCAAACACGCGTAAATGTGAGACAACGGGCTCATATCCAGTTACCAACTGGTACGCAGATAGTGGTTGGGTGGCCATGGGCCTCAGACGGACCAACGCAGCAGCATGCAAAATTGCATAGCCCCATGCAGAAATTGGAAGTTTGGTGCGCATTACCAAAGTTCGCGCAATCATTTGCAAACGCTTAATGAAAGCTTCTGCAAGACCATTTTGGGTGTGAACATAAGCAACTGGATGTTCAAGATCAATTCTCAACGTCATGCAATAATCATCGAAAGTTTTCGATGTGAACTCCGCGGCATTATCAAGTCTAATAGACTTTATTGGATAATCCGGATGGTGAGCCCTCAACTTAATGATTTGGGCAAGGAGTTTAGGAAACACTGCGTTTCTTGTGGACAACAAAGCTACGTGTGACCATCTTGTCGATGCATCAACCAAAACCATAAAATATTTAAATGGTCCGCATGTTGGTTGGATTGGTCCACAAATATCTCCTTGAATTCGTTCAAGGAATTGGGAAACCAATTTTGTAGGTTTCACTTGAATTGGTTTGAGATTTGTCTTTCCAATAGAGCATGATTGGCATAGGCTTTTCGGATTGATCACGAAATTTTTTCCTCCAAGAGAATGCCCATGTGATGCGTTCATCGTTCGAAGCATCGTATTTTGACCCGGGTGTCCCAGCCGGTCATGCCATAACATATAAATGCTCTCATCATTCGGCGCCCGCCGAATGATTAGATTGCTTTCAATGTTTCGTATCGTGGTAACATACAAACCACTTGAAAGACATCTCAACTTCTCCAAAATACGCTTTTGGTCGTATTGAGTGGAGGTGATGTAAAGGTATTCAATACCATTTTTACAAGCAGTTTCAATATGAAACTTGTTTTCTCGGATATCCTTAAAACTCAACAAGGTTCGACTGTACCTCGGAGAATATAAGGCCTCAGATATGGTCAAAAGAGTACCATTTGACAACAAGACTTGGGCTTTACCAAAACCTTCAACAAGGGTCGACGGGCCCGAAATTGTTGTCACTGAGGTTACTTTAGGCGTAAAGTTGATAAAATAGCATTTATCTTTTAAGATAGTGTGTGTAGTACCACTATCAGCCAGACAATCAACTGCCCCACAATTCATGCCTAAAAGTAAAAATAATTTAAAGTTGGTCACACTAATAAAGGAATCGCTTAACGAAATAACTTTAAATTATTGCGAGAAAAAATTATTCAAAAATGCAAAACCACATAATCCAAAAGAAACAAATATCCAAGGAAAAAGCATAATCCGAATGGAAATTAAAAACATAATCCAAGAGCTAAACAAGTGCTCAATTATTAATGAAAAATGAAGAAAAAAACTTTATTCTTCCATTTGAGCCACGAAGTCCGGGGTCTTAAGAATTTCCTTTCCGCTCGCTTCAACCATATTTGCTTCGGCATTTCTACCCCTATGATAGTTTTGAACTTCTTGGGGAGTTGCCTTGCAGGTCTTTTGCATATGACCATAAACACCACATTTGTAGCACAGAATTTGCGCTTGAGCATTTTCTGTTGTTTTGGGACGACTGGCCCTGTTGTTGTTTTTCCTACCACAAGACTGCCTAGGAGCCAAAGGTCTTCGGTTCGGACGATTATCCAAACCTCGCTTGGCTGGGCGAGCATTACGCCCCCCATGATTCCTTGGCTGACGGGACGACTGGCCCTTGTCTCGGTTCCCATATCGTGGAGGTGGTCCACGAACAGTATAAGCATCAGGCCTTGGAATAGCCTTTATCACAGCAGGACGAGAATTGTTGTTCCTCATTAAAACGAGGCTATTTTTCTCGTCCAATAAGAGCTGGGTGATGAGCTCAGAAAACTTGGTATACCTAGACTGACGATATTGCTTTTGGAGCAAGTTTTCAGAGGTAGGAAATGTGGTGTAGGTCTTCTCCAGCAAGTCATTGTCGGTTAATGTTTCACCACAATACTGGAGAAGAGCACGAATCCTGCATACTTCAGCATTATATTTTGTAACGCTTTCGAAGTCCTGAAATCGCAGATTCAGCCAATCATGGCGGGCTTCAGGAAGCCATATGGTCTTTTGGTGGTCGAAGCGCTCTCTAAGAGAGTCCCACAGCATCTTCGATAAGGTGATCGCTATGAAATCAGACTTCATTGCATCTGATAAGTGGCGGCGGAACAGAATCATCGCCCTCGCATTCATTTCACGTGACACTTCCACTTCACGTTCATCCTCAGCATAGATGACGTCCAACAAGCCTTGGGCATCTAGATGGTTCTGGATATCTTGAGTCCAGTCCAAGTAGTTCTTGTCAGCGGCATCGAGGATCGGAAAGTCAAGTTTGATTGACATGTTTCTACAACGGGAGAAAAATACTGGATTAGTTATCATATAAATCAACAGGTTTTTATGTTTATGGTTTGCATAAGCACAAACTTGTTTCGAATCGACAGGTTCGAAAAATACTAGTTTTGCTTTCAATTGAATAAGTTCTCTTTAATCGAACAACGGGCCGATAATTAGACACCAATTCAGCGAAAATACATCTATATAGACACATTCGGGGAACTTATTATTTACTCAACCCCTTTCGGTAGCTCTACTTGAACACGGCCAGGAAAGACGGTGAGGGTGGAGGGCACGAATGCCACTTAAAACCCGACCTCATTAGGATTCTATCATCCGCTTATATCTTTCCTAGACATCGTATCCAAATAGGTGAGCCTATTTGGGGAAGATTCATAATTATTCCAACTTAAATGTGAATATATACCGGTTTCGCAAAATTTTTACAAAAAGTTTTAAGCTCACATATTCAATTCGTTAAAAGAAATAGACTTTAAAAAAAATTAATAACTAACACAATCATAATAGTCGTGTGGCATATTCAACGTTACATACATGTAGTTGGACTAACTAATGGTAAATTAACTAACTTATAACACTAAGTTATAATTAACTAAGTTGTCAACCGTGTACTAAAAACATATCATGAGTAATTAAATTACAAGGGCATATGCAATATTCAATCACATTTAATTTAACAAGCCATGTTTAACAATCATATGCAGATTCACGCATGTATTACCAAAATCTTATTCCATGCAGGATAAAATTTATTTTAACCGTAACTAATATGAGGGTGTTCTCATAGGTGTTCTCAATTTAATCAAATTCTAAGATACAATCCTATCGAATATTAAGTACAATTCATCACACATATTTACACCTTAACAATATCATATATTAGCAAAATTAACATGCGGGATAGATCAATTTTATGATAATGTACATTTAATCATCCTACATTAATACATGATTTTGAGTTATAAAAAAAATGAAGGGATTTAGACATGTAACTTGCGTTTTACTACCCTTAAACATTAATTACTATATACTAGTAACCTAAGTTATAATTATTTTTTTTTTATAACTCTAAGCATTTAATAACTAGCCATTAAGTATCATAATGTTACAAATTCATGCCACATAAATAGTAATTATCATATTCCAGAAATAATGATTTAAGTTACATATTTCAGAAACTAATTAGTATATGGATTTATCATTAAAACATGCAATTTCCGTTTTTTTTTAAAACATGACTATGTGTAATTTGGACCAAACATGAGCAAATTAATACATATGTACTGTTTTTGTGTAAAGGGGAGAACTACGGGTACTACGGGTGTAAATAAGAGAAACTATATTCAGTTTTAGCTAATTTACAGCGGCAATCCAGTAGTTTAATATAATTACAGCGCTGGTCCGATGTTTACAGAGAGTTACAGCGAAGTCTGACAGTTTCAGAAAATTTCAGAATGGTCCTGAGTGTTCTAAAAGTGACAGTTTTGGTCGGACAGATTCACATACAAGTTTTAACTTGTTTTATGAGTGATATACATGAGTTATAATAGCCATTGTTTATCAAAATAAACCATCTATCATGTGATATACATCCTAAACATGAAATTTTCAGTTTTATTCTTGATTAATCATGCAATTTCTAATACAATTTTCATGTTACATTCAACGATTTTAAATATACAAACAAATAACAATATATGAATATCATGGTTATTGTCATTTACATGTAACATCCAACAAACTACACTTTTAGTATTACAATGCATTTTTAATAAGCAAACAATTGTTTAATAACAACAATATTCATGCATTTTCATATGGTAGTAGTCATAAATAATATTATTATTGGTTTTAACATGTTAGTAAACTACGAATCATTCTTTTTCATGCAATTAGTAGTGTTATGATAAATAAATAGATATAAATTTGTGTACCTTTCACACGTATGTTGATGAAGGCCGATAGAACAAATTTTTAGCCAAAACTTTCAAAAGTTTTATACCCAATAATTCTCCAAGGTTTATACCCAAAATTTCTTCTATCTTGTATTTGAATGCTCCAAATTTTATTTTATTTTACCGTTTTTTTGAGAAAAGTGCTGATAACGTGTTTTACGCCAAATTAGCTCAATAACATATGTAAGAGAGAGAGATAATGAGGGCCAAAATATGTGTATTCAAGTATATTGTAGATGTCCCAAACTCCATAGCCATAAGCTCTTTATATAGGCTAGAGGTTTGGAGGTTACAAGCTAAATGTTAATGATAAGAAACTCAAAGGTTGTAACATACAAAAGGAGCAAATGTTCATATACTAAATGATATGTAACTCTTATACTAATGGACAATCCATTATTTACAACAGTTATTTTATTTTTTGGTTTAGAGCAACTATAATGGAATGGTCAGTGTGCTCGTTAGTATCAGACTTTAAGAGAATTTATCAAAGGGGTTGAACTTTTCTTGTATATTGGAGTAGTTAATACACCCACTAAATAAACTCTTTAATGTCACTTAGATAAATTCCTTGCCACACTTAGCTAACATGATATAGTGGGTGATGTGCCTTTATAGTGTTGTTAAATTCATCACTGTCTTTATTTGAATGTAATTCTCTCCTTCATGTGGATTCAAAATTTAAATTAACTTATTTATTTTACTTCATTATCTATAACTGAGTTTTTTTATTATATTTTTAGTGAGTCCAATGTGGTAGACATAAACAAGTTAAAGTTATTGGGTGTTATTTTAAGTAAAAAAAGTCATTTTGTTACACACATGGTATAATATATCTAGCAAATTCCAAGAGGACCAATGTGGATGCTTTTAGGGGGTGGGATGACCGGTTCGCTTGAATTGTTGACACTCTATTAGGACCGGCTCTAAGCTGAACGAAAGCTAATAGCATGCAACTTCTTGACCGACATATATATAAAGCAAACAGTTCATGATCAGCCCACAAGCGTGCTTTTTTATATAGTTAGTTTTTTTCAATACTTTGCTTAGTATATAGTGACTTTGCTTAATTTATACAAAACACAATCCAGTGTTTGTAAATTAAGTGTTTTAAATTTCTAGAAATTAGTCCAGCCAGCAGCAACATTTTTCATATAAAAAATTGACAATTAACATAAATATACCCTGCACGTAGGCCTCGTTTGGTTGCGGTATTAGTAGTAACGGGATTAGCAATACCTTCGAACTATGACGGGATAACAAATGAATGTGGAATTACTAGTACATACATAAAATATCAATGAAGTGTTTATTTGCTTTTTATTGGGGTTGGACTATTTTATAAATTCACATTTATATATATAATAAATAAACTTGTAAAATACATACATATATATATATATATATATATATATATATATATATAATTTTAATATATATATATATATGATTTTAATATATATATACTACATCTCATTTACTCCAAATACTCTCATTTTCCAATAACACACCCTCCATATTATTTCAAATACCAATATTTCTCATCATTTCTAATCACATGCTACTAATAGTACCTGATAGAACATAAAAATTGGACCCGAATATGTCTATTCATGTATGAATCAACCCACCCATTATTAGAGGGTACCCAATGCTTGAATCCTAAAATCTATGGACTAAAAGTGTTTTCTTAAACAGGTCATTATCTATAAAGATCTTGGCCCAATTACTAAGTCCACAATGGAAAAGCTCATGGGGTGACACTTGAGATGACGGCATTTGTCAACATCCTAAGAGGCGTAATTGCCTATAAATAGCCAAGTATCCTCACCAAAAGAGGGACCAGAAAATCTATCTAAAAAATATAGAGAGAATGAGAGAAAAGAGAAAAACTCATCAGAGCTTATCACATCATAAAACAAACCGAGCAAGACTAAAGACCGATCACTGAAGACAAAGAAAGATCAAGATCAAGAACAAGTTGTAATACCGAGCATAAGTGCTATAAGAAATTGTAACCCGAGCAAGTACAATCACCGAGCAATAATAAAGAATAAAGAAGTGTTCAATATTTATTCTCTTTTATATCATATTATTGTTGAAAAGTCTAACGCCACCGAACAAAGTTATGGCTTTATCAGTATCGCCTCCATTTTTAGTAGCAAACGCGGTATTTGTCGAACCGACGATATTTCTAATACATACTATCTTAATCTCATCATAATGCCTAAAAAATATACCCTAAAAAACTTAAATTATCAAAAACATAAATTACATTAATAATTAATTAAAACAAACAAACAAAAAACTTCATTCATGATCTATTTCCTCTATCTCTCTTACTCTCACTCTTTCCCCAATCTATTTTTGCCCCTCATTCTCTCTCTCTTACTCATTCTCTCTCTTTCATTTTTTCTCTCTCTTTCTGATCTTTCTCTCCTCCGTTTTCTCACTCTCTCCAATCTTTCTCTTCTCCTCCTTCTTCCTTTCTCCGATCTCTCATCCTTCCGATCTCTCTCTACTCATCCCTATTTCTTTCATTCTCGCTCTCTCCTCCTCACTTTCTCTTTCCGATCTTTCTCTCTTTCTACCTCTTTCTCTCCGATCTCTCTATTCGGTGAAGATTGAAACGGAGACATCTGTCGGAGTGGACGTTGAGGGCATAGAGTGAGGTTGAAAACTCAAGTTTGATGCCGACGGAGATGCGGTAGTTCGAGATCGGATGGTGAACAAATGTTGAATTTGTTAACTAGTATATAAGGTTGAAAAATAAGTGTATGAATTCCGTAAATTAACGATATGAAATTAAAAATTATGGATATGAGTTATGTAAATAAGAATATAAATTCTGTAAATTGGGGTATGAACTTTAAAAATAATGGTTAATTCTACGAATTAGGGTATGAAATTTTGGAATAAGGGTATGAACTTTTGGAATAACGGTATGAAAATATACAATTTATGGTATAAACTTTTAAAATAAGTGTATGAACTTTTTGAATAAGGATATGAAATATAAAAATAAGTGTATGAACTTTTAAGTATGTTTTTGGTAATTAAAAAATTTTGGGTATTTTTTATTAATTTAGTTTCAAAAGTAGTATGTTTTGTTAATTTATCCTATAAGAACCAACACACAAAATCAAACACATTATAATGTTTCGAAAATAAACAGGTTTATAAAATCCCAATAAAAAACTCGCAAATTAAAAAACTTAATCTATTTTTGTTTTTTCGAAAGACGATTATACTCCTCTCTCTCCCTCTAAAAGGTATATATCTCCTATTTCTTGCTGTATGCAATATCTTTTTTTAATTTCATATTTATTGATTTTAGGTGTGTAGAAAAACTAGCTACCTAGTTTACAATCTATGTGAGAGCTAGCTTTCAGTTCATTGTGGATTTATCTTAATATTTTTCTATAGTAAAAACAATGTAAAAACAATCTTGTTTGGCTGGGGGATTAGATGTCCCGGGACTATAAATACATCCAAGCTTGCAGTTGGATAGTGAGAGATGGTGGACATGTAGTACCGGGATTATAAATACGATCCTCCCGCTAGTATTATTTCGAGTCATTTGTTATCTCATATCACTAATAATCTCACTCATGTTTACCCATCCAAACATGGTATTTGTGTGACCCATTACATTTGTAATCATATCCCGTCCTAATCCCGTCACAACCAAACAAGGCCAATTGTATTATAAACTTTTAGTACTTCAACTGTAGTTTGCACGAAGCCGGAAAGGAGCCGAAGGTAGGCTAAATAATAAATTTTTATAATTGTCAGTGATAAAATAATATTTAATATAATGATTTTCCAAATACTTTAAATATAGAGTACAAACGAATAAGACTCTATTATGGGTTAACGTGGTGCATGAGCCGACTTGGTAAGATATCAAACTGTTATACGTTTTCGATATATTAATGCCCAGGATCCGCCCCGTCATTTTGATAGTGATAAAATTTGGGGGGTTTACAATCTGTATCACTGTGAGGATTCATATTGAAATAGCAAACTCAGTTTATAATACGAGTCCGATGCGCCTATTAGTTTGCTTTCAATTGAATTGATTGTGGATAGATCCCATCGTCAATTTAATGTCTTCGAGTAAAAAATATGTGTATAAAAAGCTAGCTTAATTTATCGGTTACTCATTGTTCAAGTTACATGTTCAAAAGATCCAAGCTTTTACGCTACAAAAAACAAACCGTGAGCATTCTAGATTTATATCTCCATATTTTGATTGATCTTGAGTGTTAAAAAAAAAAAAAAAAAAATTAGGTGGTTTACAGACTTATGAATTAATTTTGAACATTCCAAGTAAGTTTTCAATCCAAGTATGGCCTCTTAGTTAGCTCTTAGTTAATTGTGGAAGTGTATTGATCTCGTCTTCAATTTTCTTTTATTTCACAAAAAAATGTGTTATAAGCTAGCTTACTTGGTTGATTACCAAATGTGTATTACGAAGCCTATAAGCATCCATAACAACTAGATTTTCTACCATTTTCCAAAATATCCAAGCTTAAAGCTACAAAAAAACAATATATTATATTATATTTATATATATATTTGTGTGTGTGTGTGTGTGTTTTTTTTTTAGATTTTGAGGATTTTATTGAGGTTCAATGCGGGGATTGTTTATAATTGATGAATGTTCCATATAATTTTTATGAGAATGATCTGGTTTCTATTGAGTTTAGTTTTTTTTTGTTCGCTATGTTTTACGGAGTAGTATAGTTATTGGGTATATATATTTATATATATAGGCTGATGATATAGGTAAAGACTTTTTCATATTGATGTACATCGATATATACATATATATATGCATGAGTGTGTGTCAAAAATACTATACATGTATCATTATTCATACACACATTTATAGACTATCCGTTAAAAAAATAGCCCGCTACGAAAAGTTAGGGGTTAGGATGTAAGAATTAATGTCTTCCCGATTATCTCAAGAGTCATGAAATTAATTCTAACTCATTATTGTGATCCATAAACACTCCATAAGTTACAAGTCTAATGACTAATGCTAATTAGTATGTGAGTTTCAAGACCTTTTACATTCTCCCATAATGAACGGTGATGATTAACTTTACCTTGATGGACGGTAAATATTAGAGGAATTTCATGAGTCTTGGGTCCTTCTCCTACCTATATATAAGGGACACAATGCCATCTTATTTGTGTCACACATACACACAAAAACAACACATAAAGTACTGTAATGATAGGCGAAGGAGAAGAAACACAAGTCTCCACCCATGACGATCTATCTTCGTCATCTGAACTCAACTATCATGTTCCGTTTAAGTACCAAGCCCATCGTCCTTCCGCATAGTTTAAGGTATGTGATTTGGCATACCCTCAATATGCTATAATATGTATGATCATCATGTAGAAAAGATTCTAGATAGTTATGTTAATAATGTGTATAACATAACAATAATATAAGTTGTAATTAACTTACATTTGGTATCAAGAGCATAGGTTAATATTTTCACATGATGTTCTACTTATTTTGGTGATGAATATGTATTGAAAGGGCTATACATATTGTTTCGTGATCACTGCATATATAACATCCTATAATAGTTTTAATGAGATTTGGTTATAAACTAAACATAAGAAATCATATGTTACTCCTTGTTTTGTACTGGCCTAGTGATTTGGTTTTATTTTCATATGAAACGAATTGGTTTAATTACTAAGAAATGAATGTAGTAAATGTTGATTCATTTAGCCGTATATTCATGTAACCAACTACTACTCTATGGTTTTTAATGCATTACAATTATGGTACCACTTTTGTTTTGTGCTAAGGTATACATTTTATATAAAACGAATGGTTCTGTAAACCATAACCAATTAGAAGACAAAAGTAGGATTGGTTACTTATATTTATCCACTAGTTGCTAATAAAATCATGCTCAAGAATCTATTTATGGTAGTCGTATAAGACATGTAATGGTGAGAATATAACAGGTAAAGTTTCATTAAATAAATGAATAAAGAAAAATTACAAGCATTTTGCTTGAT
This sequence comes from Primula veris, assembly GCA_963682055.1. Taxonomy (NCBI): domain Eukaryota; kingdom Viridiplantae; phylum Streptophyta; class Magnoliopsida; order Ericales; family Primulaceae; genus Primula; species Primula veris. The sequence continues at coordinate 3,888,837 of OY821745.1, read as the reverse complement.
AGATCTCAATCATTGAATTGTTTGCATGTAAATAGTAAACATGAGTAGTATCATGTTTAGGCTATAATATGCTTCATAATTGCCATGTGTGATAGCTGATTTTCATGCCTGAAATGAATTGGTTTGATTATGGATAAACTGGTTGATAAAATAAACCATATAATTTGATATATAAATTACTAAATGGTTATATGCAGTAGTAAATCAACCAACTGTCTAATATTATTTAAATGTCATTCTCACACTTTGTATTTGTAGCAATTTGATGGTTATAGTCATAAAGGTTACTTACGTGTATATGTTACAGCATTAGTCTATAAATGTAAATGACTTTTCATGAGTCAAATTGTTCATTTGCGTATCATCTTAATTGATTTAAGAGGACTAGCTTCATTTGTACTAATGTTGCATAAGGAATTGATAAAGATCATTTGGGAGTTGGGTATAAGTTATGCAATTGAATAGGAATTAAACAGTTTTGTAACATAAGAATTTATATGGATGAATATATATAGAAAGTTATTTTACAAAACTACATAGTAAGTAATGGCATTAAGTTTCATTATGTTACGGTGGTAACCATTAAGCACTATATTAAATAAATAAAAAAAGTTACTACATATAAATGGTCATCTTCATATGTCGCAAATTATAAGGGTTTATTCCTATTATTTATTCATTATTAATAAGAATTGCTTGGTTGCCGAATGGTTTTATAAGAAATATTAATTGTTATCCTTATGCCCGTTAACTTTATTAAATTAACATGTAAGATAAACTGTTAATACTACAATTATGTAAATGTAGTTGAAAGGTTACGAAAAAAAGTTTAGGCTCACATTAAGGTTGGAAAATTATAAATCTTCCCAAATAGGCTCACCTAGGATGATGTGATGGCAAGGCAAGACTTCGGCTGATACTTTGTATCTTAATGAGGTCGGTTTTTAAGCAGTCTTTGCTGCACCAACCCTCACACTCTCTTACCTGGTCGGATCATGTTAGAGCTACCGAAAGGGTTAGAGTATATAATAGTTTTCCCGATTGTGTTTCTATACTTATATTCGTCGAATGGATGTCTTTATATCGATATGGCATGTGTTAGATAAAATGAATAATACGAATGAATGAATGATGGACATCTACCCCTTACTTAATTATATATATAACTCATGACAATGCATGTCACTAAGTATAATAAATTATGTAATTTTTTGAAAGGTTGGATATAAGTTTTTAAATTTATATTAAAATAAAAAGAGTGTTTTAATATATAATTTTAATATTACATGTCACAATGAACATTACTGATAAGTATGCATGTACATATGAAAGTTGGGTGATGTACATATTATTGTTTGATTAAAACATGACGCACGTTTTAGTCATTATGTCGTACATATTATTGTCCCTACTATTATTTTTATGACAAATAAAGTTAAGTCAATTTATTTTCATACCATATAAGTTTTGGTAATAGATTATAAGCTAAATCATATATATAACGTTCATATTATGTGAAATTTTGTTTGCCCACATGCACAAAATTTTAACCGATGAATGTTAAATAAGCGTTGGTGTATGTGTAAGTATCAATTATAGTTATTGATGTTTTAATGTCAATATTCATATTATCGTCTGATTAAAAATCAATATTGGCTTTGATCAAATCTAATGAATATTTAGCTTAACCGCTACACCTAATAATATTGAACTAATAATCATATTATTCGATTAAAATTAAATGTATATTTTAATCTATATTTTTAATGATTATTAGTGCCAGTAAATATTTTGCATCAACATCATGTCCAGAATTTGGTTGCCCACAGGTACAAAGTATTGGAGACGAATATTTGATGATAAACGTTATGTTTTGCATCTATTAGTGCCTTAATTATGGTTGCTAAATTATGGTTGTGTCCAATATTGTTATGGGCCGGGGATGCATAAGAACTGATTTTTATGTATGTTTGTTTTTTGTTGCCCACAGGTCCAAAAAATATTATGATAAAAATAACTATTGGATGTTCATCATTGTTTAATTATTCATTATAACTTGGTTGCCCACAGGTCCAGTTATTTTGACCAAATAAACATTATGAATGATTTCGTAAGGTTTAACATTAAGATGAAAAATATAGGATATCCACAGATACCATATTTTTCCAAGTTAAACAAATATTATGGACAAACTTAAATTTAACATTAAGAATAAAAATATAGCTCAAATAAAGATGCCATATTTTTGTAGTTAAATTTTCAAAATGGTCCATTTTATTGACTTATTCCATTATTTATAAATTGTCTTGCAAAATGATATGCTTGATTTAAATGTGTTGTTAAAATAAAAGTTATTTTATATGTAAAGAGATTGGTCTTAAGTTTTACCAATTTATTATGGTTCTTGGTGTGTATTATTAGTCAAGTTGAATTTGGATACCCACATATAACAAATTTATTTGATGAAAGTATACCATCAATTAACTTAATAAATAAGAGTAGAAAAGAATGAAAACGTTAAGTAGTGTTACATGATGATTTCTCCGTAAGAAAACAATGATTGTTTAATGTTTTTAAATGAGAAATATGTTAACACTAGTTGAAATATTCTTTTAATATGATTAAACTCATTAAATTTCAAAGTCCAAATTCGTGAGCTTTTACTAAATTCTTGCCTTATTGTTCATATTTTATTTATAGGTCGCATATTAGTTTGCTAGTAAACAAAATGTTTTTAGTTGAAACTAATTTTATGTTGTTAGATCTAATAGAAATTTAACGTTTTCAATCACATTATGTGCATGTAGATTCATACTTTCCAATAATTATATTTGATGGAATTTTATCGATATTTTATTAAATAAAAGGAGTTTTGGTTATCGATAAAGTTAACGTATCATTAGTGGAAGAATTATATTATTCAGTACACCACTATAAATGTTTTTCCTAACTCCTATTAAGAATTAATATATATAATTACACCCACATCAAGTTATATGTTATTTACCATAAGATTTAAAGTAATGGTTAAACAAGTGGGAGATAATTACTCGTTTCACTATTAATGTATTTTTTAACCATATACTTTTATAATAGGGGTAAGATCAGTGGGAGTAATTAATAATTTTTAAATAAGCTAATTGTTGAGATTTACTTGAACTATTAGTTTTACTTAAAACACATATTATTATAGGAAACACTCAAATATTAATTGTTTATAGTGACTTACCTTTTGCATAATATTAAAGATGCCTAATTTATGTTTTATGTTTGCAAGAATATAAAGATTTTATATTCACGTATCATTGATGTGATACATAGAAAGAAAATGTGATAACTAAATATTTCACAATGGCTCATTGCTCGTTAAATTACGACGCTAATATATGCTATAATGATCAATAAAGTATTGATCAATTTTATGTCATATTGCTCAATAAATGTATGGAGAAATTATAAATTACATTTCTCAATAAATTATTGTGCAATTTGTGTTTTAATGCTCAATAAATGTATGGAGAAATTGCTATATTTCTCAATAAAGTATTGTGCGATCTATGTCTTATTGCTCAATATAAGATTGGAGCAATTTTTATGACATAAGTGATTGAATGTATTATCACATGTATCATCAAGAAAAGTTATATAATTATTTGAGTACAAAACTCATAATAATAGTTGCAAATAAATTTCAGGACTTAAATTATGTCGAGCTTATGACTGAGTCGCTGAAAATGAATGTTTGCAATTATTCTTGATAACTAGCATTTAAATGGTGTTGAGTTCACATAATGTAAATGCTAAGTTTTCGAGGCTAATTTTAGAAACAATACTATCAATAAACACATAATGATCGTATACATCTTAACGATATCTACACAAGATAATTAAGATTTTGTTAACATCACGTGTCTTGATTGTAGATAATTATATGGTATTACATAATGATTGTTGTTTATTTGATAGGTAGAGATCTCATTTTTTATTGTTTCTATTGTTCCAATTGTCCACTTAAGTACGTACAAGAATGAAAAGTTATGGACGTTTAATGGAACTGTTTTTTCTTAAAACATTATTGGACCATTATGATTACTCACTTATAGGCTTTGTTGAAGAAGTTGTTCTTGTCGTAGTACATGGAAGGAACCATGCTGTCAAGTAGTATGAAACCGCCATGACTCTCAATAATGATTTGTTTGATAAAGCATGTCATTAATGTATCGCGCACTTATGTTTGCTTATGGATTGTTAAATGAACCAAGTGGGAGACTGTAAGAATTAATGTCTTCCCCATTATCTCAAGAGTCATGAAATTAATTCTAACTCATTATTGTGATCCATAAACACTCCATAAGTTACAAGTCTAATGACTAATGCTAATTAGTATGTGAGTTTCAAAACCTTTTACATTCTTCCATAATGAACGGTGATGATTAACTTTACCTTGATGGACGGTAAAGATTAGAGGAATTTCATGAGTCTTGGGTCCTCCTCCTACCTATATATAAGGGACACAATGCCATCTTATTTGTGTCACACATACACACAAAAACAACACATAAAGTAGTGTAATGATAGGCGAAGGAGGAGAAACTCAAGTCTCCACCCCTGACGATCTATCTCCGTCATCTGAACTCAACTATCATGTTCCGTTTAAGTACCAAGCCCATCGTCCTTCCGCATAGTTTAAGGTATGTGTTTTGGCATACTTTCAATATGCTATAATATGTATGATCATCATGGAGAAAAGATTCTAAATAGTTATGTTAATAATGTGTATAAGATAACAATAATATAAGTTGTAATTAACTTACATAAGATGCAGAATTTGTGTAGCTAAATCCTCAAAATAACCAAATTTTTAGAAGTTAGTAATCAAATAGTTCTATGTATTGCTACGTGTTAACTATTCAACCCGGTCATTTTGACAATATATATGGAAAAAAATTGCATCCTATTTTCTTTGTTGTGGACTGGTTTTTAGGGGTGTACATTTAGTCATGTCGTAAGATCATGTTTTAGCTTTTTTCATATGTATTCGTAAAAACAAAAACAAGTTTTTTTTCTTAAATCAACTTTTTATTTTATTTCTAAAGTGTTTATTCAAAAAAATCTGTAAAATTTGACTTTTTATATTTTTTCGGTATTTATTAAAACTACTAACTTATAAATTGTAAAAACAAACAATAAATACCCAAAAAAAATATAAAAAGTCAAATTTTACAGATTTTTTCAAACAAACACTTTAGAAATAAAGCAAAACGTTGATTTAAAAAAAATATTTTTTTTTTACAAATACATAAAAAAAAATTATAACATGGCCAAAATATGATCTTATAAGCATGACTAAATGTCTACCCTTTTTAAGAAGGGCGTACATATATATATGTGTGTGTGCGCGCGCGCGAGTGTGATTTTTTCTCGATTTTGGGGGATTTATTGGCTTGGACCAGCTTTCAGGGGAGACAACCCTTGTATATGATTTGATCCAAGCTTTAGCTTTTTAGTTGGTCGTTTGATTAATAAATGCCTATTTTTTATGTATATATAGTTGTCATTAGAAGAAGTTGAAATCAGCTAGATCTTTAGAGGAGCTTAATTATAAGCTGTAGTACAGTACTTATTAGCTGCCGTTAGTTTGTAACCTAGATTACGTCCCATATTTTGCAATAAAATATGAGGGTGCATGCCGTGTCTCTTAGTAAAAAATGAAATAAAATTTGGTTTGCTGAGATGATACAACAAGATGGTTAATATGCTTGTTGTGAGTCCCATTTAATGTTGACACTTAATTAACTTGGCATATATACCGAATGTGTAGCTGGTATATTAGAATTTTGTTACCGTACATATAATAACTAGTACCACATGATGCAGTATATCGTTGTAGCCATGCGCTATATATACTAGTACCACATGATGCATATTTCAGCAAATTTTGAGATTCAAATAGTACGAAATATTACGACTTCTTTAAGGTACAAAAAGTCCTATAGAATTTAAATATTACGTCCTCCACGATAAGACATTCAGAGGTCCCATTCCCTATTATCAATATGCATGCATGCATGCAACAAATAAAAGAAAATAGATAGGGATGATTATGAGTTCGTAAATTGAGTGCAAGAAATATGTCTATATTCGCACCTAGCTTGGAGTCAATATTTTTGACGAACATCTTTAGTAAACAGGGAGAATCATTGATTAGTACGTAAAAAACTACCTCACTGAAACTAATCTTTTTTCTATTGAAAACCTTTATTTTAGCAGATTTCCATATATATATATATAGTTTTACTAGCTATGAGTCTAGCTCACGGTACACAAAGTATAATCATCCTCATTTTATTCGTAGTGCATATAAAGTAATCTCAATGGTCCATTGCCCATACAACTATGCTGTGTGCATTCAACAAATATAGAAAATGACATTTTATTAAATAAAGTAAAATAACAAACCATAAAATGACCAAAGCCCGAACGATACCCCCTTGAGCTTATACAAACCTTTTAAGTTGACACACTATGGAGAACCACAGTCTCGACAGTAAGCCCGGGACCGAACCCGAATAGCACGCCCCACTCAAGCCCGTCTCCAGTGGTCTTGAGCCCATCTCCGGCCGATTTCTTCCTCATCTCGTCTAAAGTGAACAAAACACACCCACTCAACAAGTTACCATACTCGCTTAAAACATGCCTACTGGCCCATAATTTTTCTGGCTTGAGGCCCAGTTTCTTTTCGACTTTGTCCAGAATAGCCGGCCCACCAGGGTGAACGACCCAGAAGATTGAATTCCAATCGGATATACCCAAGGGGGTAAATGCCTCGACTAGGCTCTTTTCTATATTATCAGAAATGAGCTCGGGAACATTTTTGAGGAGATGAAACGTAAGACCTGCTTCTCGGAGGTGCGCTTCAATACCTCTTTCGCTGTCCGGGATAATGGTCTGGGACGCAGATACTATCTCGAACAAAGGCTTTTCCACTTCTGGGATGAGGTCTGCTCCAATGATGAGTGCGCCCGCGCCATCGCCAAACAAGGCTTGCCCTTGAGTAATAATTGAAAGTTTTTAAGAAATTATAACATAACAGACCTTGTTTTAAAATAATTATAAATCTTTTCACCTCTGCAATTTGACTGATACTGTAGTGATTAATGTACAAACTGTAGAAAGATTAGATAGATCAAAGACGGAGTGAGGGAACTGAGTCAGGCTTGCGTGTTAATGTGTTGGGTTGTTAGTCGTCACCATAGTTATTTGTAGTGAATGATTTGGTTGAGAAATTAAGTCATGATCTGTGCCTCTCACATTTTATATAGATTGACGAATGAATAGTTTTTTTTTTAATATGGAAAAAAAATTATGTAGTGATTTAGCCTCTCTGATTTTAATTTTCAAGTTCAGTCCCTCGTTGTTTTTGACAATATAAACCTTAAACTAATGGATAATTAAAATCTAGTATATCACTAAATCAACCTATCAAATTGTCGAGACTGGTGTCATTTGGCCCACGGAAGAAGGTGGCTAGGATCTCAGAGCAGACAACAAGAACCCTAGCGCCTTTATTGTTCTCGGCCAAATCCTTGGCTAAGCGCATAGCCGTGCCCCCACCGAAGCAGCCTTGTTGGTACATCATAAAGCGTTTAACGGAAGGGTTGAGCCCAAGGAGCTTGGTGAGCTGGAAGTCGGCACCAGGCATGTCGACACCGGAAGTTGTGCAAAAGACCAAGTGGGTGATTTTGGACTTGGGTTGTCCCCATTCCTTGATTGCTTTTATGGCGGCTTCGTTGCCTAGCTTTGGGACTTCCACTATGACCATATCTTGCCTAGCGTTCAACGAAGTCCCCATGTACTCGCACATGCTTGGATTTTCCTTAAGGATCTCCTCGGTTAGGTACATGTAACGTTTTTTAATCCTAGTTCCATCACCTATAAACCACAAGGCAGAACATATTCTGATATTCGTCAAATCAATATAGCTTCTTTTAACACCCAACACTTAGCTAGCTAGAATGATTTTTTATTTGTTTTTGAAAATGGGTTACATGAAACGATGACAATTTTGTCAAAAATATATAAGCCCCAGTATTAAATGGACCCAGGTCTATCTTTTTTCCATCAGTTAAGTCACTAGAGATGGTAAATCTTTTTTCCCTAGAAATGCATGGCTGTTTCTATAGATGATTATATGATTTTAATTTGGTCATATATGGTTCAAAATATAAGGAATTGTATTGAGTGGAGTATTTTTTTGGAAATGTCGGATAAAATCTGTTGTGCTCAATCTATTTCGTATATAGGTTTCAAAAAATAGAGTTCAAAAACTAAGAAGTAACGATTTGTACGAAGAGGGTGGCCACGAGAGGATCTAGTGTGCGAGATTGCGCGGGGTCCCAAATTTACTGGATTCCGGATACCGAATGGGAAAAATAAACATAAAATCACATATTCACATGCATGTAACAGTCAAACTATTTTTAATATGACCTTATGTTATGTCGGATATCTGAATATGGCTTTGTATTATGTTACAATTATGTTAACTTAAACTTGATTATCAAGCAAAACAATAAACACTTACAGATGCGCTTAAACTTCTTTTTTAACTCCACCTTATGCTCATTATTGGTAATTCTGAAGTAGTAGTCTGGGTACGTGCTCTGATCTACACAGTTTGACGGTGTCGCAGTTCCTATCGCCATGACCGTGGCGAGTCCTTTAGCCCTCGGTGCCCTGTGAATATCTCCAACTGTCATCATTTTACTTGATGAGATACAAACTCGATGGAGAGGAAAGTGTTTACTGGTGAGGTTGGCTTAAGCCAAAGTTTGTAGGAGAAGTGTATGAGATTGTAATAGGATCACATGATGTATATATACTACAATTAGTAATACATTGGGCACTTTGAATTCAAATTTTATCGGGTTTGAATGGTCGATTTTTATTAATTTTTCGGTTTTTCATATAATTCATAAATTTTTTTGATTTTTTTTTGTAAATTAACGTACTATTTTATTTATAAAGTGTTTGTGCATAAAAATATGTAAATTTTGACATTTATATTTTTTTTTGGTTATTTATTAATGTTACTACATTATAAATTATCAAACAAACAATTAAATATATATATATATATATATAAAATGTCAAATTTTACAGATTTTTTTGAACAATCACTTTAGAAATAAAATAGTACATTGATTTAAAAAAAAAAATTAACAAATACATATAAAAAAATCAAAAACCTGATAACAACTTGATCATTCAACCTTGATAAAATTTGAAGGCTTTCTACTTCCCTTGCTACCTGCTCTATTAACAATTAATTTGGCCTAACTTGTCACATCAAATTCCCATTTTGGCGTTTGGCCTGGGTTGGTAAATAAATTTCCATTTTGTCCCAGTAAAGTCGAGATATAGCAGCGGTATCGAAAACCAAAAATATAGTTAGAACTTTACGAAATATGAATGTGTGGTTATGTTGCATCGGTATGATACGAGATATTTGAATAAATTATGATACGGTACTGTCACACACTCTAAATTTTATAGTAATATGTGTCCTTTTGTTTTGTTATAAATAATGACGTAATTATGCCAATGTTACAGATTTATTGAATTACTCTCTATCACAACTAACGGTTAGTGTAAAACAAACTATTTGAATAATTTAGAGTTATTTGTATCATGGATGATAAACTTTGGTGTTGAGTTGCATTGTTTATCTTATAAAGTTATAAACGATTTCATGAGTATTGTCAAAAAATGCTTAGAATTTAAGTTGTAACATCAGTAATAGTTGGGTTAATACTCAGTAAATTATTTATATTTAAATTTATTTTTTAATTATTTAAAAATAAGTTTTGATAAAGTAACTTTACAACACAATATAACCCGAATAAAATTATAGTTACGAGTCTTATAACCCTCTAAACTTAAATATTAATTGAAATAAACTAAATTATCGGAATGTATTGATACATATCTAATTGTAATTGTAGTAATTTTTTTTATTTGTTTAATTAACTATTTTGGGCTAAAAAAATCAGTAATGAGATAGAGATCAGATATGGGGTATTTGGGCAACTTTATTAGACATTATCTTCATATTTATATTCAACCTACCAGCTCAACAACATACTGACATTATTGGGTCCTATTAATAAGGCTCATTAATTTTCTAGAAACTCGTGGGCTTCCCAATCAATTAAAATTCAAACTTTCAAGATTAAGCCGTATCAGTGGCGTAAAGCGCAACCAGCTTCCGAACCCAACCAAGCACGTATGGTTGGTTCCATCCTTCTTCTTCATATCTTTAAACCAAACTATTAAAGAAGGAAAAGTTGGTTGGTCGAAGCGGTTTGACACTGCAGTATTATTATACCATGCTCATCAGCGGAATGCGATTCCTGACGGACAATGCCTTAAAAAAATGATTATTATTATTATTATTTAAAAACTATTTAAGAACGAATGGGTGAATTTTTGGGGGTGTTCATTTCGTCATGTGGAGGCATTAGATGGGACGGGATCCGCTTATTTCCCGCCATTAAATTATCAAATCCGACGAATCCTTTTTTATATTTAAATTTATTTTTTAATTATTTAAAAATAAGTTTTGATAAAGTAAAAGAAACTTTACAACATAATATAACCCGCATAAAATTATAGAAAGCTAGTTATGAGTATTATAACCCTTTAAACTTAAATATTAATTGAAATAAACTAAATTATCATAATATATTGGCACATGTCTAATTGTAATTGTAGTAATTTTTTTAAATATTAAATAACTATTTTGGTTTAAAAAATTGAAACATAATGAGATATAGATTAGTGATAGAGTATTTGGACACTTTTATTAGACATTAACTCCGTATTTATATTCAACCTAGCACCTTAACATAATGACATTATTGGGTCATATTAATAGGGCTCATTAATCTTCTAGAAGCTCGTGGGGTTCTCAATCAATTAAAATTCAAACTTTTAAGACCGGGTATATCAAGACGCATCAGTGGCGAAAAACGCAACCAGCTTCTTAACCCAACCAAGCGCGTGTGGTTAGTTCCATTCTCCTTCTTCATATCTTTAAACCAAACTATTAAATAAGGGAAAAGTGGTTGGTCGAAGCGGTTAGACACTGTAGTATTAGTATACCATGCTCATCAGCATGATGCGATTTCTCACGGACGACGTCTTAAAAAAATGATTATTATTATTATTTTAAAAAAAACTATTTAAGAACGAATTGGTGAATTTTTTGGGGTGTTCATGTCGTCGAGTGGAGGCATTAGACGGGACGGAATCCGCTTATTCCCCGCCATTAAATTATCAAATCAGACGAATCCTTTTTTATATTTAAATTTATTTTTTAATTATTTAAAAATAAGTTTTGATAATGTAAAAGTAACTTTACAACAATATAACCCGAATAAAATTATAGAAAGCTAGTTATGAGTCTTATAACCCTCTAAACCTAAATATTAATTGAAATAAACTAAATTATCGATTGTAATATAGTTTTTCAAAATGGGATATCATGCCGTATAACATATGGATCGGAGAAAATAAAAACGTGTCCCATAAACTAGACATTGGTCTCAACAACTTAAAGATCAATTCTATCACTTCATCAGACATGGGGCTAACTTTACCTCAAAATAAAATTACAAGGAAAGTGAAAATACTCAGTAAAAATATAAGGACTAGATAAACAACAATTCAGAAATCGGAGATACATACATACATACATACAAACATAGATAAATATACAATCCCAAATACAACACGGGTTTGAATAGTTATACTTGTTTCTTTTTAAAAGTCTATGTTTTGAATAGTTATTCTCAGTATCTTTACTACCCCCTCAAAACCAAATAGAGTCAATACCCTTATTTACGTTATCCAAAAGTTTAATTCATCCTACTTTTTTTCCTTTTCAAGTTTTTATTCTTGTGTTTTTAGGTTATTAATCTGAATAGGCTTCACTCTGTTTAATTTATTGATACCAACAATATCACAAAACTGGATTATAAACCATAGGTGATAGAGTAGGGATGAAGAAATTCTAATACTTTGAAAGTAATGATTAAGTTTTAGTTAGTTTTTTTTATTTTTTATTTTGTTTGTTTGAGCTTTTCTAGCAAAAGATTAAATCACTTTATAAATATTTGTCATTACAACTCTATAAGCGTTTCTTGGATATTATCTTTATATACGAAACTTTTGAAGACGGTTTGTAATCTGCACTGAAATTATATGAATGGAGAATACTGATAAAAGGTTCTGATTTCTTTTTACAGAAAGATGAAGAATCCAATTTTTATTTTGAAAACTTGAGAATATTAACTTCGTAATAGTAACTCACTTTTCTTAGTTTTTTTGTAAGATAAGGGTAGTTTGGATGTTGAGAACTCAAAATATGGGAATTCATCAACTCGTGATCCAAAGTTTTGTGTGGATCAAGACTTACTTATTTGGTCGGCATGGAGTAATGCTACAAATGATTCTGTAGTTGGCATCGGCCAGACTGATAATCATTATATGGGTCAAAGCAGTGCGTTAAAACAACGCTTTTCACGAATTAAAATAGCAGTGAGCAAGTTTTGTGGACATCTAGTCCAAGTTAGGAATTTGAGTGGCCATACCGAAGAAGACATGGTAAAATTATTGTGTTTATTGTCTGTTAAGTTGTACATATTTATTTGTAATCTAACATAAACTTTTTTGGTTGAGATGTACACATGAAAAGCAGAACCTGATATAGCAATAGAAGTCATCTTATATGTAACAAAATTTATGGTAAGGCATAGGGTTATTATTTTATATCAGAATTTAAATCTAAGTTAGAATTTATACACTAAACTAGTGAAAAAAGAGCAGACTATATGGCATTATGATGAGATTTTTCATGTTGAAAACACAAGTGATTTCGCAAGCTAACGTCAAATAGTCTACTGATGAGGTTGTCATGTTTGATTCTTTTAATAAACTTGTACATATTGCATTGGCTCACAAAATATATTTTGAGTTTGAGACTAAGACATGTGCTGAGAAAAATAAACAACCAAGAAATTCGGTGTTTGCATTTGAGCATTGTTGGAGAGTGTTGATAACTGATCAAAAAAGCTCGAAGTTATCTCGATTATGAAGTGCAAAGATAAATTAAGTTGATGAGATTTTAATGGCAAAATTAAATATGGGAAATATGAAATTAAATGTGGAGAGTTAATTCTAATAGTTGAGCATTGAAAAAGTGATGAGTATGAAAAGTGAAGGTACAAAATAAATATTATTTTATAATGGATATAAGTTTTAATACACGACTATTGTGCACATGAGTAGGGAAAAATAATACTAAACTAATATTGCCTTGTGCACATGCATTTATGGACAAGTTGCAATATATAGTACCGTTGGAAATGCTCTAAATATATAACTACACACATACATATACAATTGCAAATACACCGGTTCTCAAAAACTTTAAAGACCAATTATATCACTTCATAAAACATTAAGACCAATTCTATCACTTCATCAAACATTGGGGGCCAACTTTGTCTCAAAATAAAACTACACGCATAAAATAGATTTACAGTAAAACTAAAGTGACCAAATAACAGTAGCTTAGATAGCGTAGATGCATGCATATACTTAATAGTTAATATCTACTTGCTAGAACTTCTATAAATTAATAATTATTGTAATATATTATTGGACTATTGGGTCTTACTCATAGTGGGCCTAAGTTGGGCTTTCTATCTTGTATAACCCTAACTTCTAGTATATAAAGAAGGTTAGTGTCCCCTTGTATTCATACATTTTGATTAATAAAGACTCCGTTGCTGTCTCTCTCTATATTCTCTCTATATCTATACATATATATCTCAATATTTTGCTCACAACACTATGTACTCTTAAATTGATTTGATTTGATTTGATATGTTAGAATTTTTATGAATTGATTGATAATCTTAAATTAATTTGTTTATAACACCAAATCTACTGCATGATTAGATAGATCCTAAAATATATTTACTGCCGGTTTATATATGTGTGGTTAATCTAGATAGATATTCTCTATGCTGTTAATATTATTGCCATATATAAAATGCGAAAATCGTATATATTCACATTTAAGTTGGAAAAATTATGAATCTTTTCCAAATAGGCTCACCTATTTGGATACGATGTCTAGGAAAGATAAAGGCGGAAGTCGTTCTCCTAATAATGTCGGTTTTTAAGAGGCATTCGTGCCCACCCCCCTCACCGTCTTTCCTGGTCGTGTTCAAATAGAGCTACCGAAAGGGTTTGAGTAAATAATAATTTCCCCGAATGTGTCTATATAGATATGTATTCGCCGAATTGGTGTCTCAGTATCGACCTGTCGTTCGATCAAAGAGAACCACTTCACTTAAAAGCAAAACTTGTTTTTCGAACCTGTCGTTTCGAAATAAAGTTTATGCTTGTGCAAACCATAAATATATAAACCAATCGTTTTATATGAAAAATAATCCAGAACTCCCAACACATGTTGGATGCCATCTATGATGAGAAAAATCGCAAAACATACTTGCGAAATGACTGTTTAGACGTTGATGTTATTCCGTCACCACATGTTAGTCACCCTGATGTGTGAAAATATGATGCCCAATTTTTTTTTGGATGCCATCTTTGATGAGTAAAACACGAGTTTGTTGTTACCATCAGGATGAATGCTAAGGCGTTGATTTTATTCCGCCGCCACATTTGAGACGTGATGACGTCTATGGTGAACAAATGTCTAAAATTGACATATTGGAGCAATCTTTCACCAAAATACTAGCTTGGAAATTGTATTCCATAAGCAGTATCGTGAATTTATATTCACCATGTTCCTTTATCGCCCATCTGTTATTGGATAAGAAAATTGCCCCGTTGAGTAATTTTAATCCTATTGGGTCAATGGCGAATTGTTTGCCTGATATTAATGCTCTTCGTGTATATTTTTTTTTCACGAATCGAGAACCGAGACAAGTGTTATTTGTCTCGAACTGTCGCGATCCCGATGAATCGCTTAGTCAAGAGAGATTTTAGACAATCGTCAAAATCGAAAACCTGTGGCTCCAAGACAGTAATTGAAAGGAACAATATGGCCCGTTGTCACAAAATAAGAGATAATGCTCAAGGAGGCAACTCTATGCTATAAAGACAAAGGTCATGCACGGTTACTCCTTAAATAGTTCAAAACTATTATAAAGGTGAAAAAACCGATGCTAATGTGGTTAAAGATAACTGAAAGGAAACTCTTGAGACCCCCGGTTTTGTGGCTCAAATAAGTTTGGTACCTTTCTTTATTGATTTTGATAAATCATTGAGCCATTTTTTCGCTCATCTGGATTATGTTTTTTTCCTTTTGGATTATGATTCTTCCATTTGGACATACTTTTGTATTATGGTTTGCCTGTTTATGAAATTTCTCGAAATAATTTAAAGTGTTTTGAGCAAATTTTTTTGACAAATGTGACCAAACTTTAAATTATGAAAATTTAGGCAATACTTGTGGGATAGTTGATTTTTTTGGAAATAGTGGGTAACAGTGTACCACATAATTTAACCAACTATTTGCCTAAAAGAGTACTCAGTGACAACGATTCTTGACCTGTTGTTCCAAATCAAAATCTTTGGTAAAACCAAATTGATTTGTCAAATATGAAGTCTTATACTCATTTAGGTCCTGCCGTACCTTGTTGAGTTATAAAATATTCGAGAAAACCAGTGTTATCTGGTAATAGCTCATGAAAGAAATGAAATTTCTTTACATAGCCTCCACTCAAAAACGTATTTTAGAGGAGTTGAAATGTCTTTCAAGTGGTTGCTACCATATTTTTTTAAAGCATTTAAAGTTAACTTATCATTTCGCCTGTCGTCGATTGATAAAGGATTTAGATGCTAAGACATGATTGTCTATACTATCATTCGCCTGTTGTCGATTGATCAAAGCATTTTGATATTGTGGCATTGACTGGATGAGATATTCCCAGGTCAAAAGACGATGCTTGATTTATAATCGCATCGCATTTAGATTCTCTTTGAGGATATATTTCGTGATTAATCTGAAATTCATGCCACTAATGCTCACTTTGAAAGACTAGTATGTGTAAAGATCACGAAATGAACTCGTAGAATTCTTGTAAAGAATTGAAGGAGTTATTGTGGACTTATCCAACCATAAGATGGACCATAAATATAAATGGTTATGGTTGATGCATTGACAATAGGTCACATGATTATTGTTGTCCACAGAAATGCAGCATTTTTCAAACTTTTAGCCCTATCATTAAGTTGATGGCTCATGATCCGGATTATCCTGAAAAGTCTAGTCGACTTGATAATTCCGAAGAGTAATAATCGAAATTTCGATTTGAATTACTTGAGTTTGGAAATTGAAATTGAACATCCTGTCGATTATGTTCAGACCCAAATGGACTCACGGAAAGTTTGATGATGCGACTGCAAATGGTTGCACGCACTTCTTGGTCTTGCGTACCAAGATTTATATTTCCGTGTGGGGTCATGCTATTTTGCTGCATTGGTCCGTCTGAGACCCATAGTCACTCAAAACACTAAATGCGTACCAGTTGGTTACTAGTTATGAGCCAGATGCCTCATATGAACGCGTGTTTGAGTGCTTAATATTTTGTTTGAGCCGCTATAGCGTTCAAAATATGGACATCTGAAGGAGACATAAGTCGATTATGAATCCCCTGCCTATCATTTGATAGAGTAACCTTGGCAAGCGATCTC
This sequence comes from Primula veris, assembly GCA_963682055.1. Lineage (NCBI taxonomy): Eukaryota > Viridiplantae > Streptophyta > Magnoliopsida > Ericales > Primulaceae > Primula > Primula veris. Next base: position 3,872,043 of record OY821745.1, on the reverse strand, counting down.
TTTACCGCATGATATGCGAAAGTGACATCGCTAAGACTGTTCTCCCCATCGTTAGGGGGAGATTTGCACGTTATCGTTGATAAGGAACGACGTGAAGTAATGTGGCATAACCCACTCAGTCTTAGCTTGATCCCCAAAATTGCACTTAGTGATAAGTAAGTACATAGACTCCCTCAAGTCTAACTAAATGCCAGATGCATTTAATGAATTTATGAGATGTCACGAGATCATTTATACCTGCTGCAAAATGCTTGCAAGGATAGACGCCCCTGTCGGACGTCGTGTTCCAGTCGTAACACATTGCTTTGGCCGAACCCGCCAAGCAAAGGACGCTGCCGTCGGCCGTCAGTCTATCGTCCTTCCCAAGATACGAGGAAGTTGACCAGTTCCAAATTCGTTCAGCCCCAGAGGTGGTGAACTGAAACTCGTTTGTCGCACGAGATTATAAAGGATCAAGGAAATGTGTGATTTCCTCCTCATCCTAAGAATCTCGAAATATCTATCGATCATGATATCTTAGACGATATTGAAGCGAAACGAGACTGTCATTAATTACTTGTTCATATATTCAGTGACGACTGATAATATGAGCAAATTATGACAGGAAACCATGTACCGTTGCCTGAAGTCAACGGAGAATAGACTGTACTAATGGAAACTTGCAATCCAAGTAGACTCCTTAGCGACAGTGTGTTCGGACCTGTAGCTCCAACACCACCAATGTTAACCGAGTTCGTTTATTTGGTTATTCGTAAGGAAAAGTGATGAGAATAATGAGATTGTAGAATGCTCGCCTAGTAGCGCAAGGCTTCTATCACATATTGGAATTGATTACGAGATGGTTGATTTCCTCGTAATGGACGTTATAATGGTCCCCTACTTTATCAGTTTAGTAGTTTCCCAAAAACTAATTATGCAGCATGTGATTGTGGTCACTGTTTTATCTCTATGAGAATTTAGACAAAGAGATATAGATGAAGGTCCCGGTGTGACTTCATGTGCTTAAATCAAGTAGTTCCTGACCACGGAACACGATCTCAATTGACTGAGACGTTCACTATATGGATTAATATAATCCGAGCGGATGTGGTATACCCGCGTAAGTGAGTACTTGATTAGCTTGGGATACTTGAACAAGTATTATCCCCTTGCGTGTTTTATTACGCGATCCATTTTTTTGGATTTGCCTTCGAGATGAAGGATCTTGGGAAGACACGGTAGTGACTCGGCATGATGATCGAGTCCCGTAAAGATTGAATCTAAGTCCATGATTCAGACTACACCCAGAAGGTGTTATGACGTTTTAGTCATTATGACGCTAAGTCGTCAGATTCTCCCATGATCGTTCGATCACTAGACATTGATATAGACCCAGTCCGTTCCTGATGTGACGATAAAGAGATATTGAACTATGATGTTCATATCTAAGTACAATAAGCGCATTATTGTACTTGGTCTAATGTGCTAGGACGAACATCTCGTCTGCTGTGAATGGTATAGCTCGACACAGCATCGCGCTAACACGCTGTCATCGAAATGGCATAAAAGACATTTTCCCATTACCTTAAGTTAACTATGGATGAGGGCTTGTCTTATCCCATTTTGTGTCATTGAGTGTACCTACCCCCTTCGGTACTCGAATTAACGCAACCCTTTTTCGGTTATACCGATGCTGGTTACTTATCAGACCCGCATAAGGGATATTCCTAACATGGTATGTCTTTACCATTAGGAATAAGGCGATATCTTGGAGGTCTTGAAATGACTCCAAACGAATCACTCTGATCTCGTGCTCTATGAGACGAGTAGTGTGTATATGGCTTCGAGCTAGTATTAGTCATATTTGAATTACATATGCTCTGTCTCGTGATTCAGATAAAACACTTGTCATAGAAGACAACTTGTTGTTATCGATTAAGAGAGACATGACTACATTATGCTATTTAGCATTTATCGTCGAAATAAATCTTCACATATGAAGTTTAAGAAGATCCTGTCAAATGCTCGTTTTATTCCACGTTATATTTTCTTGCATACAGTCGTGTGCAAGTAAATGAGATATCCAGTCGAATGCTCGTACTCTTTCTTGGAATATGAAATCTTTGCACCCAGTCGTGTGCAAGTGAGGGGAAGCATCCAGGTGAATGCTTATTGCACTAATTACTACTTAGTCGAAATCCTCGCACCCTGTCGTGTGCAAGTGAGGGGGAGCATCCAGCCGCATGCTCGTGTACTCTTTTTGTCCTTAGACCAAGGTTTTTTTTCCCACTGGGTTTTCCTTGGCAAGGTTTTTAGCGAGACACGTTCCCATCTTATCTCACTTAAGATTGCCGAAATTAGGGGGAGTATCCTATTGTATACTTCTTACCACTGTGTACTCTTTTGTCCTTCGACTAGAGGTTTTTTCCCACTGGGTTTACTCTAGCAAGGTTTTGATGAGGCACCTGTTTTGTGGTTGATCCCCTTCTACTACCATTGTTGCACTCTTTTTTCTTCGATCAGAGATTTTCCCATTGGGTTTGCTCTGGCAAGGTTTTGATGAGGCACACTGTTTTGTGGTTAGTTATTTACATAATATTTTGGCCTATATCATTCGGCTACACAGTTTCTTTTAGGTACCGGTTTTGTCCCACACTGGGTTTTCCGGCCCTAAGGTTTTTATGTGTTTAGCACTGCGAATGAACTCGACTCAGATCAACTGCATGAAGACGAAGAATTCAAGACGTCCAAAGGGGGAGTGTTGTAAGATATTATTGGACTATTGTGCCTTACTCATAGTGGGCCTAAGTTGGGCTTTCTATCTTATATAACCCTAACCTCTAGTATATAAAGAAGGTTAGGGTCCCCTTGTATTCATACATTCTGATTAATAAAGACCCCGTTGTTGTCTCTCTCTATATTCTCTCTATATCTATACATATCTCTATATATATCTATAACGAGCTAATATGTCACACAACAATAATCGATATATTAATAAAATCTCTCAAATAATACCGACTTTGTCTAATGTAAAAAATTACTAATTTCGATAGATTAATAAAATAATAAATTTTTGTAAGATTTTTATATACATATTTGGTCACCACAAAATCATAAATTAATAATTTTTCAAAATGACAAAAATGAATAGGGCAATTTAATGAAATGTGATTTTATAGTCGTTTTCTTCTTAAAATCTAAATATAGTTGAAAGCTCATTCCTAGTTTAATTTATCTAATGTATATTCTTAAGCTGCTAGACGGATTAATATGTAACAAAATTTATATATTAGTAAGTAAAGTAGTGTATTTGAATTTTATAAACGGGTTTAACGAAAAACATTAATAATATAATGAGTTTTATGTTAGTAACGAGTATATTTATTAAATCGATCGAAAACTTTTTTTAAATAATAAATTAATAGATATTTTTGGTCCGAACAATATTAATTTATAGCAGTGGTTTTAGTGTAGTAAGATACATACATACATACATACATACATACATACATACATACATACATACATACACATTGGTCTCAAAAACTTTAAGACCAATTCTATTACTTCATCATACATAAAAGGGCTAACTGTCTCAAAATAAAAATTGCAAGGATAAAAAGAATAGTCATTCAAACTACATGTACCAAATAAACTACGGACATTTGGTCATCTTATCGCTTTTTTCAAATGTATTTGTAATTTTTTTAAATCAAGTTTTTATATTATTTCTAAAGTTTTTGTAAAAACAAATCGATAACATTTGACTTTTTTATATTTTTTTGGTATTTATTAATATACTATATTATAAATTGATAAAACAAACAATTAAAACAATAAATACCAAAAAAAAATCAAATTTTACCGATTTTTTTTTACATAAAATTTAGAAAATAAAAAGTTAATTTAATAATAAAAAAAAAAAAATGACCAACATTGCACCCCAAAAAAAAGGCTGGATTTTTCCACTGCAATTTATCTGTTTCCACGCTCAAACCGTAAAAAAAAATTCCGAACCGTAAAATTGACTTACGAACCATAAGTCAAAGTTATGGTTTTGACTTACGGTTCGTAAGTCAATTTTACGGTTTATCTGTGAAATTACTAAATTGTCCATGCGTTGAAATTTTTAAATTTTACAGTGGACCAATCGATTGGTCATCACAGCCGATCGATCGGCCAAGCATTCTGTAATATTTTACAGTTGACCGATCGATCGGCTGTCAGCTCCGATCGATCGGTCTGTATACAATCTCTTTGAAAAATTTCAGAGAGATTGGCCGACCGATCGGCCATTGCAAATTTGCACATGTATAGTTCTAATATTTCACTCTTATTATCACTCTCACTCTCCCACTCTCTTACCTTAAAAAAAAAAAAAAAAACCCAAATCAACATGCTTATCAAATTCGTTTTAAATTCGATTAACTCCAAATCACATAGATCGGGTAAATGTATTATGTGATTTGGAGTTAACCCCCCGATCTATGTGATTTGGAGTTAATCGAATTTAAAACGAATTTGATAAGTATGTTGATTTGAGCTTTTTCTTTTTTTAAGTAACAGAGTGGGAGACTGAGAGTGATAATAAGAGTGATGAAATATTAGAACTATATATGTGCAAATTTGTACTGTCTGATCATTCGGCCAACCTATCTGGAATTTTTTAGAGAGATTGTACACAGACCGATTGATCGGAGCTGACAGCCGATCGATCGGTCCACCGTAAAATATTACAGAATGCTTGGCCGATCGATCGGCTGTGATGGCCGATCAATCGGTCCACTGTAAAATTTGAAAATTTCAACGCATGGGTAATTTGATAATTTCACCGATAAACCGTAAAAAAAATTTACGAACCGTAAGTCAATTTTGTCCTGAATTTTTTTTTTATGGTTTTTGAGCGTGGAAAATAAATGGTCAATTCCCAAAACATACAATGTGTTATGAAATATTACCAAAACATACAACCCAAACAAATTATTCTCAAAACATAAAATTGACCCAAATAGAAAAAAAAATATTTATCCTCACGTACCAAAAAATTTCTATTTCTCCTCTCTCTTTCTAAATCATCATTTTTTTTCCACAAAATATTATCTTATTTAATGTTAAAATGACTTCTAAACCGAAAAAAATAAAATTACAACAAAAAATAAAAAAAGTTCAAAAAAGTCGAGAACCCGAAAAAACCCAAAAAATGTTGGAAAAACCTTTAAAAAAGTCGGGAACCCGAAAAAATCCAAAAAAATGTTAAAAAATAAAAAAACCAATAAAAATCCAAATTCACAAAAAAAAAATGAAAAAAGTTCAAAAAAGTCGAGAATCCGAAAAAACCCAAAAAAGGCTGGAAAAACCTTTTAAAAAATCGGGAACCCGAAAAATCCCAAAAAATGGTTAAAAAAAGTAAAAAAAACAAAGAAAAATCCAAAATCACAAAAATAATGAAAAAAATTCACAAAAATCGAGAACCCGAAAAAACAAAAAAAGTGCTGAAAAAACCTTTAAAAAGTCGGGAACCCGAAAAAACTCCAAAAAAGAGGAAAAAACAAAAAAAAAAACAAGAAAAATCCAAATTCACAAAAATATATAAAATATGTATTGTGTATGCCTGTATTAAAGAACATGTATAAATAGTGTATTGTGTATGACCGTATTAAAAAAACATGTATAAGCTGTGTATTGTGTATGTTTGTATTAAATAGCATGTATAAATAATGTATTGTGTATGACCGTATTAAAAAAACATGTATAAACTGTGTATTGTGTATGCCTGTATTAAATAGCATGTATAAAATATGTATTGTGTATGGCTGTATAAAAAAGTGTGTATAACAATTTATTGTGTATGCCTCTATTAAAAATAATATGTAAACAATATATTGTGTATGCATGTATTTAATAGCATGTATAATTGTGTATTGTGTATGCCTGTATTAAAGAGCATGTATAAAATATGTATTGTGTATGCCTGTATTAAATAGCATTTATAAATAGTGTATTGTGTATGACTGTATAAAAAAGCGTGTATAACAATGTATTGTGTATGCCTATATTAAAAATAATGTATAAACAATATATTGTGTATGCATGTATTTAATAGCATGTATAATTGTGTATTGTGTATGCCTGTATTAAAGAGCATGTATAAAATATGTATTGTGTATGCATGTATTAAATAGCATGTATAAATAGTGTATTGTGTATGTCCGTATTTAAAAACATGTATAAACTGTGTATTGTGTATGTCTGTATTAAAGAGAATGCATAAATAATGTATTGTGTATGCCCGTATTAAAAAAACATGTATAAACTGTGTATTGTGTATGCCTGTATTAAATAACATGTATAAAATATGTATTGTGTATGGCTGTATAAAAAAGTGTGTATAACAATGTATTGTGTATGCCTGTATTAAAAATAATGTATAAACAATATATTGTGTATGCCTGTATTTAATAGCATGTATAATTGTGTATTGTGTATGCCTGTATTAAAGAGCATTTATAAAATATGTATTGTGTATGCATGTATTAAAGAGCATGTATAAATAGTGTATGTCCGTATTAAAAAACATGTATAAACTGTGTATTGTGTATGTCTGTATTAAAGAGCATGCATAAATAATGTATTGTGTATGCCCGTATTAAAAAAACATGTATAAACTGTGTATTGTGTATGCCTGTATTAAATAGCATGTATAAAATATGTATTGTGTATGGTTGTATAAAAAAGTGTGTATAACAATGTATTGTGTATGCCTGTATTAAACATAATGTATAAACAATATATTGTGTATGCCTGTATTTAATAGCATGTATAATTGTGTATTGTGTATGCCTGTATTTAATATCATGTATAATTGTGTATTGTGTATGCCTGTATTAAAGAGCATGTATAAACGGTATATTGTGTATGAATAACAAAAACACAAAGAAGAAAAGTGTCAATGAATACAAAATATATTGTGTATGGCCAGGGTGGAAAAGTAAAGCGATAAATTCACAATTATTTAATTACTTACCAATTATGCCCAAAAAATGAGTATCGTTCCGATCGAAGAAAAACAAAATACTAATTCATATAGAAAAAATGAAAATGAAGTTCTTGTATAATTGGTACGGAGATGGGTTTAGACGAGAATTTTACGAGGAGATGGGTTTAGATGAAGATTTTATTGGGGGAAGAAGTTTTGATCGGACGGTGGAGATTGTGGTTAAAGTAGGAGTGTGGGGAAGATGGATGGTTGACATTTGAGGAGGTGGTGACGGGATCGGAGATGAAGGGAGGTGCGACGAAAGGTGGTGGAGATAGGTGGATGAGAGAGGAGGACGAATGTTGTAGTTGACATTTTTGTATGTGTGTGTGTATATATATATAAAGAGAGAGAGAGGGAGAGGGAGAGAGAAAGAGAGTTAAAAGGAGAGTTTTTTGCCAAAATAGGCCACTTGGGACTGAAAAATCCCATTATGAGCTACCTTTCTTTAAAATTCCCAAAACGGTCTACTTCTGAAAAACGACCGATCGAAATGTTAAAAACGACCGGTCGTTTTTATCATGAACTCTCTGGAACAATTTGGACCAAAAACGATCGGTCGTTTTGTCCAATTCGATCGGTCGTTTTTCAGACCAAAAACGATCGGTCGTTCTGTACATTTCGATCGGTCGTTTTTCAGAAATATTTCCTATTTAAAAAAACTCATCTCATTTCCCAGACCACTGTAAAAATAAAAAAAACAGAGCTCTTAGATCATTTTAGGGCAAATCTCAGATCTCTTCCAAAACAGGTAAAAGCTCAATATTTTGTGTTGTTGGAGTATTATTTGAGTAAAATTGATAGTTTGACCGTGTGGTTATCGAAATGAAAAATCCTACAATTATGTGTTATTGGGGAGGTACGATAATGGAAACTATTAGCGAGGGGTTATCTTATGATATTTCTTATAAAAAAAATTTTAAGGTATCTAGAAACACGACATACGACAAATTTTTGGAAAAATTGTTTAAGGAACTTGATGTATCATCGACTTCAAATCGTTTGAGTTTAACATGTCGTTATCCATATCTGACTACACTTACTGAGTTTAAATATATGCGATTGGCTGTTGATGATAATGATTCGTTGGAAACCATGTTTGAGTTAATAGAAGAAAATGGAAGAACGTTTATAGAGTTATATGTTGAAATTGAGCAAGTTTACTCTTCTGATCAAGATTACGGGTTGTATTATAATATTCTTTCCACTAATGAAATCGGTACATCAAGTAGAACACCCATTCGACAAGAGCCAATGCCAGAGGTATATTCTAAGAACAACGAACCAGATTTGACACATTTGGATGCAGTGTGTCGATTGGCAGATAATATTGGTTGGTCGATAGAACTTGGGGATGAACCAGAGGATGAAGATCCGGACGTCAATATTAGCGAAAACGAGTCTGACGATGACGAAGAAAATGTACAAGAAGTTGACTACGAAGAATTATCATCTGAAATGGGCTTGTATATGGATGAGGATGAAAACGACCAATCAAGTGGGTCACAATTGCCGAATAATACTATTCCCGATGAAATTCCTATGCATCAACCAATGTCAAGTTTGTTTAATGAACCGTTCGACACTCAAGAAAATTATAGTAACCAGAGACGAAATTATATGATGTATCCTGGATTTTGGGATCTTCAAGTTAATGATCCTTTTATTGGTCTTTTATTTAGGGATAAAGAAATGTTGAAAAAGGGAATAAAACTTTGGTCAATCAAACGTAACATCCATTTTTGCACTAAAAGTTCGAAGGCAAAATTTTGGGAAATTCGTTGTAAACTGGCCGAAACTCAAAAATGCAAATGGAAACTACGAGCTTCACTAAGAAAGAAACATGGATTTTTTGAAGTGTCGATGTACAACGGTCCTCATACATGCATTCATGCCGAGCTTACAACTGATCATCCACAGTTAGATTCTAATCTTGTTGCCTAAACCATTCGAAATGCCATCACAACTAATCCTATGATGAAGATTTCATTAGTTAAAGAGATTGTGAATGCCCGCTTTGAAACGTCAGTTTCATACAAAAAAGCTTATTTAGGTAAACAAAAAGCAATCGCAGAGATATTTGGTAATTGGGAAGACTCGTATAAGGTTTTACCTAAATTTATGAAAGCGCTTCAAAAGTATAATCCCGGTACCGTAGCTTCTTATGAGACCACACTAGTTTACGATGTGGTAGGAAATCCAGTGGGTGAGGTATTGAACAGATTTTTCTTCACATTTAAGGCCGTTATTGATGCATTTCAGTATTGTAGGCCAGTTATCGCTATTGATGCTACTCACTTATATGAGAACTATAAAGGTAAGATTTTGTTGGCCATGGCATCGGATGCAGATAATCATGTTTTTCCCATTGGTTGTGCATTTGTTGCTGAGGAGAGTACAATTTCGTGGAGCTATTTTCTTTGTAACATTATGCGACATGTGATTAAAGAGCGCGTGAATATTTGTCTAATTTCGGATAGACATGCTGGTATTCTAAGTGCAGTGAGAGGAGTTTGGCGTGGTCAAGGTTTTGTTCATCGATATTGTTCAAATCATTTTTTCGATAATTTTAAGAAAGCTTTCAAAGGAGATCCTGACTTACACAAGTTAGTGGAGAACGCCATTTGAGAATTACAAGAAAGAAAATTGAAAAGAATCATGGAAGCAATAAAAGTGATGAATCCTCAAGCATATCAATGGTTGATAAAAGAGTCTGCGGGAAAATGGTTATATTTTCATGATAAAGGGAGGCGACATGGTAACATGACCACAAACATGGCTGAAATTTTCAATAATGTTTTAAAAGCTGCTCGTAATTTACCAATCACTGCTGCTGTGCAGCTTATTTTCTATAAGTTGGTACACTATTTTTGCGAGCGGAAAAAGATAGTAATCGGGATGAGAAACAGCGGCAAACCGTATGCGCTGCAAACCGTCTTGATTGGGAAGCTTACATAGTAAAATATTACACTCTTGAATCATACGAAGGTACGTACTCGGGGCAATTTTTTCCACTTCGGCATGAAGACTATTGGGATTCATGTGATAGATTATTTCTTCCGGATGTTACTCTTTTAAGAGAAAGGGGTCGTCCAAGATCTACTCGTATTCATAATGGTATGGATCAGTCGGAGAGACGAACACTTATGAGATGTTCTAGTTGTCAAGGGCGAGGACATGATTGTCGTAAGTGTCCGTATCCAATACGTGGTCGACGATTATGATTTTAGCTGTAGCTTCAAGGTCCCAATATGTATCTTGTACTAGTTTAATTTTCCGCTTGTAATTGTCTTTTTTAAGATGAAATATCTATATTTATTCTCAGTGTTTTTTCATACTGTTTTTTGAGAAGATAAACTGGTTTGTTAAGTATGAGAGTAAATAAATAAATGCAATTAACATAAAAAGTAGAATGAACAACATAAATAAATAAGTGCAATTAACATAAATATATATATTTGATTGATTTTATATATATTTTAGTATTTTTATATATTTTTCTTGCCAAATCAGTGTCGAAAAGTGCAAAAAATTATTTGGAACATTTTTGTCCAAAAACGACCGATCTCTGTTAAAAACGACCGATCGTTTTTACACAGACGACCGATCGTTATGCAAAAACGACCGATCGTTTTTTCGGTGTGCCCACTGGAACATTTTTGTCCAAAAACGACCGATCGTAATTCCAAAACGACCGATCGTATTTCTGTTTTCCAGTTTTTAAACCTCTTTTCAACCCTAATTCTCTTTCACTTTTCAAAACCTTTCATCTCTCTTTATCAAAAAATTCTCCCCCTCTCCCTAAAATTTTCTAAAAATCCCAAATATCTATATATATATAACCCAATTCTCTTATTAATCCTTATAATCAATAATCGATTGATTCCGTTTCTTGAAAACCCTTTTTTTTTTTTCAAAATACCAATTCTTCAAAAACCCTAATTTTTTTAAAAATCCAACCATGGTTCGCACCAAGAAAGCACAAGCTCAACCACACCTCGTTGACGAACATGAGGACGACTACGTGCCTCCGTCCCCGAGCCCCCCCCCCCCCCCCCCCCCCCCCCCGTGTTCCTCGCGGTCGACGAACCGGCTCCTCTACCGCTCCACCATCGGGCCCCGGTGCCTCTTCCGGCTCTCTTCCTCCTCTCTATCCACTTGCAATGGGTAAAAGAGCTATCTTGACTAACTTTACATTAGACATGCCTTTATTTCTTGAACGTTTTCCTCTTCTCATGCAAGATTTAAACTTCCAAAAACTCAACGTAATTCTTACTCTAAAAGAGCCTTTCTTCATTGAAAATATATATGAATTTTACCATAACCTAGTTCTTGATAAGGATGATGATGACGCACTCCGCTTGCGTTCATCTTTTAACGGACAACCCTTCGTTTACGGTATAAACCGTTTACGAAATCTTCTACACCTCGATGCTGAGGGGGTGTACGAGCAAAGTGACGAACTTTGCGATATGCTCGATATCGTTAATTTTACCGATTTCAAAGATGAGCTATTTCATCCCACCCACAACAATCAATCTAACAAAGCCCACGGGCTTCTCTTCCGAAATAAATTAGCCTACCATATCCTCTCCCATATTGTCCTCCCTCATACTTCAAACTTCACGGATGTTACCAATGAGTACATCTTTCTTCTAGGGTGCATCCATCGCCGAGTCAAACTTTACTTCGCGACGCTCATATTCTTTAAGATGGATTCGCTCAAAACGAAATCTAAGAATGGGCTACCTTACGGTGCCTTGATTTCGGCCATCTTAAAAGACATCAACCTTGTTCCCGGTGGAACCCTTTTCAAGAACAAGGATAAACACATTTGGGACACCTCTTATCTTTCCCAAATGTCAATAAAATTCAACACTACCGCCAAGACCATTACTTGGTCTGGTAAACGGGTGTCCGGCCCCGACTATACTCCTCTTTCCCCCGAAGAGGAAGAATATGTCGGCCCTAAGGCCACACCGCAAGCCGCTCGTGAGGATGTGCCTATTTCCTCCGAGTCGCTTCCCCCGTCTCACATTCCTTCCTCTTCTCGTCCCACTCGAGGTCGCGGAAAAGCTCAAGTCGGATCTTCCAACCGTCCTCCGCGGACCGAACAATTCTACGACGATCTATACATCGACCAATATCAAAATGCGCGACTCCACCGACGCATGTTTCGCTCCATGAACACAAGTCAAGAAGACTTGGACGAAATTGATAGGATAAGCGCCGAGCAACGGGCAAAGTTCTACGGGTATTTTCCCGATCTAGCCGGTCCCGACAATGACGAAGACGAAGAGGACGACGCGACCTCCCACCGCGACTAGGCGGTTATTTTTTTTATGTTTTTGATGATGTCAAAGGGGGAGAAATACCCTCTTTTATTTTGCGTTGTATTTCCTTTGTTTTTCATTTTATTTCGAACTACGTTGTTTTTTATGCAATAAGTAGCAAACGTTTTGCAATTATGTTATCAATCTTTTTTATGTTGCTATTTATCATTACATGTTAAATTGTATGACGTTGTGAGATTGCGTATTTATAATTCTAGAAATGCGATTTTGATGTTATTATAACTTGTGCGCATATATATCTAGTTGATTGGGTTATTTATGTTGTTTTTCATTTGTGGCGATTGACGGTTTTTAGGCAAAACTATGGCCAATTTTTCGCTTGCATTTGATCGTTCGTTTTCCTTAATCGTTTAGCTTTGTTTAACTTCGTTTTAAATCGGATGTTGTGACATTTACTTGTTTTAAATCGGATGTTTAGTAAAACGTCACCTACACATCTTGTACTAAACATATTAATTTACGACATCATTTTATGTGATAATACTATTGCTATAAATCTTTCGAAAAATCCGATCCAACACTCGTACTAAACATATTAATTTACGACATCATTTTTTAAGGGATCATGTTCAAAAAGGGGATCATGTTTTTATATATTTTTTGCCAAATCAGTGTCAAAAAGTGCAAAAAATTATTCTTCTGTAAATTGTTTACAGTCGATCGGTCGACTGTGAAAAATGACCGATCGTTTTTCAACAGATGACCGATCGTTCTAAAAAACGACCGATCGTTTCAGATCAAATTTCTTCCAGAGAGTTCACAAGAAAAACGACCGATCGTTTTTCAGAAACGACCGATCGTTTTAGGTATGATTTCTTCCAGAGAGTTCACAATAAAAACGACCGATCGAAATGTACAGAACGACCGATCGTTTTTGGTCTGAAAAATGACCGATCGAATTGGACAAAACGACCGATCGTTTTTGGTCCAAATTGTTCCAGAGAGTTCATGATAAAAACGACCGGTCGTTTTTAACATTTCGATCGGTCGTTTTTCAGAAGTAGACCGTTTTGAGAATTTTAAAGAAAGGTAGCCCATAATGGGATTTTTCAGTCCCAATTGGCCTATTTTGGCAAAAAACTCTTAAAAGGATATAAATTATTTAGTATTTATAATTTTAATTAGTTGTATGTTTTGGGAATAAAGTGTTACAGCCTCCCAAAAAAACAGTAGCTTAGAAAGCGGAGATACATACATAAGTCTATAGATACATACATATATATATATATATAGAGAGAGAGAGAGAGAGAGTGGTGGTATAGAGTGAGAAAGTAAGGGGGAAATTAATGAAGAGGTTTTTCCAGCCAATTGGGAAAGACGGGGGAGCTGTGAAGAAACCCAATCTCTCTCCGAAAGACAAGGAGAGAGATTGTTTAACTCAGAGAGACGAAAATGGAGAAGAAGAGAATATAAAGAGAGAACCGAAAAAGTTTGTGACGTGGAATGCAAATAGCTTTCTTCTTCGTGTTAAGAACAACTTGATTGAGCTTACTAAGTTTCTACAAACCCTAGATCCTGATGTTATTGCCTTACAGGTCACATATATATATACACACACACATAGTATGTGTGTTTGTTTTATTTTGTTGATGTTTTCATTGTTCTAAGTTGATAAGGTGTTACGACCATTCATTATTAATGAAATAGCGGGTTTACCCACCAAAATAATAATAAAAAAGTAGTGTGTGTATGTGAGACTGTGCCGGCCTGGTATCTCGGAATGCCTAAGACTTAAGTTTTTTTTTTGCTCGATAAAAACAAATAAAAATGAAATTATCTATCTCCTATGTAAACTACCAAACTTCTCTACCATTTGAGGTATTGCAACACATTGTAAACAAATTGGTGTTTAATATTTTTATTTTAATTACTAATTATATTAAAAATATAGTCGGGTGTTGCCCGTAATTTTTTTCCCGAGTACATTGCCGGCTGACCCTGGCTTACGACCATTCATTATTAATGAAATAGTGGGTTTACCCACCAAAATAATAATAAAAAAGTGGTATATGTGTGTGGTTTTAGATTTTGGGGGTTTTATTGGGGTTAAATGCAGGGATTGTGTATAAATTTGGTTAGAGTGTATGCTTTCTATTGAGTTTAGCTATTCTGTTTGCTATGAATTACGGATTGGTATTGTTAATGCAATTTTGAGATGTGTGTGTGTGTGTTATTTTATTGAAGTTTTCATTGTTCTAAGTTGATTTAACCTGTAATAAGGTCGTTACGACTTACGATCATTCATTATTAATGAAATAGTGGGTTTACCCACCAAAATAATAATAATAAAGTAGTATGTGTGTGTGTGAGACTGTGTGTGGGGTTTTAGATTTTGGGGGTTTTATTTGGGTTAAATGCAGGGATTGTGTATAAATTTGGTTACTATGTATGCTTTTTATTGAATTTAGCTATTTTGCTCGCTTTGAATTACGGAGTAGTAGTATTAATGCGGTTTTGAGATGTGTGTGTGTGTGTGTGTGTGTGTGTGTTATTGACTTTAGTTTTGGTGATAATGGACTTGTTTGGCATGCATGAACAAAGAAGAAGGAAATTACTATCTTTATTAGCTCCCTGAGGACCAAATAAACAGTAGCTTAGAAAGCGGAGATACATACATACATAGATGCATATACGATTGGTGGTGTAGAGAGAGTGATAAAAGGGGGGAATGAAGAGATTTTTCCATTCAATTGGCAATTACAAAAGACAGAGGAGCAGCGAAGAAACCGACTCTCTCTCCGAAAGACGAGGAGAGAGATTATGCTGCTACTCAGAGAGATGAAAATGGAGGAGAAGAGAATAATAATAATAAGGGAAAGAGAGAGCCGAAGAAGTTTGTGACGTGGAATGCTAATAGCTTTCTCATTCGTATTAAAAACAACTTTACTGAGCTTACTAAGTTTCTACAGAGCCTTGATCCTGATGTTATTGACATACAGGTCACATATAGAATATATAATATATAGTACAATTTTTGTTTTCAATTTGTCCTGAAAAGAACATAATATTATATTCGACATTACACAAATTAGACCATCAGATATGTTCTTTTTGTATTATATCAGGGGAATTACATTGTTCTGTAAATTAAATTAAACTAATTTTTTGCGACTATTTAGGAACCAGTGCCCAGGGGAGGAACTAGGTTCAGGGTAGAGGCTAAAAGGGCAATAACACCCCGCATTTTGTGAATTTTTTTAAAATTGCCCATGTTTTTTTTTCTGCAAACTTGATGATTATATCCTTTTAACACTCCTCATAATTACAAAAAATATATAAACATGCAATTTAGCCTCACCTACATTCAAATCCGCGACTTCCGCCACTGACAGTGCCTAAGCTACGTGGCTGGCTTGTATTATACCAGGGCCTATATATACACACACATATGTATATGTATAAGTAAGTGTGTGTGTGTACAGTTTTAGATTTTGGGGGTTTTATTGGGGTTTAATGCGAGGACTGTTTATTTATAATTATAAGTGATGAATGTTGTGTATGATTTTGGTGATAATGGTCTGGTTTCTATCGAGTTTAGCTAATTTGTTTGCTATAAATTACAGAGTAGTATAGATCGAGAAAATCAACAACATAATATTTTCTTCTTGTATTATATCGGGGGAACGACTTTTTTCTGTAAAATATATTAAATTTTGCAACTATTTAGGTACCAGTTCCTAAGCTACTTGGCTGACGTGTGCTTATGCCAGGGCTGATATATGCACACACACATATATGTATGAAGTGTATAAATAAGCTTAATGTTTTGTTGATAATAGGAAGTAAGGATGCCAGCAGCTGGTCCAAAGGGCGGGCCTAAAAACCAAGGAGAATTGAAAGATGATACAAGCTCTTCACGAGAGGAGAAACAGGTAGGTCGTTGTAAAATTACTATCTATCAAATTTTGTAGTGCCATTAGTGGGAATTCGTTATTTGTAATTTAATTTTATTATAGCTTTATGATTATGGCCGAAAATTTCCAATCTTTCTGAGAGCTGAAGCTTGTAATCACAATAGATTACTGTTTACTTATAACAATTACTCCAAGTTTTTTTATTTTTTCTAATCTATCCTTGTTTGACACTGTTCAGGTTCTGCTTCGTGCCATGTCAAATCACCCTTTCAAAGATTATAAAGTTTGGTGGTCACTTTCAGATTCGAAGTATGCAGGGACGGCATTATTGATTAAGAAATGTTGTCAACCAAACAAAATTTACTTCTCTTTGGATAAATCAGGTCGTTTATTTTTGATATTTTTGCGCTTATTTCTTTTTCTTTTCGCCTGTTTGATTAACCAAAGATCTTTCATTTAGTTATTAATATAGTATAATTTATAAGCAGGGAAGGAAGTAGGTGGAGACAGTCGAGGCTGTAGCCACTCCTATTTCCAATAAAATTCCACGAAAATTTTCCTTATGTAGTTTTGTTTAAAATTTTTAAAACTAGTGTAATAGCCCCTTCTACACAATGAATAAAGATTCATAACAAAATCAGCCCCTCCCAGTTGAGCTTCCTAGTTCCGCCCCTGATTATAAGCTTCTTAAGTATACCTATAACGACGGTATTAGTGTAGAAATGCTTAGATTTCAAGTATTCAGTAAGTTTCTCCACTACCATGTAAGATGTTATCCTAATAGATATCTTGATTCTTGATGTATGGTCAGTAAGTTTCTCCCCTACCATGTAAGATGTTATCCTAATAGATATCTTGATGTATGTTTCTAGACATAATGTGATGGACAATGTAGGGTAAGAATCTTTCATCTGATAGTCATGTAGTCCGTTTTAATTAGTTTTTATATTGTTCAATAGTTCATATAAATTTGAGAGCAGAAAAGTGATAACCATTCTCTAACTTCTAGCTTCAAAGCATGAACCGGATGGCCGCGTTATTCTTGCCGAGTTTGATTCTTTCCGTCTACTAAATACATATTCGCCAAACAATGGTTGGAAAGAAGAGGAGAATTCATTTCAAAGGAGAAGAAAATGGGATAAGAGAATGATGGAGTTTGTGTTCCAAAATTCAGATAAACCCCTGATTTGGTGTGGTGATCTTAATGTAAGGTAACCTTCCACATCTCTTTTCCTACCAAAGCCCTTCTTTCAAATGCTTCCTTTGTTTTGATTTATTCATAATATTATAGCTCTCTGTTAAATAGCTTATAACTTCTGCTATCGATACAAATTATAGTTCAGTGATTTTGGTATATTTACCGAGTGTTTGATAACTTTCATATATTGTTATACATTTCTCAATGTTCACAAACTCTTACTAATCTTCAAGAAAGAATGTTCAGACAGGGATTTTGACGATATTGAACTTTAAACTCAAGTAGTTGTCAGATAAGTGGCTAGTGCGAGCCAAAAGCTGTTCATTATTCTTTACCAATAAGTTGATTTGAGATCTCGCTATCAACGCTTGGCCTTTGTATCCCCGTGTCCATTTAACCCAATCTACTCAGGCATCCTTTTTATAATTACTTGGTTTTAATCAAGCATCCTTTTTATAATTACTTGGTTTTAAGTATGACCTCAAAATGTTATTCTAGTCAAACACTTATGTAGCAACCTTGCTTTGTTTACATACAAGTAGGGATATTTTTGACTTAACAGTTTTACTAAAAATTCAGGATCTGAATTTCTGATTGGTTACAGCTTAAGGTTGAAATACATAAGTTAATTCTGTTAGAATTTAAATTTGTCTTTATAATATGTTTGGTTTAACAGTCATGAAGAGATTGATGTCAGTCATCCTGAGTTCTTTAGTGCTGCAAAGCTTAATGGTTATGTACCACCAAATAAAGAGGTAATCATTCTCTTGCGTTTTTGCCTTAATAAAGTTTGATTGCTTTTGTTTACCTTCTGAAAAATGTTAAAATCTTGAGAAAATTCAGTTTCTTTTCAGCCTTATGTTTCCTTTTTAATCTACATCATACAAGTAAAGAAGTGTACTTTGTAAAAGAGTAAGTGAAAATGTATGCCTAAAAAGTATTCTACGTCCATGTGGCAAATGTAAAGTAGGTGAAAGTCTAGATGATAAGTATTGTCATCAGTGATCGAAAGAGATCCCCCTTCTTCTTTTTTATGTCCATGATCTATTCTGAATTATTAATTTCTTTTACGGAATTGTTGAATGCAGGATTTTGGGCAGCCTGGATTTACCTTGGGCGAGAGGAAACGTTTTGGTGCCTTACTGAAGGAGTATGTACGCAAACTGGAACTAAGCATATGTTGCTGATAAATAATCCAACATATCAGAAACATTGAAATAAATAAATGTATCATGATGTATAGAGTGCCCAATCTGGTGTTCCTTTTAGTAAATATTGACCTGATAAAACTTAATTGATAAATGAGAGTATGCAAATGCTGAAATGCATGTGTGTATATATTTGCAAATTATGGGTGCTGTTCGACAAACGGTGAATTTTGTAAATTGTGTACTTTCAGGGGACAACTAGTTGATGCCTATAGATTTCTACACAAGGATAAGGACATGGAGCGTGGCTTCTCATGGTCAGGAAACCCTGTGGGAAAGTAAGGGCAGCTTCTTAAATGCTCAGCATGATAATCTCTTTTGTTACTCTTTTATGGCATCCCAGTAAATTCATTTTTGGCACAAAGTCAATTGTCAAGAATGAACCATACAATCATAAAGAACTGATATTGTTGCATAATACGTATACAAATTTCTTCTGCATTACTTTGTAATTATTCATTTTCATGTTAGAGTTAGTTGGTCATAGTTGGCTTTGACCAGAACAAGTGGTTCTTCTGCAGGTATCGGGGGAAAAGAATGAGAATAGACTATTTTCTAGTGTCCGAGAAAATCCAAGAGAGGATAGTTTCTTGTGAAATGCATGGACAGGGTATTGAATTGCAAGGTATAGATAAAAACCAATTTAAAGGATGAAGTTTTCACTCACGTTGTCATTAAATTGCATTTCTTTTGGAGTAACTTTTCTTTCTACCAGTTCCTTGTTTTTTTTCAATTTATAAGTGCCTAAGTTTGAGCTCTTTTGCAGGTTTTTATGGGAGTGATCACTGCCCAGTATCCCTTGAGCTTTCGCAAGCAAGCCCTGCTGATTCGACCGATACCTAGTATCTCACTCCACCCTCACATTTTTAACCCCTCCTTTGGGATTTAGAGGAAGTTTTGTCTGATACCTCTCTAATTGTATCAAGTACAATTTAGTTTGATATGATAGTCAGAGAACTTGCTGATCATATTAGGTTGCTCTACCGGTTAAAAAAAATAGTTTGCGTACTAATTATTAAGATGAGGATGTGTCTCACTAATCAGTAATTGAGCTTTGTTTGGTAATTGCTTTCCATTCATTCAATGATAGTGGGAATTAAGGGAGGGGATTGCAGCAGTAGAGATAATACTGCTCCCCCTGCGGTTAGCATTTCTGTGAGACAAGGAATGAAAATATGGTTTTTGTTTTTTGTTTTTGCGTTTAATTCTTAAACTAAAAATTGTACCTACAGGGCAGCAGTAATATTCTTGCTACTGCAACCCTCTTCTCGGAAATTTCTCCTTCGTTTCATTCCGGTTTTTTTTGCTTATAAGCTGGTGAATCTGATCGAACCACTGAAAAACTGCACTATTCCAGATTCCTTCAAGACAGTAGTGGCTTTAATCCGTAATAATTTTTTACCTTAATCTCCTTCAAGTAAGAAGATACGATACGAGAGCCGGAAACATAAGGTTTTGATTTGAAAAGTTGTCTTATATCAAGTCCTCGCAGTTGAGTTATGCCTATAAACATTATATTCATCTTATATTCCTAGTCTCTTTAGAGTATTAACCAATGTTCTTCTTCCAATGTCAATAATAAGTTAAAAACCATTTGAAAAATGCACTTTATATGGAAAATGTAGTGCTTATTTAGGCATTCAAATCAGATTTGACCAAGCAAGCAGTACCTTTTATGTTTTGATAGCGACCACACTATAAATCCCACCATAGCATATGCTAGTACATGTACATCAGTCGTTTCCAAACAAAATAAAAAGGAAAAAAAATGCTACGTTAGTCCTTTGATATAACCATCACACTTGTAATACCTCACACATTTCACATATTGCCCCACATATTACCACTAGATATCAAAATGAAGGGTTTATAGCCTTACATTATCTCAGCTATGATTTACAATTGGGCAGTGGCGGAACCCGGATCCATGTATGGCAGGGCTGCAAAATATGTGATTTTTTTTAATTATGATTATGCTAGGTGATGAAGTACTAAATCAACAACAATTGGTCTAAAAATATGGTGAAAATCGATGTTTGCTTATGTAAGCGGGCATGGCTGCTAGACACTCCTTGCGTGTATAAATAGTATGATGTGCCACGTTATTTATTTTGAATGTCATGTACCACATTGTTTATTTTGAATAAGTCATGTACCACATTGATAATCAGGTAAATAAGTGGAGTGCAGCTTTAAATAAAATTTCAAGTTGGGCACTGTATTTTCTTCAATAACATGAACGCTCTCTGGATATTGTAGAATTGCCAATTTTGATTACCAATTTTTCCTTTGAAAAGATTATGTTTTTGTCCATTCTAGGTTTCATCACTATTTAAAATTACTATCATGGTCATATTACAATATGGAATCTTTCGTAAATGATTCTAATCAAAAGACAAAATAACTCTCCTGAAAGTTTCACTTTGCGAACCAAATTCATAAACTTTTTTTAATTGATTGAAGAATAATAACATGTTCGTGAAACTATCAATTATATATGCAAGTCGAGATGGACAGCGAGTCTGACCCATACACAAATGACGTATTTGGTTGCGTATAATGCAATCAAACAATTAGATAGATCTACACTAGTCACTATATAAGGTAACGGAAGAGAGATGCTACACTAAAATTTTACTACGACCGTTACAGTTTAGTTTCTTGGCACAAATTTTGAGATGAATACAAAAGGAAATAAAAACCAAAACTAATAATCTCATTATTATATTCACTCAGAAAAACGTGCACTACATCGTCCGTTATCTATTTGACCGTTACATTTCCGAATGTTTTTGTAATACCATGACAACAGTGTTACATTAAATTACTCCGATACGGTCCAAATTCGACCTTCATTTATGAACCATTTCATAACTCATAATGAATCACTAATCCCCGAAACTAATAACGCCGTGACCAAACAAGGCATAACTCTTGTTCACCTCAAGATACTTCCAAAATTACGCCAATCAGATCTAGATTCGATCATAACTAATAATGAATGACTAATCCCGAAATTTATAATACTGTAACCAAACGAGACATAAACTCTAGTTCATCCTCAAAATACTTCTAAAAGAGTTTTTGACAATTTTTTTATAGATAGGCAAAGTAGAAAGAATTGTTAAATATTTGGTTTAATAAAAAAATAAGTGAAAGATTTTTAGACCCTAGAAAAGCAAAAAAGTTTCTAAAACTAGAAAGTATAAAAAAGAGTGCTTACCACACACAGCTGTTCTCTCTCCAAAAACCCACAAACCTGAAGAGAGAGAAAGCTGCTATCTTTGTGTCCTTTCTCACTTGTTTTATCCAAAAAAAAAAATGGAGAAATTAGGATTTCAATCTGATGAGGCTGAGTATGAGAAGCAGCTTTGTAATGAGATTGAGGGTTTGGTTTTGGGTGAAAATAGAGAGAAGTTGGTTGATCATCAAGTGGGTTTTGATCAAAATGATGTTGTTGAGAAATTTGATAAAAAAGATGTGAAAAAGGATTTTAATGGTGATGTGGGTTTTGATAAAGAAGATTGGGAGAAGGGTTTTAATGGTGATGTGGGTTTTGATAAGGAAGATGTGAAAAAGGGTTTTTATGGTGATGTTGGTTTTGATAAGGAAGAGTTGGAAAAGAGCTTTTATGGTGATGAGGGTTTTGGTGATAAAGGTGAAAAGGAGGGGTATAATGGTGTTAAAGGCGAGTGGTTTAGTGAAGAAGGTGAAAAAGAAGGGTATGATGGTGTCAAGCGCGAGTGGTTTAGAGAAGAAGATGAAAAAGATGGGGTGAATGCCGTAAAAAGGGAGTGGTTTAGTGAAGAACGCGGAAAAAATGGAGAAAACAGCAAGTGGGGGTATGAAGGTAATAACAACTATCTGGTGAAAGGGCGATTTGATAGAGAAGAGGGGAGAGAGGGATTTTATGACGATGCTGGTTTTGGTGGTGGTGTAAAAGATGGTTATAATGGTGGGGAGAAGAATTGGGGGTATAATGCTAATAACAACCACCCTGTGAGGCCCGATGCCGAGGATTGTCAATATTATATGAAATTCGGGGACTGCAAGTATGGGCCAACCTGCAAGTTTAATCATCCTCTCAAAAGAAGGAATCTGGTACTCATAATTACCCTCATTCGGTTGTGTTTCGTAATAAAAAACTAGAAGAATAAATGAAAAAAATAAGAAGATTAGTATAGTTTGGTAGGTTGTGTTTTGTAAGTAGACTAGAAAACTAAATATTATGTGTTTTGTAGGACAAATGAAAAAATAAGCAGAGTGTATAGTTCGGTAGGTTGTGTTTCGCAAGTAGACTAGAAAACTAAATGTTGTGTGTTTTGTCTGTGTATACGGTAGGACAAATGAAGAAAATAAAGACAGAGTAGTATAGTTCCGTATCGAGAATAGTGTACGCATTGTTTGGCTGCAGTTTAAAAAAATGCTTTATTGCTTGAATTTTCTAATTGGTGTCAGCGTAAAGTTAGAAGCAGCCTTAAGTTTCCGAATTGGTTGACCAGCTTAAAGCTAGAAGTCAGACTAGAAGAACCCAATCTTTTGTCTGAAAAGCTAGAAGCTTTAATCTCGATGAACCCGTGTTTGCCCTATAAAAGTATTCGAACTCTAAGCTAGATGAACCCAACTTTTTGCCTGAAAAGCTAGAAGCCTTAAGTTAGATGAACCCACTCTTTATGTTGGAAAAGATAGATGCTTTAAGCTAGATTATGAACCTGGTGTTGTTTTTTGATTAAGCTAAATATGAATTTAATTTTTTTGTTGTAAAAAGTAGTGGCTTTAAGCTATGGATGGCCCAATATTGTTTTCTGAAATAGCTAGAAGCTTTAAGCCAGATGAGCATAGCTTTTGGCCTGAAAAAACTATAAGCTTTTAGTTAAAATCAAAATTTCTGCCTGAAAAAGTCGAAAATTTTAAGCTAAGTGAACAGGTATTTTGACTGAAAAAGCTAGAAGTTTAAGCTAGAGGAATCCTATTTTAATTCAATCTAAAATTCCAAGCAATTCAGCTTATTTATTCAAAAGGTTCTGCAAAACAAGCCTATTTGATAGCCGTGTAAGATGAATATAGGGCTGTTATTTTTGTTAAGAAAAAGTTGAATGAAGTTACTATTTTTGGCTGCTGAACAAGACCATTATTTGATCGACTTAGATGGTTTATAGCACTTTTTTTTTGCTGAGCAAGCCCGTTATGGTTCTCTTTTCTAATCACTATAGAGTGTTCAAAATGATACTTTTTGTGGACTGTAATATACATGAAGGTAAAGGAAAGGAGTGTGCTAATGTGAAGTCTGCTTGTTCACTTGGTTTCTTTATCATGTTCGTAAACTCTGCTTTATCATTCACTAACTGCACTTTTTTATGCCATTTTCCCGCACAGTGAAAATGTGAAATATTGAAATATCAACTTTCAAATTATCTAATACCTACATCCTTCCTTTTGTCTTTTTTAGTTTTTTTTCTGTCTTGCTCTTTTCTGAAAATTCTTCTGTTTTTTGTTCGTTGTCGATTATTTACTTACATTTCTAACTGATGACAAGACAGTAATATATTACTGGAATGCAAATATTTCAAAAAGGCAAAGAGTAAGAAAAGAAAACCACTGTTGCTTAGTGTTGTCTCTGATATTAAGGCTTTCTAACAGTAAGAGTCCGTGCCATTTGTTTATTGGATGAAATGAGAAAAAAATTGTATGAATTCCTCCTTTCCTTTCAGAAATCAAGAAGGTGTAGGTTTAAGTTTCCCTCTTTTCGTTAATCTTATCTAAGCTTCTTTATCGCTTCGTGAGCTATAATTCGTTCTTGTTTGATTTTTTTTTGTTTTAGTATTCAAAGGCTGCTAATGAGAAGGAAGACTATTCAGAAAGGCCAGGAAAAGTTGAATGCAAGGTCTGTCTTTATGCTTGTCTTTATTCTACTTGGTTTCTGAACCACCATTTTTTTGTTGAGTTTTTTGCAGTTTTGTACACCATACTATGCACTTTTATCGACTTTGTACACCATACTACCAATTTATTTAATTAGTACACTATACTACCATTTTTTGTGT
The DNA here is from genome assembly GCA_963682055.1 of Primula veris. Lineage (NCBI taxonomy): Eukaryota > Viridiplantae > Streptophyta > Magnoliopsida > Ericales > Primulaceae > Primula > Primula veris. The sequence continues at coordinate 3,847,367 of OY821745.1, read as the reverse complement.
TTTTATACACTTCCGTTAGAATATTGTATTAAAAAGGTCCTTTTTACCAAAATACCCCCCTTAAACTTTGTTAATTACTTACCATGTCACATTTACAGTTAACTGACCTACTCCATGATTCTGGTTATTACAAAACTGGTCCAAAAGATTTGGACTCATGTTTAATTAGTATTTCTACTTTTTATTATAATTTTTTTGTCCTTGATATTTAAAAAATTGCAAAGTATGCAAAATGAAATTTGAAAGCTTAAAGTTTTAATAAATTAAACAATCTGATTTGATAATACACAAACACATGTACAGCTACAAGTTCAATCACATTCTGCCATAATCTGATCACAGACATTTATAGCTACAGGGCCAAATAACAATTGAATAAACTTGTTAAAACTAAAAACTGGTCCCTTTTAAACTGTAAATTTATAAAAACTTGGTCCCCTCACATCCCCAAGCCCTAGCCGCCACCCACCTTTTCTTTCTTTTTCTCCCACAGCCTCCCGCTGATATACACTCCATTGATCTCCATCCCCTCACCTCTCCTGCGCTTTCCCACCCTTGCATCCGCCACCGTCCTTCTGTCCTTTATCTTCCAGCGGCAAATCCTTCATTTTCTCGATTTCTGTATGCATACGTGTATTTATATATCTATATATGTAAGTATATACGAGGATGTATTCTTAAGTCAACTTGTGTGTGTGTATAAATATTTATATATACTTATATTTTTTTCTAAGGATTTTTTTATCTGATTGTAATGTGTGGTTCAGGTAACTGTTAATGGGCAAATGGCTATTTTTCCCCTGATTCGGATGGAAAATGTTAAGATACGTCATTTTTATCCATTAAATTAGACGGAAGTGTATAAAAACACAAAAAAATGGTAGTATAGTGTACTAATTAAATAAATTGGTAGTATGGTGTACAAAATCGAAATAAGTGCATAGTATGGTGTACAAAACTGCAAAAAATCCTTTTTTTGTTTGAAATAACTTAATGATGTCACCTGTCTGCTCTTTCTGTATATTTATGTACTTCTTCCATTAGAATATTATTTTTTCTTCTTTCCATGACTATATTACATGACTTGACGCCCTGCATACCAAAAAAGCTGTATGTACCTCGTGAATATTGTTTTATATATATATAAACCCTTTAAATTGTCATGTTCACCAAAATAAAGTCAGTCGTTTCTTGTGCATTACGACACCCTGATATACTTTTATATGGCTTTTTTATGTTTCAATTGTATTATGTTGATGGTAAGCCTCGTTTGTACATGACATCTCTTGACTCGAATGGGAAATCATTACAGATATACAATGTTCTTCCAGGATATGAAGAATAAGACATGTACGCGGGTTAGGGAGTAGAATAAAATAGCATGATCAGAGATAGTATTTGCTTTCCTTTAAGTACTTTCGACAATTTTCTTTGTAAATATAATATTCAATTAAAAAGTATAGCTAAACAAATAAAAAGAGGTGACAAGGGTCAATAAATCGTTGGTCCATTAAAGGCTTAAAAATCAAGGATAATCACTAGCTTTGACTGGTACTTAAAAGTATAGAAAAGTATCAATTCATCGTGTCACTCATCCCCTCTTAACCATCCTCTTGCTTCTGTTGGAGAGCAGTCTGTACTACTGTAGATTGCAAAAGTCACAAGTATGCATACCATTGTATTAAACTTCACAGTATTATGATTGTTGAAATGTTGACCCTCGTAACCTCAGTTTTTTTTTTACTTTCTGCTTTCTCCCTCTTCCTTCACTCTTGCTTGGTTCATTTTAGATGGTCATGTGTAAGACCTGATTTTGGTGGCCTATCTTTTCTGTTTCATATCACTTCACTTTTGTAAATTTAGAGTAGAGTTTCTAACTCTATGTAATCTTCTGATGACTGATTATTTATTTTAAACCGTTTGATTATATGGCCTGGTCAATATGTACTTGTATATCCTCTAGATTTGTAATTTATGTTGAGTTGATTTGCAGTATAACACAACTCCGGGAGGGTGTAAATTTGGAATAGGTTGTAAATTCAATCACAGCAGTGGAAGAACTTCGGCTATACCAGCAATTGAGTTCAACATTGTAGGTCTTCCAATCCGACCGGTAATGTCTCTTACACTCTTTTAATGGTTACCCATTTGGCCATTTTATTTATTACTCCATAGCTTATGTTTATTCATTCTCTTGGAGTTCACTCTGAATATGTTATCTTGAAGGACAACGCCATTCTTCCAGAATCTTGTGAATATAAATTATTGGCAGAATATTTGGCTGTTGTGAATTTGGCATGCCACCTCGTTGTGCAGAAATTATTGTCCATAAGCTTTTTTAGGAAGCATAACATTCTTGTAAACTAAAGTATCATTAAATTTACAATTGTGTATCGTGTCTTACAAAACTACAAGAAATAGCAATGAGTATGCTTACGTGCATTTCCCATCAATTTAATACACATAATTCTACCAAATAGATAGGGTCCTAACTTGTTATGGAAACAAGAATCTTTTTTACACCTACAGTATTTTTTCTATTTTGTACCCTACTCTATCACATTATTCTATTAAGTCCCCATTTTTTTGTATTATTTATGTAGTGTATGAGATCCGGAAAATGATAGATTTTGTTACAAATTGCTATTTTTGTAGGCCGGTACACAAACGAAATGTGATGATACATTAGTGTACAAAACTGTTAACCTATAAACGTTATGTACTCTTAGCATTACTTCCTGTATTTGAAAGTTGAAATGATTATAGGGAGAGACAGAGTGTCCTTATTACATGCGGAACGGGTCGTGCAAGTATGGTTCAAGCTGCAGATTTAATCACCCACAGCCTACGAATGTCGGATATGATGCCCCTACTTCGAGATATAATGTTAATGGTGGGAAGGTCTCATCGTATGCTAAACCACAAACAAATATGCCTTCGTGGTCATCACCGCGTAATGCTGTTAACGGGGGTGGTTCTGTGTCACCCTATTCTCCGACTGCTCGAGTTCCTAATCATAATGTCGAATGGAACAATTATCAGGTACTTAACTCATTTTTTGTTTGACCTTTAAGTGAAGCCTTATAGTGACACGCAAGTACTTTCCCTTTTATTGTCAACAAAATGCAACAGTTCACAACTTGTTTTGCTTCACCTTTAATTGATGTCTAATATTGCTTGCCAAGTACTTGTATTTCTGTATTCAACGCAATTCAACGGTTCTCAGGGTCTTTTGTTACACCTTTAAGTGAATTTTCACACTCTGCTTGCCCAGTACGTGACAACGTGTATTTCTGTAGTCAACAGACTCAACACAATGCAACAGTTATCAGGGTCTTTTGTCTTCACCTTTAAGTGAAGTTTAACATTGCTTGCCAAGTATTTGTATTTCATTTTCCAACCCCATTGCATCAGTTCTCGGGTAATTTGTTGGTCTTGTGCTTTGCTACTATAGAGTTATAATGTCGTCCGCCCTTACTTAAGGGTTGGTTGTCCAACGCCTGCAGTGTAAGTAATTGTTTGAGTTTTTCATATGCTTTTAAGATGTTATGGATCGTTTGGGTTTAAGAGTCAATACTTTTTCCATAACTTTGTTTTTTGAGTGCTATCACTGATATGCATCGATCTCTATTTTGAATAGCTCGACCGAGAGCACCTTAAAGGTTGTTTTTCATCGTAAAGGTAGACATGTGTTATGCTTTACTAAAATCGCAAACTGCATCAGCATACAGTAACCATTTTTGCTCTACAAATCTTACACACCGAAAAAGTTATCATTTCAAAAAGCATGAATGTACTATATTTTGTTATAACTAACAAAACCATTAAATCATAGTTTTATTTTTTTATATAATTCGCAAGTGCTTTTCTTGTTTGATATTCAGTAATGAATAATGGATTTCGTTTTATATGGCATGATGTTTAGCACTTTATTTTTATGCCGTTTTTTTTGTTGCCAATTTGTAGTGCTGTTTATACTATCCTTTTGATTCCTTTTCTTTTGTTTGTTGAGGCTCCTATGTACCCAGCAACAGAGAGGCGGCTGCCTAACCCACCTGCATTCGCGGAAAATAATTACAATGAGAACAATTTTTATGCAAATAATAAAATGCCAATGACAGTCGAGGACTTTCCTGAACGACCTGGTGAACCGGAATGCAGTTATTTTATCAAAACAGGTGACTGTAAATATCGATCTGGATGCAAGTTTCATCATCCAAAGGACCGAACACCAAGTTCAGCTGCGTGTGCTCTCAGTGACAAAGGCCTACCTCTAAGACCTGTAAGTTTGTCCTTTTGTATTAACCGGGTATATTTCAAGGATGTATACTGATATGTCTTGTGGAGTTCTTACGAGTTACGTCTAGTAAATGTATGAAAAACGCGCCTCAAAGCTCCTTGAAAACGCACGTTTACCTAAAAGCTTTAAAAAATTGTAGAGCTTCAGTGATAAGCGTGAAGAAAGCAAAGCTCGTATAGTGTTGAAGCTGGAGCTTCAGATTTATTTTTTGTCTTTATTGTTTGTGTTATTTTGTATGTGCACACTGTCGTATTCGGTCATGTGTTTTATTGCTTATAGGTATGCAAACATTAGTAGATTGGTTCTTTTCTAATTCAAATCTTTGTTGGAAAAAAATCATTTTAAGTTTCTTTTTACCTAAGGCTTTAGTAATAGCGGATGCCTACACAAGTAAATTGTTTAGAAAAGTCCACAACGGCATTTCCTTTTGATCCGGTTTAAGACACACATTTCTTGCAGGACTATTCAATAGGTACTTAGGCTTGCACCTTTTCATCGGGTGAAAATTACTTGATTTTACATGAAGCATGAGCTCATTGCTTTAGGTTTGGAATAGTCAAATGGAGACTGCTTTTATTTATTACTATAAAAGCTCTTTTTAATTTATAATTTTTGATTTATCATTAGTAACCTGTTTACTCTTTTAATTTTCTAGTTGGGACTTGTTTATCTATGTATTTAATATGTACCAGATGTTATTATGGGTTTGACATAATTTACTTGTTTATGATAGGATCAACCGGTATGCTCGTATTACACCCGCTATGGTCTATGCAAGTATGGTCCAGCCTGTAGGTATGATCATCCGACTAATGATGATCACTCAGCTTCTTTGCCTTTTTCTGGCCAAAACAGTCCCCTTCCTGTGTCATCTCGGTGGTAGTTTATCGTGGAAAATGAAAATGCTGTTATGCGACTGGTTTCAATGTTGTGAACAACTATGGTTTTAGGATATTTTGCTTTGCTCAGACATGTAATTCTCTTTTGTTTTTGGGCTCTGGTGTCACACCCTTTTAATAGGATGGCAAATTAAAAAGTGTAAATTATCTCAAAACTAGAAATGTTTTTGCCGGTTTGGTATGGATCAATTTTAAAGACTTTTTTTATAACTTAATCCTTTAGTTTAGCGAGAATTTTGCTTTACATAAACTCTGTTTGGCCAGTCAAACAGATGTTCTGATTATGTGGTCCTAAACACTCGTCTATGTTTCGCAAGAAATTGGGAGAAGAGTAACGAAGCACCATGAAAAAAAAACAGAACACTTCTTAGATGTGTTGGTCCTATTTTCCCAACCCATTTGTTCTCCAGTAACGATGTTCATCGTGGAAAAGTAAAAAATCATCAATGTGCATTGGTTTGTTTTACTTGGTTAAACTTGTTTCCGATTGTGTTTCAGTTTTGATTATGTCATGTTAGCACATGGAGAAAACTACAAATAACTAGAAAAAAAACATTACTGTGTCATGCTTTAGATGACTTAGAATATCCAACTTGTGACTAGCCAAAGTTGCTTTTACATTCGTGACCATTGTGCGAACATATAAATTCCATCATGTGAGCAAAGAAGTTTTGTGCTTGCACAAAAACATTTCAACCAGAAATAAACACGAGGCAAATCCGGTAAACAATTTATATTAACATAACGTTTTCATCTTTCATTATACTAGCGACAAAATAAGAAACTGAAAACCTCACATATCTAGAACCAGGTAAAGTAAGACTTTAAGGCATACACCCTGGTATGTCAGTTCATCTAGATACTACAACGAGAATACTAAACGAAGAAAAGGAAGCTGCCGAAAGAGCAAAATAAACAAACAAATTAGACCAGAAAAAGAAAGTGAAATCGTTCAAAAACTGAGAAAACCCATCCCTTTTTATGTTTCCATCTTCATTGAATTAAGTCCAGTCTCCCGATAGGTGAGATTAGCCGAAACAAAGCCACTTTCTCTGCAGATCCGAAATATTAAGTATCAGATATGTTTAATAGATCAAATATAGAGACGCTTACACATAATTTGCTGCTATATATACAGATGGTGCGTTAGTCGTTACCTTGGATGGGCGTTGGTAGTTATCGTTTGATTTACATTTGTTCTTATCATTTCTTTCGGTAGAGCCGTTACTAGTAGTTGTCTTATCATCTCTGGTTTTGCTAAATATGACGGTGAACCCTTCAGCTGAGGCCGGGTCGTTCACATCCCACTCTCCAAATTTGGGCAATGTTCGACCTTTGTCCTGCTGCAAATAAAAAGTAGAGCAATAAGAAACCCAAAACATACCATTATTATTCTTATTATTTATGTATGATAACAAGTTATCAACATAAGAAAATCGAACAAACCCTTTGCTGCTTGTATAAATGCAGTTTCTAGCTTTTACATCAAAGATTTGAAATGATTAGGCTCCAACGAATTGTGCTATTACAGTTTACAGTGAATATACTGTAACATTGGTTGAACAATATTGTAGGTGACTAGGTGAGGCATTTATTAATTAAGAACCAGGCAGAATAATATTTGTAAATTAAGTTTATATCCTCAACATGACCCAAGGACCAAGAATATTACAATTTACATGCGTTATAATCTCAAGAAGAAACATTTACATCTTTTTTCAAGGATATATACCTATTTTTCTTTACATGTGCATGATATCAAATTTGAACGTAAAATGACTTAATTCTCCAATATGTATATTCTTGACATTCATAATTAGCAATTACCATTTTAGACATATACCGATTAAAAGTTTAAGATCAAATCGTAACAACTCGCTTCGTGAGAAGCGAAACCTCTTCTAGTCTAGCCACAAAGAACAAATAATCTTTCACAATGCAAAAAGGCTAAACTACGAAATAAATACTGCGTATCTCTAATCATTCTGTTTAATTACCCAATATATTTCATTTCTAACCTTTATTAAGAATTTCGCAGGATGTGGACAATTTACATTAATGGTACACACAAAAAAGATTTTATATAATGAATAAAAACATAAATCCCGAATTCGATAAAAATAAAAAATAAAAAAGGCAGAATCATAAAGGTAATGTGCCCTCTTCTTTTCCATGTTATGATTAAGATGTTAAACGACCTTAAGCAAGCCAAGTAATGAAAATGCAACGTAAACGATAAAAGAAAATAAAAATTGAAACATAGAAAGAAAAAGGTGATGAAGGATCGTACCGACGCCATGAGATTGTCGACGATGCAGGAGCGTTCACGCACCACGGGTATGAGATACAAGGATAGATTTATGTTTTTGAAAGGATCCAAAAAATATTTTATAGAGAGAAATATGGAAATGTTGTTAAATTTATAAGGAGGTAGGGAGACACGGCTACGGGGTTTACGCACCGTTAAAACAGTTAATATTTTCCCTCTTTTTGCTATTTTAAGCCTAAAGCGTGTTATTTTCCATTTCGAATTTATTTTAACAGTATTAGTATATCCGTATTTAGTTATTTATAGTGTGTGACAATAAAGATAAATTCATCTCGAGTCTATGGAACATCAAATAAAAGCAAATATTAAAGAGATATACTATATATACTGCGTCAATTTTTTTTTGATAATTAAGCTAAAACTAGGTGCTTTACAATTTACAAATAACTCCTGTGAACTATCAACTTTTGAAATTGGCCCCATGAACTTTCAACTTTTACAAGTTAATTACCCCATGTCTGGTTTTAAAATAGCATAGATTTGTACTTGAGGGTCCGTTTTATTTCTTTTCTTGTATGTTGTGTGTTTTGCTGAATATTTATGCATAATCAGCCAACTCTATACGGGCCGCCCTACATTTATGTAAATTAGTCAGTTTTGTGTATTTATATTAATATTTGTTATTAATGTAAATGTTGGAAATGACTTCTTCTTATTTTAGCCATTGTTGCACATAGTTAATACGGCAAAATTCATAAGATAAAACTAAAAACTTCCAAAAATGAGCTAAAGCAAACAAAGTCATGTCATTTCGAGTATAGATAAATATGAGATTATTTCGAACAATTTTTTTAAAGTAGTACTTATTGAGAACAAATATTGTAATTGGGAAAGAACTGTCACATGAATAACCTGCCTACTTTTGAAAATAAAGTAAGAAAAACAGTAATCAGTAGTTAAACCAAACTATCAATATTGGTGGGAAAAAGTGAAATAAATTGTTCATCACCTTTAAGCTACACCATCATCAAGCAAGTTTATCCAAGCTTCAATCCCATTACCAAAACATCAAGATCACCACTTTGAAGGGGATTATGAATTAAGGCACACCTAGCTAAAACATGCCTTCCCCAAACTCGATTTCGCCATTCTAAAGCATCTCCCCTAGACTTCAACGCGAGTCAAAAAAATCTTCAACGCTTTCTATTTTTCTCATGTGGTCACTGTCCATATCTAATATTGGTTTTTTGTAATAGCCCGCCCAGGACTTGACCACAACATTCTTCAACCCCGTCATCATTGCATTCAACATAACAATTGTCTATTGTTTTTCATGCGAAGGGATAAAACAGTGTTAAGGTGTCTGATAGTGATTTTTCCAGGTTGTGAGAAGTTTTGTGATCACATAATTAAATTTGAATAATTGGTTATATAGCACTGTAATGCAATTTGGTCTAATCATGAGACATTGTGGTTTCTAAGGAGATGATGATTTAATCATCTTTGTTGAGATTATTTGAAAATCCATCACTATGTTGGGCAATAAAACTAGCTACCTTCTAGTCTCTATATCATAGTAAGACTTTAAGCCTTCAGAATATCATGAATAGAATGCATATAAACCATGAATTGTACACAACCGGACATCGAACTAAGAACAATGATCAAGCATGTGAGTATACAATCAAATATTACTGGTCTGAAGTATAAATTAAGTACTTTATATTTGAATACAGTATACAATCTTCATTTCTGAAAGATCCAATGTTTTGAGCATCGTGACTTTTACAATTTTACAAATCATAATTATTATACTTTAATTTGCTTCAATAAGAAAGGCAAGAACCATGGAATGCTGACTAACATGATAATATACATTGTATATATATAGCTACAAATACCACATATACTGACATTTGTGTTATTTTCCCCACAAGAATTTGTCGAATCATGAACATCGAAATGAAAAAGGTACCATGCATTTCACTTTAAGAAATTGTCGGATTACTGGCAAATATTACCGATCGAGAAGAAATTATCAGTTAGTATTTACCGACAGAGCAAAAGTCTACAGGTAAGGTTTTGCATGATTTTTTTTTACAATTTCAAATTTCAATATAAAGTTGCCCTATATTTTAATGGCAAAGTTTATTCAGATAATGGAATAATCTTTAATCTGTAAAGAAAAATATATTTTTTTTATTCTTAAAACCTAGGTACTAACAATTTTGGTCAATTTAAAAAAATTGGTCAAACTTCTTTTGATTAACTAGCTAGCTTCCAGTTTTATGTTTCAAGTGTTAAGATACTTGAAAAATTGGCCAAACAATTGTGTTGTTTCTAAGCCGCCTAAATGCAAAACCATAAACAGACAAAAACAACAAAAATTCTTTTCAGACAGGAAAAAAAAGTTCTTATTTCATTGCGTGGAATTTATATAGGATAAATGTAAATACTATAATAAACTTGCATCTATGATCATTGTCGCGTATTTAATTTCTCTAATAAAAAATTACAACAGAATATAGTAGTCGCAAGTTTGTCTCTCATCATATAGCATGAATTAACATTTTGTGTCTACAAATATTCGGAGAAGCTCGATGGAGTGAAACAAGACATTGCAAATGTAACCCAACTAATTAATTTTTGGCGACATGTGTATTTTAGTTTTATGACGTGTTACTAGTCTCATGCAAATAATGCCTGCGTTTCTTTTGTCTTATAATACAAAGGAGTAAAAAGGCAGTGTTTTTGCGACTACGTGACGGATTAACGAGAGATATTAAGCGATTTTATTTTTTTCGCAGAAAAAGCTATGTGCTAAATATTTACATGGTATTTGACAATTGGAAATGCGAAAGACTGGAAAGAGAACATCGGTGAATGAAGATTACGGCCGTGGAACTTTGACATCCTGATTTACTGCAAGATGCATGACTGAGTTAAAACTGTACTACAACATTAAAACATTTTTTATATATTAATTAAGACGGTATTATTGAAACTTCAATTTTAAATGCAGAATATTGGTTGGCCAAGAGAAATCGAAACTCCACAAAATCCAGTTCCCTGTCGGACCTCGAAATGATTGTTATGGTGTCTGTTAAAGCCTTGAAGATATCCAGTGGCAAGAGGTTCTACCTTAAAAGGTGCATATAAAATTTGTTTTGAAATCTGACCGTTCCGGGTAATTATTGGCGGCAATCGTAACAGGAAATATGGTGGTGGAATCGAATGTTAAATACTTAAATGTAAGAAAATATATATAATGGAGCGATGCTAGAGACCAAATACGCCTTTCTTGTAACTAATTAGTTAAGTATTTTTTTTCTTTTAAGTATTTTGTCCCAATTCTTTTCAAGACCACAACTAGTGGAAGCAACATTATCCAGCAAAAGCTACACTATTTCTATCTATTTGTGAAATCAAGATCAAGCAAATTGATCAGAGTGGATAACTTCATTAGGTCCATTTGGAAACTATTAAAAGAGTGCAAAATATGATGCATATATATTAGTAGTTCCGTAAACTTTGAAGGGGAATAGACCTAAATTCATAACATCAAATGAACACATAAATTGATAATAATAATAATAATAATAAGGCTTGTGCTTCCACTGATTTCACTAACTAGTTTCGTATAGTTCCACATGATACACTACAATAAAATTAAAAGACAGCAATAGATACTATATGTATTGTTGTTTAAAATTTACCAACATTAACGGTTAGCAACAATTTTATTGCTATACTGTTGCTAAAGTTCAGTAACAATTCATGGTATCATACAAAGTGTTGCTAATATGGATATATTTTTTGTAGTGATATGCAAAGAAATAGGATATGTTTATAGTAAAATAGAAGTTATACAGGGGGAGAAAAGGCAACGCAAGCAAGTAGTAGAATAGCAGAAGAAACACCATCTTCTTCAAGGTATGAGCTGCTCCTCTTGAACTTTGTTGTCTTCCCTAGTTTGTTACATTGTATAATTTGCCTATTTGTCACCACTTGACTATGGTTAGTTATATGATTTTGTTGTGATTGTTTCCCTTTTTGCCTCTTCTTCATTGCTTCCTCTATCTTGGAAACCATTATGTCTATTATTAAAGAGAGATAGTAAGAGATGATCAGGTGGAGGAGGGTTGATTATGGGACAATGAATGCACCTTGTGTATTTATAGGATATATATAGCCTATGCATGGTGGTCCTAACTCCTAAGGATAAGTGTTACTTACTTTAATTTATTCGGCGACGGAACCAGGAAACTGAAATGTAACGGGCAAACGTGCTATTTTTTGAAAGATAGATATTAAATTAAATACATATAAAAGAAAATAAATTATTTTTGAAATTTTAGTGATTTTTTTTAAAGAAAAGAGAAGGGTGGCTTTAGTATATTCTCTACCTAGTTCATCTCATGCTTATATTTTATCACATATGGTCTGGTTTGGATAGCGGAGAGGAACTAGCAATTGATACAGAGATAACTGCTTATTCAACAACAAAGAAAAATGTATCAGTATTTAGCACCATGCAATCTTTAGTGAAGTTACAAAAAAACATATTCATAAAAACTTTATTATGGGGGACAAACTAGATAGTGACATTCGGGAGGCTACAGTCCAGCCCATTTTGAAAAAAATTGATGAAAAAATAAAATTTTCGTATGTACATTTATCAAAACCTTTATATTTTAGTCTTTCACGCCACTCATTCCGTAAAATAACTTCATATAAGATATACTTTTTTTTATATAGAAAATCAGCCTCTCTCATTTCACCGCTTATTATCTCCATAAATTCTAGAAATCAGAGATTAAAAGGAACCCTGGATTGGAAACAGCTTGTTCAGCTTAAAAGAAACGAATTTTAATTTTTTTTTCAATCACACTAGAAATATATATAGGAGAAGAAAAATGTCAAATGCTAGAACTAGTAAGAATTTCCACCATAATGACTGAATTTTTGGTAGATCATAACTTCCAAAATATACAACTATGACCAATTGACCACAAACTTAAAGATTTAATGCTATGTTTCTAAAATTACATTTGTTAAACTTATATGGAAATCGTAGACATTGTTGCAGAAAAGATTTTAAATAGATTTTCTTTTTAAGTCGTTGTAACATCCCACTAACTACCAGGTTGTTTTGCGTTGTTGCAACATATACCAACCACCGTGTAAAGCACACAGTTGATGAACATTTTTCTTGGATATATCCTTGATAAATAACTGTTCTGGAGATTTTTAACCGGTAACGTTGTAATATTAAGCATGCTGTAAAATATTAAAAAAAAAAAGGTGCAGTGATGATTGTACTTTTTCGTGGTTAAACGTCGATGAAATAGTTAGTTTGCTAGTCCTATGCGCCATTGTGCGCTCAATAATAGATGCATATTCAAGTTTTATTTATGACATATAAACTTAATATCATTTTTGCATTGAACTAGTATGGTATAAAGTCCTTTAAATTTCCAAGGGATTAACGTATAGTGTAATATTTTTTATTTATTTTTGACGTAGTGTAATATGATCAGCTGGAATATCGAAATTATAATAGTTTTCCAGCATTGGATTCTCCGACTACTAATCATATGTAGAATCAAAACATAATGAGCAAGAAATCACTACAAAAAAATACCCAAATAGCGATGGGATTAGTGACGATATTTTTTGTTACGAGCTTATTAGCGACGGTTTTTGCGACGGTTTTGTGACAGTTTAGTCAATTTGTGACAGATTTGTGACAGCTTTTTAAATTAGTGACAGGCTTGTGACGGTTTTTGACTCTTATTAAATCAAATATTATTTTGTAGCGAATAAACGAGAAGAACAAACTCAAAAGATGATTATAGCCAATTTCCTAAGTAATCACACTATTATTTCTTTTGGACTATATTTAAACATAAGGGTCGCTAGCATAGTAACAGTAGACATTCTTTTTATTTCATGTGGAAATCCATGTGCTCATGTGGAAATATTAATATTCCCTTCCTACATATGTACTCTTTTATTGGGGCCAATGTTTTTCCTTCATTTGCTTTATCATAATTTGATAGATATATAGTATATACTGTAATTATATATAGGTAAACAAAATCACATTACATAATTTTTTTAATTTTTTTCTGTCTAAAACCTTGTACATAAGGAGCTCTGTTAGTTGCAGTTTTCAGTTTTAAAACATATAAATTTTGGTTTCCTTTTGAAGTTTCAGTAGTTAGTTGAATTTTTTGGTGTTCCAATTGACGTAAATTGTAGTATAATTGTGTTCTTAGTTATACCCATTTATTAGCGTAAATTGTAGTATAATTAATTATATCACTTATATAATACCAAATGCAATTTGTGTAAACAAATAAATTATAACGTGGGTCCTACAATACTAAAAATCATATAACATCTCTAATACCCCGAACAAACAAATTATAGCATAAATTGAACCTAATTTTTAATTTTTTTACTTCTTTGTTCTTTTGATAAACAACCCTAATTTTTACTTTGGTTCAAAATCAAATTAGCTAGGAAAACTGTATGAAGACTGCAGCCTAATAAGAGGCCTTTATTTTAAAAAATTGTTTCCTTAATTAGTAGTAACAATGTGTGAGACCAGCTACCATAACAAATTTTAGAGCATCGCCACCAGTTTTATTATTACACACCTCAAATTTAAAATGAACTTATCATTTATATAATTTTACCAGCCTATTTTATGTTTATACAAAATAACAATTTCTTTAACATCTTTCTTATATCAATATTTTATTATATCTTCTATTTACTTTACTATTTTTAATTTAATATTTCTACACATTCACCCAAAAAGAGACATAGAAAGTACAACAACTATTATATAATAATTATAAGGTAAACAATATATTCCTCAAATATAAGGAGGATGAAATAGATTTTTAAGGCCTATGTAAATATAGGATAATGTTAGGGTAACTAATGCATGATCTATTTTGATATTAAATCCCTAAATTCATAGAGAATATATCATTTTATTATAATAAGTCAAGCTAAATCAAATGAGTCTGCTCAATTTAGTCTCTTTTTTTTCTAAAAATACTTCTATACTTTTTTTATTAATTACCATAATAACTAATTTCATAAAAAATAAAAAATAATTACACTATTTCCCTCTCTTTAAACCACACAAAATTTCTTATATCGTATATTTTTTTTCTCTAAATATTTGTATCATCATCACAATTTATATCATTTTTTTCTTCTTATATCATTTTTTTTTTACTCTACATTTGTATTATCATCATAATTGATAACGTCACACATATGATGCGTATGTATTGTTTACTCGTCTAATATATGATAACCATGGATATGCTCTTACAAGAGTACAATTTCAATTAGAAATGTTATTAGTATTTGCATTTAGTTCAATATATGCTGAAAATGCAAGGTTCATCGCTTGCTTACTTCTAGCCTCTAGGTAGTATATTCTGGCACCACAAAACAAGCCAATAGTATTGATTAATTAAATAGTTTTCAGTGCTTGAAAGTAACAAAATATGCAAGAGAGTGAGTCAGACTATACATTTGGTATAGTCTGGAAAACTCTCTTCTGTGAAATCATTGGATTAACAGTGGGGTCCACAGACTGTAAGATCCAATTGTGTCACATGGAGAGTTTTCCAGACTATACCAAATGTATAGTCTGGCACTCCTTGTCCCAAAATATATGCAAGGACATGTTATTCTTGGCATACAGGGGGTCACAAAATGGGATGCTACCAATTTAAGAACATGTCACATTTTGGGCTGTTTCATTTTCAATGAGTATTTCACTGACTACATGTCTGTTTCTGCAAAGAAATCTATTAATTTTTTTTTTTTATTTCCGAGGATATTGTAGCAGTTCTTTGTATGCGAGCTTGAGAGTAATTAGTTAGTGACACACTAACACAAGAAAGGACCGACTCTCACCTATTAAATCATGTTTAACCAACCGTGTTTGTTGGTTTAATTTAATTTTAGAGTGTTGTTTTATGAGATATGACGGATTAAATTTATTGATGCGTTGGTTTAAAGTGTTGTTTTAACTTTTAAATGTTATTGTAATCACTAAAGAGGTACGTACTGACAATTATAATTATAAATACAATCATAACTAATGAACAACTAAAAAACTATAAATTAAACTAATAGTTTATTTATTAATAACGCATGCATTTCATTAAATAAAACATACCTAACTCTTGAAATTTAGAAAAACTTGATTTTTTAAATACATTAATAAATTAAAATTTATGTTTATTTATAATTAAAGATTATGTATTAATTTTAAAAAACTGATACATGGACTTGTTTGTAAGTTTCTAAAATTACGGGGACCAGCTCATATAAGTAATTACGATCAGATTTTGATTGTTTTCTATTTTACAGTCCTGTTTCATAGTTAAATTGAAACTACATGAAACATATTCGTAAATATTAACGGTTAGATTTTTTGTTTTAATACATTTGAAACTACAGGGAATATTCTGTAATTAATACAGGGACCAGTACCTGTAATTATCAGTACATTGCAAGTGTTGGCAGCGAAGTCCAGAAAGAGAGAAAAGAGATAGTGACAGCTAACACCCACTCCGCAGCCAACACCATATTCTTCGTCCGTTAAAGATGACCGGAGGCTGAGGTGTAACTTCATCCACCACAACCAATATACGATAACACATGCTCTAATAAAATTTGTTTAAACTTTATACCAAAATATAAGTTACTATTTTTTTATTTTATTTTTATCAAAATAGAGCGGTGAGTAGTGAGTTTCAACATGAAAAATAACATGGAGAAATGTCAGATAACAATTTTATCGCTATATAGGCTTATTATATCTTTAGTATTCAAATGGTATTCTTATAATTTAAAATTTAAATGATGATTTTTACATTATTAATTTAGTGGCTAGGTTTTGTTCTTTAATGAATGGACACCAAGATACAGGTAAACAGATAACAGATGAGGGGGGGACTGGATTTCTTTGTCTTCTTCCATGCATTAAGACCATTTTCCACATGGCTCTATGATTGACTTCAACATAATTAGGATTTGTTTTTTATTCCATAGGGAAACTATTTATTTATTTTACTTTGAATTATTTCTCACTGAATTTTCTTTAATTTACTAGTCAAACTTAGTTAACTAACATTTTCGAATAGTTAGTTAGTCCAGATACGATGATTCTATGACCGAGTTTATATCATGAAGTTTCTCCTAACTATGCCAAAGTTCAATTAACATCTGAAAGGCATTCAAATTATAATTACTTTTATTTCATTAATGTATCTAAGCCTGCACTTGGAGAATTACTTGGTCATATCCTTATTTTTTGGGAAAAAATACGTTTACGGTACTGTATTAATAGCGGTTAGCGATTTAGGTACTGAACTAACACTTTTAATAATTGAGGTACCAAACTACGAATTTTCGTCCAATCAAGGGACTAACAGTATAAATCGACGAAATTTCAGTCGCTATATATCGCATTTGACGATCTATTTTTTATGGATATTGACAGAATTACACTCATCATTTTTTTCCCTTATTTTTCTAGTTCATGTGGTGATAAATATAATTACTGCATCACATTCCAGTAATATTTCCTAATTACTGTGGCCTTCTGTAATTAGTAGAAGTTATCTTTTAGATAGTTCCAAATAGAACATTTTCCGGCCACTTGAACTAGCCGGTGTCCAGGACTCGCACTCTCAAAATTGAACAGTTAGGTGGTGATTGATTGTACAAAGAAAGTAAACTTGCTACTTTGTAATATCCAACAAACTTTAACTGAATAAAGTTTTTCATTTTGAGGATCAGTTTATTTCTCTGTTCTACTATTTGTCTTTGCTTCTGGAGTTAAATTTCCATTACTCGAAACATTTTCATTTATGGGGTTTTGATTTGTGTGATGGAGAATTTTTCAGTTGTATACTGTATTTTTTGTTTGAATTCTTCATTGTGTTTGGCATAGGAGCTACAATGCTGCATATAGGAAACCTGAGATATCCCTACATGTTCTCCTAGTTCCCGTTCGTGTGACCACTTTGAAAAACCGCAAAATGTAGGAAACATCAATGTTCAACTTGTATTTTAGTAAATTTAAGAACTTGAACTTTGTAAAAAAACATTTTGCTGTTGCTTCTGGTTCTATTACCCCGTTAATTTTATTTTTTCTTCCCAATTGATCTCTGAAATCTGAATAATAAAAGGAAACCGTATGAGCAACACATGCCAACTGGCAATGCATATACAGTATGCGATAACATCAGAAGAATGCCTAACACTACGACAAAATCCATTTTTTCTCATTTTTGGCTTCTTTACTTGAAAATTTTCCAGAGTCCAGACCCTAAATTACATGCACTGATGCTGAATTCTTAACTAATTAATCCATGCCTAGAGACTAAGATATACCAGACAATAACAAACTAAAATTCAAATAGCAGAATAAGAAGAAGATTAACAGGAAATACCTACAATAAAGACTTCTGCATTTAGAGAATTTAGCACAACATGTGCATTTTAGACCTCTTGTCAATGCTCTAACAAATTAAGAACCCCAGCTATAAGAGGGTGAAAGTTAGTAGGGTATTATGGTAGGATCCGAATAAGCAAAGAAAGACGCCATGTGTGCTGAGTACCATGAAACATTTTACTATCTAGTGATTATTTACAAATCTCCGACATAACCACATACAAATAAAGGCCAAATCTTTCTGTTAAAATTATCAAATTTCCACAACACATACCAACAAACAGCTTCGCTGAGCAGCCTTAGCTTCTGTAACATAAATAGAGATACTAGTAGACTTCTATGGGGAAAAAGTTCTTCTGGGACTGTAGAAAATCAAGAAAATCTGAAGTTAAAGCTATAAAATAAAACAAAATTTGCTTTCAGATGACTGTGAAGCAGTTTATAGTTACACAGTATCTACCTAGCTTTCAGTAATTATTCTACTTCTGAAGGAGACTAAACAAGGGAAAATAAAGTAAAAGAAAAAACCTAAACAATATCACCATCAGACTATAAAAATACAGAGGCAAACAGCCCAAATCGCTTTCTTTTTTCTTCTTTTCGTTTTTTTCTTTTTTGTATAAATTAGCAACAGTATGTCACCTGAGGAATATCCTCCCAACCAATATCAAGTCACAAACACTCGAAGAATGAAAGTCTCATTTCCACAAAGCAGAAACAGGGATTCTCCTTTAACGCGACCAGAGAGGCACTTCTACATAAACATTATATGTTGAAAAAAAGGAATCAGTCAACTTCGCCATCCTCGGCATCACTTTCCTTTTTGTTATCATTTTCAGCGACGTTTCCATTTTCGGAATTATTGTCTTTTACTGCCACATCTGGGGGGGTACTGACTTTTTCGGTCTCAGCTTCCTCTTCCTCTTCATTGGGTTGAACTTCTTCTTCTTCTTCATCATCCATTTTCATGTAAAGGCCAAGTTGTTCCAAAGGATTGCTATTCCCTTGAAATTTGAAGCTACCCAAATTATCTAGTGAAATATCTGGGCTAGCCTCATGTACTAAGCTCTCCACTTGTTCGGCTACATCACCACTCAGCATTTCTAAATCCTCCAGGAAATGACAGTTTTCGTGTATGACCACAGTCTTTTCCATCTGGAAAAATGAAAATAAAAAACAAAAAAAGCCAAAGAGACAAATTAATATCAATTATTACATAAACAATTGTTTTCATGAAATTAGACATTACGTAGTTTTTAATTTTTTGGCAAGGAACTAAAAACGCTGATGAAAAGTTGAGTAAGCCGATCACTACGGTGATGCCATGACCCACAAATGTTCTACAAATTTAGATTTTTACGCACAGGGAGGAATTATAAAAAAGAAAACAGTGGTGATTAATTAAGAATGCCAAAAATCCCCCTGTGATCATCTTTTCTCATCCTCAAATAGTGTAGGCGGAATGACAAGTGCTCAACGACCACTTAACGCGCAAAACAAGATTAATAGACATTGGCTAAGATGCCAAGGATAGCACATGAAGAAATGTTTGGTACTCCTGGCACCTACATATCATGAAATCATTTGTTTATGTCATTTTCCCCAATCGTCTAACAGTATGCAACTATAAATCCCAAGTCTTTGCTTACTTACATTTTAGATTGGTAACTGAAACTAGACTCAGCTGTCCAATACTTGTTGTAGCAATTGCCAGATTACCTACACCGAATCCCTTACCAATTCCTATACTTTCTAAAACCCCAATTCAATCAAGTTCGATTGTTAGCTGCCTATTAAGTTTTACAGCTTTCATGAAATATACCTTCTGCAGAGCCAGTCGTGCAGCTTCTCTCTCAAGGTCTCTCTTCTTTTTAGCTGCAGCTGCAGCATCTGCCTCAGCTTTTTTACGGGCTTCTTCAGCAGCCTTGGCTTCTGCTTGCAGTCGAGCTTTTTCTACGCACAACAGAGTTTAAACAAATAAGTACTGACAGAAGTGGACAATAAGGAAACCACAGATACACATCTGGTGCCTCAAGAGAATATGCATTCAACAGAAGGAATTTGTAACTTCTAACAGTAACCAATCTGGATTTTCTAAGGTGCAAAAGACCCCAAAAAAAATGCTTCGCTTTTAGAATTATTTTTATATGAAGGGAAATGCTTAACACGATAATTTTTTTACAAAGTTTACCTCATAGTTTGATCATGTAATTTCAGAGATTAAGCTTCAGTTCATCCCTTATGAAAGGGAATCAAGTATAACTTCTAAATGTACATGATCAGTTCCTTAAGAAGGTTCAAGATCTCAGGATCTCAAATTATCAAAAAACGGAAATAAGATCCTAGTCAAACGCTATATATTCATTGTTCAACAAAACACTAAAAAAAGATGAAAATCCAATGACTGAAATTCAACAATGACAGCCTCCCATTGATTCAATATTTCAGCAAAATTTATCAAAACGGTGAAGTGATAAATTACAGCTTCCTACCTTCTCTCCCTCGCCTCTCTAGCTCTTCTTTCTCAAGACGTAGTTTTTCAGGGTCCAGCTTTTCACCCTGATTTCAAAATTATCACCGTATTAATATCCATAACCAAAACAGAAACTAACAATCAAAAGAATGAAACGACTTTAACAACCTTATCAAGTGCCTTCTCTTGAGCTTTAAGGATGGTGTCGGCAAAACGATTTCTCAGCACAGCTGCTCGGTAAAGCTTGTCAGGGGAGACTTGTCTCTGAGGTTGAGCACTCTCCCCTAAAATATGTCATTATTTAGCATCTGTAAGATGATGCTTACAAAACTAACAGCACATTTTTCTTCACATTTGTTTCATTTCCTTACCCTCTTTATGACCTTCAGCGACAATAGGAGTTTCTTCTTTAGGCTCAGAATTTTGCTGCACTTGGCTGGAACTGCTTAACAAATCTGCAGAATGGAGAATATATAAGGATATCAAAAAAGAAAAAACAATTTGTAGGCAAACAAATTACATTTTGGTACCCACGTTCTTTATCATCTGAACCCCCAATATCCTTCGCATTCTTCTCTATATCTACTCCAGAGCCCAAAACTTCCTATCATAAAAAATAAAGGCCATTTTAGAAATAAGTCAATTTCACTCATGACATAAAACCAAAATTAAAGAAACCTGCCCATAGCCTTCAACCATCACGATTGATTAAATCAATAAAACGTTTGAATTAAAGACAGCAATATCTACCTTTGCACTCGTTGGCGCACCAGGAGCTTTATCGGCATCAGATTCACTGTCGGAAGAACTGCCAGAGTCAGAATCTGAAATAATTTAAAAAATAATGAGAAAATCAAACTTGGCAGCCTTGTGGATTTAGCATGGATATGTGATGTTGTATTAAAGGAAGTCAAATGCACCATGCAGGGGGTAATTAAAGAGAAAACTTGGACATGTCAATGACATTGCCAAAAATTTAAACACCAGAAACACCATTCCCGAAGTTCATAAGTGAATTATCAAATACCCTACATAAATCCTTCTTGAAGAAAAAAATCTCTCACAAAAACCAAACAAACAAGAACTTGGTTGACAAGGATCCTATCATAGATTCCGCTGTCAAAAAGGTAAAGTTCATCACCTAACAACCTCAAGAAACCCCAACTCCAAAATTATTATTTTTTTTTTTAATCCAAAAGTAGAATCCATCCATGTTTCTAACAACCATCCCAAAGATTGTCACCAGAATTAAGTACTCAGAAACTGATGTCCTGTCCTATTTCTCCCAAATAATGCGCCAAATTAAAGTATAAACAGATTAGGATCCAATATGTCTCCCTCAGTAAATCATGAATGAAACAGGCAAACATCAGCTTCCTTGAGGACAAAAATTAAGAAAGGCAGATTAAGTGCAACTTAAGAAGATGACACTTGAACACTGCTACATGTAGTTCTTAATTGCAAGGAATCACAGCCTTTTCATCGTCCTGACTACTTGTTTGGTGAACAAAACTGACAAAAGCCATGTTATTATGGTTAACAAACAATCAAAGACAATAAGTTAGAGAAGTTGCAATGGGGTTCTTGATTTTTATTATTACAGATGAGAATTTATCAAGTTATTTATTTATCTTATCAAAAACAGGCTATTCATAATCTAAAGCCATGAGTAACATTCCCACAATAGAGGTTCAAACGAAAATCTGTAGTACAGTTTCTGCACTATGTTCAGAACATGCTTTTCAAATAAAGCAAAGCGACGAAAGACCATTCCTTCACCGAAGGGTTTCCCATTACTCGGGTATTTAGTGACCTGCTAAAATGGTTCTTCAGATACGGAAAGTCAATCCCCCACCTAAGAAAGCTTAATCATGGAGAGAAACCTAAATATTAAAAGAAATTCATCCCTAACCCGAACTCTGCATCCCAAACCTCTTAAATAGCATGATTCTGGTTTCATACATGGTAGATATGAGATGTAAGATATAAAGTTCTTCCTGTTCCTTCATAAAGACCTTCAACAAGTTTATCCAATCTCACAAATACAAATCGAAAGCTAAAATGGTTATCTTTCTTTATTAAACAAAAAAAAACCATGCTTAATATTTCCCTTACAGCCAGATGTAGCCACATTGGTGTTTACATGCTTGGATTGTAAAGTAATTTTAAGAGACAAATGAAGGACTTCTTTGCAAAATCATACGAAAAACTTGACAAGGGTGTCAATAAAGCTAAAAGTGGTATTACAGGGTCAATATACTGATTTGCTTGTTACATTTAAGATAAACTAGCTTCGCAGCCTGAGATGCAACACCCTAACCTAAATTGACAAAAACTGGTAAAATACTTGTGTGTTAAGTAAAGACACCATTAATCTATTCATAAAATATTCTAACCGTTGTGAACTTAGATCCACTTTAGTGTCATCATCATGGAACAACTAACAGAAAATATTCTACAAGAACCAACTCTCGTATTTAAAATCCAAATAGCATCTTGTTCTCAAATTTGTTTTTTTATTTAATTCTAATTCTGATTCATGCCGCACTGGAAGGCACTGTAATTTAACCATCTTACACATATTAAATCTTTTTTTACCAATGTACAGAGAAATGCATAGTAAAGGGTGCAAAGAGCACTCAAGCGACTAGCATGATGTAGTTAATGAAGAAAAGAGCTACTTGTCAAGCAGGTAAATTTTAGCACTGGCTTATGGCAATCAACGGAGAAGCTATAATCCCAAAGATCACAAATATAATATCAAGTTTCCCCATGAGAAAACGTACTAGTAAACCACTTAAATTTTCCCCTACACTGACTACAAAGGGATTAAACGGGATAATTCTCAATGTATAACATTAAACACAGAAAAACCACTTAAAAAAGAATGAATTCTATAATGGAAAGCAAAAAAGAAAGTCTATAGGACGAACCACTAGAAGAGGAGCCACTTGAGCTACTTGAACTACCGCGTTTATCAGGTCTAATAGCAGTTTCTTCTTTTTCTATCTGTACAGGAGGGTAACTTGAGATAGGAGGATCATTTCCACCTATATCCACATCCTCTTCCACGATATCATTTCCTGAAATATAAAAAAGGACTGGTCAAAACTTCAATATTTCATGAAATTAAAGGACTGATCAAAATTAAAAAATTCACTCTACACAAGCTCTCTGGTGCACCCTTCATTCAAAATGTCCTACATCTTAGAAGTATTCCAAATGAAAGATTTAGATAATTATAAAACCTTGTGGAGGTTGCACAGACGAATTGCTGAAGCCGGACTCATTGTGCAACTGCAGAAATATAGGAAGGGAAAAACACATGAATATGTAAAAAATATGCAAGGCCGAATTAAACAGAAGAATATAAAACACAATTACAGAGGGAAAAAAGATAGGTCTACCTCCATTTCACAAGGCTCGGCTCTACCCTGTTTTTTCTGTTTATTTATCAAATAGTCATCCAGCAGTTTCCGTAATGTAAGCAAAGTATCCTCACTTAGAGCATCAATATCAATTTCAATCTCGTCTTCCTCGGTTTGATTACCATTATGGCTTTGCGTTCTAAGAAATTCAATAATATTATCCGGTAATTCCGCCAGAAGGTCCTCAAGCTCAAGACTTAGCTTTTGCTTGTCCACAACAGGCATGGGTGGCTTAATAGGCTCTTGTTTTTCTTTATTCTCAGTCGGTACTGTTTTCTTTTTCTTATAAGGGGGCATAGGAACATAAGTTTTAGGTTCCACATAAACACTAGATGTTGACAATACTGGTGCATCGATTACAACAGGAACTTTTTTCTCGATAGATTTCCATCTCCCTTCGAAAAATTTACCGAGCATATCAGCCATAACATGGACATCATTATTAGCCGGATTGTAAGTTTTCGCATTTGAAAATGTGAGCCTCACATCTGCGGCGAATTCTAACGGACTAGAATACTCATTTGATAATAACTTACTCTTTACGGTTCCCAAATCCATTGGATGCTTTATTACACTAAAATAATCAGGAATATTCAACTTAATTACGTCGACAGGACTGTTGAAAACCCACCCGTGTGGGTGTGCCATCAGTTTATTCAGCAAGTTCTCACACTGTTTTATCAACATTACATTCGATGTGTTTATTGGGTTAGCCTGCTTAGGTGGCACTTTACCCATTACTGGTTGTTTCACACGGGACCCATTTTTACCAGGAAAGCCTCTTTTCTTTCCCTGTGAAGTGGAAACTTCTGCTGGTATCTGAAACTGCTCTTGTGGCGGTCTTCTATGCCCCTGACTAAAGCTATTGTGTATATCACCGTTTGTATGCATAGAAGCAATTCTCTTCTGGAGAAGCTTAACTCGTTCAAGTTCACTTCCAAACCTCTTCTCCAAGTCTTTTCTCTCGGAAAATGAAAGTGTTGACAGTGTGAAAACTTGAAATGGTACTTCGAATCGGTCGTACGAATCTAAACCAAGGATATGAGACTTTTTTTTTAGACCATAAGAGTCCCCAGAAGCTGTCATCTCGGTATCAACACGCCCTGAGCTACCAAAGCCCTCGGATTCAGCCATAGTCTCCACAATCTGATGGTGATTTGATATAAATGCCGAAGAGTTCCCCTTTGAAGATTTCCTTGATTTACCCATCTTTACAACACTATTATTGTTTGACCAAGTTGTGAGTTCCCCTCTTCCGTTTTACTTTACAGGAACAGTTGGTGTCATAAAATTAAATGCTTATTGCTGCACATATCAACTAATTATTCTAAAAGCTAACACTGTTTACGCTCTGTGCAAGCTCTATAATAGAAGAGACAGTGAAGCTCTTGAAGATACCAGGTTCATTAGGTTACAAAATCCTACAAAAGGCACAATAATGCATTCATTCACTAAATCCAACAAAAAGAAATAACAACCTACTAATAGAAATTTATTTTCATAAGTAGCTCAAATAAACTTTTCCCCAATTACAAATTAGTTATATACAGTTGCATCCAAATTTTATCCCGAATAAGATTTATGACAAAACAAAAGGAAGAGACGTAATTCTGTCCCTGAATTTCAACCAGTACCTTTCTCTACAGACTATAGTTTTTTTAGACAGATGATTGGCATGCATATATATGCATAATAAGAGGGTGATAAACATATTTGAATTTCCAATGGCAGGTTTGCCGTTGTGAGACAATTTCAAGGTTGACTAAATTTAAAAGAGTGGTTAAGGAACTGCCTGCAAACTATGTGTAAAAGAAAATTATGCTTCTTTATAATTACTCGTATCTGAAAATACACTGAAGCTCATGAAGATAAATAGTCCTTCAGCTCACAATTGACAGCCTATGAAAGTCGCTTATATTCACCAAAAAAACATAAAAAAAACTTATAAGCTGTTACAATTTAAATTAAGCTTCTTCTACTTAAAATGATTTTTTTCAAATCAAAAACTTTATTTTAATGTGAAGTTATCAATAATTTTATCGTCAAATTAGAGCCCAACTGTAGTTATGATTTGTGGAAATCAGATACTTTACTTCAGTGCGAAGTTATCTATAGTTTTGTCGCCAAATTAAAGCCCAGATGTAATTATGGAACAGTAGATTTAAGCTATGTCAACTGCCAAAACGAATTGTCAACGTTTGGTCGAAATTACTATCGAATACTAATTCACCATAGCCCACACCCTAATTGACAACCTAGACCTTCGATTTATAAGCAAATTCTTTCAGAAAAACCTCTCAAGTCTAAGCTTCTTCTACTTGATATGCATTTTTATAAATATATATATACTTATCTTTACTCTGAAGTTCAAACACAGTTTTGTCGCCAAATTAAATATCAACTTTGATTATGACCCCCCAGATTCGAGCTATATAGAATAAAAAAATTGGCAACATTGCCATTAAACCACTATTGTATATGGATTAGCCGGTGCCCAAATCCTAATTGACGCCCTAGATCGTCCTTATATGCATACATATATATATATATATATATATATATATATATATATATATAGGGGGAGGATCTATACACATATAAAAATACACATTATGTTTACACATCAATCACAACCCTCCATTTACTTAATTTTAATGGTCAAGATTATGTGTTTATTTTTGTTATTAGATGAACTAATCTTGACCATTAAAATTAAGTAAATGGAGGGTTGTGATTGATGTGTAAACATAATGTGTATTTTTATGTGTGTATGGATCACTCCCCATATATATATATATATATATATATATATATATATATATATATATATATATAAATCTAACAAGCATGTTCACTTGAAAAAAGAGTCACAAAGACCTCTTAACAGTTCAAGCTCGAACAAGACCTCGAACCCAAACGGAACTGAAAACCTGAACATACGCTTCAAATAAAATCCTAATTAAAACCTGCACTTCCTCAACTTATGTATAGAAACAATCAATTTCTTTCGAAATTCAAAAGAAGATAAATTGGACCATTGAAAAGCTATTAGCAGCTCAAGCTCAAAGAAGAAATCGAACCCTTAATCCAACAAAACAGACCTGTATATAGAACCCTAAATCGAACCCTGCATTTCCTCGAGTTAAAGCAATTTCTTTCGAATATCGAAAGAAGAGAAATTGGACCATTGAAAACCTGTTAACAGCTCAATCTCAAAGAAGAAATAGAACCCTAAATCCAACAACAAAAAAACCTATAATTTTAAATCCAGTCCTCGGGTACAAAATCACCCTAATTGACAACCTTTCCTCGAGATATATTCTTTCGACAAAAAAGATTACTTGGAGCAATTAACATCCCTTAACAGTTCAAATAAAATATTAAACCCTAAATCAAAACTTAAAACTTAAAACCCGAGCTTTCAGTACAAATCACCATAGCCCAAACCCTAATTCTCAACTTGTTTTCCTCTTGATTCTCTATCATCATTCGGGTAAGCAATTCCATTGTTCCTAATTCACAATTTCACTGTGAATTTATTCAAACTATAAACAGAAAATGGCACAAAAGACCAATTTTGATGGGCAGTAATAGTGTTTATGACACATAACAAAAGTCCAATTTTTGAAGGAAAAAAAAGGGCAATTAAAACTCAAATAAAACCTCAGAAATTAAATTGAGGATTTTCTCAATGGGTCAAAAAATAAGGGGGGGAAACATAATCTGCAAGCAATTGATTCAAATAAATAAATAAAATATTTGGGGATAAAACGCTGAGAAATTGAATTGAAATTAGCTCATTTAATAATAGAACAATAAAGCTTGGAATTGAAATTACCTTATAGATCCCAGATTAAATATTAGCTCGTTAATACTTTGGGTTTGAGGAGAGAGAGAGAGAGAGACGGGGTAAGAACTACTCGTTTTATTGAATAGTGCATTTAAAATTTAATTCAATCTGAGCCTTTGGTAAATAGTGGACGGTTAAGATGCACTTTGTTGACCATTAATTGCTGCCCCCGCGCTTCACACACACAAACAAACAATTGATTATTAATACAAACCAAATCAAACCAAACCAAACCAACGAACTGATATGACCCGACATAGCCGATTAAAAAACTATGGGTGAGACCGGTTTGGTTGGTTCGGTTTTTAAGAAAACCGGAATCAAACCGAAAATAATATCAATTTTGGTTTGCTTTGACTATTTTCAAAGAAAAAACCGTATCATACCGAACCGGTATTTTTGGTTTGGTTCAGTTTAGTTTCTGTTCGAACCGATTTTTTCGGTTTGAACTGATTTTTCGGTTTTTTTATAAATACTTAAAAAGTCAAAATGATTTATACTACTTAAAAACTAATTTTATGATAGTATATAGTAAATAAAATATTTATGTGGGAAAAAATAATGATTATTAATAAATAAAAAAATGCATCAATTGTATATTTTGCTACGAATAAAACGTGAATAATATTATAATATGTTTTTCTATTAATGTTAGATGGATAAACCTTGTTGGTTGTTACGTTTATATAAATCTTCACAATTTAAAATAGTGAAAACATTTAATTATTTTTTTAATTATTTTTCCATATATGTGAAATAAGTTAGGTTTTTCTTGAACCACCAAACATAATTATTTATAAATAAAAGTATATTTTTAATCGGTTTACAGTTTATTTCCAGTTTTCGGTTTTTTTGGCTTTCGGTTCGGTTCGGGGGTTTTTCGGTACCAAAACTATAAACCGAAACCAAACCGAATTCCTGTTTCGGTTTCGATTCCGGTTTTTTATAAACAAAACCGAACCGAACGGTTTTTTTCGGTTCGGTTTTTCGGTAAAAAGTCCCACCCCTATAAAAAAAATTAACAAAACTGAAGATTAATTAGTTTGATTAAGTTTATTAATCCAAAAGATGATTAAGTCGGTTTGGTTTGCGATTTTACTGTTTGCAATCGAATCCAACAAGACCGATCGAGTAATGATTTTACTTCGAGTCAGGTGCAGAATGGTTAAGTGTCACTTATTCCATTTCGGAACTTCTTACGTATTTATGAACTCCTCTGCATCTCTATCTTCACAGCTCTCCCCTTCGTTCACATATTTCATACTATCATCTCCAACGACTCATTTATAATTTCTGAGATCTATTATATAATTAATTGTTCGATCTATTCCCATGACAACTAAGCTAGCTGTTGAAATAAGATTTTCGTTAAAGTCAACATGTATCAAAGTCTGTACATATACTATCGATAAATGAACAAATATATCATTATTGTCAACACGATATGTACTAATTGCAGTCAGATGAATATATCAACCATCAGACTATCAAACAGTACACCGACTGTTTACGAAATAGTACATTTGTAAATCATTAGATTTGTTGTGACTATATCCGATTTTTTTCATTTTGCCACTCTGATTAGAATTGAAGTGTTGAGTTACGGTTACTTATGAGTTATGATCAAGTGACTATATCCGATTTTTTTCATTTTTTTCATTTTGCCATTCTCGAAGAAGAATAGTGGTCGGGAGGTATCATTAGAGATGAGCGGGGATAAATTTTGGCAGCTTTTTGTACTTATCTTGATGGTGTATGCTTAATGGATTCTGAGCTCGGAGCTCTCTTGGTGGGTCTGTAACTTTACTATTCATTAATCTTAGAAAATATGATGGTTGAAGTCGATTGCAAATTTATTGTAAACTTGTTTACCAAGATTTCTCTTATTCCCATTGCTTACTTAAATGCGTGGGAAGACATTTTGGAGCTCTTTAGTCTGGTGGGTTGTAGTTTTTCCCATGTTTCGCACGAGCAAAATGTTACAGCAGACTTGCTTTCGAAAATGGGGCTAAAGGGAATTTGTGAAAATTACTGTAATGAAAAGAACTTGTCTAAATCTATTTTTGATCCTTATCTGATGGACTGGTATGGGCTAACTAATTTTCGAAAAAATAGTGGAAGCTGCCAAGTTTAAACTACTTATTTTACATGTATTTTGCTATGTTTTAGTACTAGTACAGATATCTGGAAAAAAATATAGTATTTTTGTTTTACTAAGATTTCCAGGGTGATGTATGGTTGTAGCTTATCGTTTTGGTTTATTTCAAATGCTTGTAACTGAGTTTGGTCCCTACTTTGATGAAATAAAATTTAAGGGTTATGTCTCTCTTTAATATAAAAAAAAAAAAGTGGGATGATTCGGATGTTTTTCCCGATTGTGATAGCATTGGAGAGGGTGAAAATGGTAAATCAATTTAGTTGCAAAGATATAAACAATAGAGGGAAAGAATTCCATTTATTTTTTTTTGAAAATTAAACCAACCATTATATTAAAATTTAGGAAGTAAAATCCTTCATAAAAAAACTGGCATAAAAAACCATAAACTATATGCGGCCAGCCTTCAATAAATTTAGGGCTTACTGGCCAAACATCTATTAAGAACTTATCTCTATGACAAATTGTAAAATTTTCGAACTTATCCATCCTATTTACAACGTAAAACTTGACGAGCACTTGAATATATCACTTCCTAATCATGAATTATTCTCGCGCCATAATCAATATGACGTTGATGTTGGAAGAATTTTTCATGCACTTTTTTCCCTTCGATTGGTAATTACATGGCGTAATAATGTATTTTCCCATCACACGCATATATTTGCTACTTGTCAAAATTTGACTGCAAAGCAAGTTCATACAACTATGACTATGTTTGACAACAGATTTTTTGATTAAAAATCATATTTTAAAAATCTGTTTTGAGAATCCACTGAAAATATAGATTTTAAAAATCTGAACTTTTTAGATTTTTCAGCTTAAAAATCAGATTTTCAGAAACCGAATAATCTGACTTGTCAAACATCCATAAATTTTAAAATTTTAAAATCCAAAAATTAACTAAAAAAATTTGTTGTCAAACGGACCTATGTCTGAGCTTACTTGCTGGGTTTTTACTCTGGGGGTATCCATTGGAGATTAATTTAGTTATGGGCCTTCATCGATTATGGATCAAGTCATTGACTTGACAATATTTGCAAAAGTATACATGTCGTCACAAAGTACTTGTTTTAGCTGTGAATCACTTTTAGTTTTAGAAATGTTATTTGCCTTGAAACCCATGTTAGAGCTGGTTTTGTCCGAGACAAATACTGCCCTTTGTCACAGTAGCGAAAAACCGAAAAAACCGAACTGAACCGATAACCGAACCGAAAAAGACCGAAACTGAAAAACAAAAAAAAAACCGAAACCGAAAAAGACCAAAAAATAACCGTAAAAAACCAGTTCGGTTCGGTCCAAAAAATAAAAAGACCGAAACCGAAAAAAACGAACCGAAAAATATGTTCGATTTCGGTTTTGTTAAAAACCGAACCAAATCAGACCGAACTCAACCCTATACGCTAGTACACTCTAAGTACTACTACTAGCAATAAAGCACAGGGTGGTCATTCAAGAGCTACTTTCCATTTTTTATAATTATTAGTAGATCTTTTGTAATTCGAGAACTAAAAAATATGTATTCAAGTTATTTATAGGTCATAATTCATTCACATTTTTTATATTTTCATCTAACGGATAAAATTAAAATAATTCAATATTTTATATTATACGTGAGTTTTGTAATTTTCTTTTTAAATAATTTTAATATATAAAATACAAATTATGATTTTGTAAATTAAAAACTAAGTTTACAACACAATAAAAACTCAAACAAAATTATAGAACTCTAATTGAGACTAGCCTAAATTTAAGTATTATTTAAAAATAGTAAAAAAGATCAGTGATTTTAATATATCTTGTTTTATACATTAAAATTATATAAAAATAAAATTACAAAATTTACGTATAAATCTAGACCATTGGATTGTTTTAATTTCATCCGTTAGATGAAACTCTAAAAGATTTGAGTGAACTATGAACTATAGATAATTTGAATCTAATAAAGATCGTGGTATTATCACTGTTATTAGAAATGATGTCGGGACCATTGTATTAATCCGAACTCCACTATTACAATACTCAACCCTCCCTAGCATTGAAAAAAACTTATTTTTGTGTCTTTTGTAGTCCATTTTTCAATATGAGTCCGAACTGGAACTTTTGCAAATAACTTTTGTGGATTCTTGTGCTTTATTAATCCAATCCCAAGTGATAAAAGACCCAACCAAAAAGGCCCTAAATGTTTTAATACTCTAACATGTAGTAACGTAAGTCTCAGTTACAATTGAAGTTAAGTGAATTCAGTTCTCAGTTGCAACTGAAACTATATCTTTATATATAAATAAATATTGAACACAATACGTTTGATGACGGAGTTCGACCAAGTCTACTTCTCCGGATCTCTTGCTCATATTAGAATATTGAGAATCTTACAATAAATATATGAGAATTACAAAATCTATGACTACTAACAGTTTAAGCCTATATTGCTACTACTCATCTCAACTATCATATTCAAGGTGGCCTCACATCGTAGTTTAATCTCTCTAGCAATAGCACAGTATTCTAATAAAATAAACTTTCAAGTTCTTAATACATAAACCAAACTCTACGACTAAACATGCATTTATATATCCTACTTACAAACATATTAACACACTATATTAAGGAACAAACTTTCCAAGTTTAGTTCCAACTGATTGATCCCTCAATTTTTTAGTTCTTCAATCTTTGACTTTAGTGAATGAATCTTCGCAAAGTAATCTTCATTCAATCTTCTGATATCCTACACGTTTGCTATCTTCACGAAATCATTTATTGATCAATAAATTGTATCTCGTCAGAACATTTGACCTGTCTGTCAAAAACTTTCAGTTGTATAAGTCAGTTATAACTGAAAGTGTAACTCATATAAGATTTATTATGAATATATAAACAAATAAATACTAAGTGTTGTTTAACAAAATAATGACAACAAGCATGAATTATTAGACACTATAAAATAGGTCATAATTTACATTTTGGAACTTGAGACGTTACAGAGTGATTCAAATTCTATACAGTTTATAATGCACTCAAATCATTTAGAGTTCAATATAGCGGATGAAATAAAAACAATATAATAGTATATATTTAGGCGTGTACTTTGTAAATTTCTTTTTATATAATTTTAATATATAAAATATAAATTATGATTTTGTAAATTAAAAACTAACTTTACAACATACAAAAAAACCTAATTTTTTTTATAGAACCTCAGTTGAGACTATTATAAACTTGAGTATTAATTAAAAATAATAAAAAAGGTTCAATGATTTAAATATATCTTATTTTATATATTTAATTTTTTTCTACAAAACTCATGCCTAAATATACACCATTGTATTGTGTTTATTTCACCCGTTATATTGAACTATAGAAGATGTGAGTGCGTTATAAACTCTAGAGGATGTGAGGCGTTACGAACTCTAGAGAATTTGAAGCCGCTACAGAGTAAGTGTTCAATATCGTTTTTTAGGTATGTTTCTTTTTTTCTTTTTGAAATAGCTTCTTTCGGTAGTTAAATCTATCAAATTTACACATACAACCTCATATTCTAAATTAAATATGGTATTTGTTTGAAAATTTTGAAGTTTTTATTTTGCTTCTTTAACTGTAAGTGAAATTGTTTTAAACCCTTAAACAACACATCTTTTGAACCAATACATATGTATTAAGTTTATTTATTCTCTTATTGAGGTTAGTGAATTAATTGTATAATTTATTTTCAGTTTTAAAGTTTTAATATTAAAAGTAGAGGCTTATATCAATACTAGTAATGGTAAAATAAAAAATAGACATCAAATGAATCACACATAATCATTAATCTTAAATTTTCCAAACCAATTACTTTCTATGCTTTAAATTAAAATAAGTTTAAAACAGTGACATCCTTTTCTTTAATTATAGGTATTTATAAATAAAATAAAATATACTGTAGTACTTATTTTATACCAAGATTCCTTATCCGAACTTTTTCACCTGAGGAGATTCATGGAAAAAAAAAAAAGCAAAGTAACATACCTCTGACCATCTGTATTAATTAATAGAAATCTCCCACATCAAAATATTTACAAGAGTACAAAAAAGAATTCTTTATAAAATAAAATATTACAACAAAAGTTGATAGCAAGATAATATATCTATGATGCACACGAGTGAAGAGGTCCGACTTGACACACCATTGACACGTCAAAGCAATAAGTTTTTAAATTTATGACACGATACTTAATATATTATATTGTATAATTATAATTTTAATACATGTGGTATATTTGTTACTTAACTAAGAAATAATAATTTGTAACAAAGAATTTTTAAGTGTGAAGTTGGCAATTGCATTATTATGGGAGTATAAATTTAAAGTATAAATTCTATAATTAATAATTCCATTATTTTTATCAAATTATTAAGTTTCACTTATGGTAATTAGTTTTTTTTTTTACTATCTCTAAATAATATAGTGTACTAAAAAGGAAAATAAATTATTGTTACATTTACATTTCCTATTTCCACTTGACCACTCTATACCACCAATGATGCATATTTTTTCTTCATTTGTTCATGCAGTCAAATCAAGAAAAGGTAAAGAGGAGTTATTTGTTTGGCAAAATTGACATACCTAAAAAGTTAAAACAAGTATAGTTAAAAAAATAAAACAAAACAAAATTGCCTTATTTATTTAATGGAAGAGGTTATATGAACATCAATTTAGACATCAACTTGGACACTTTTTCATAAAAACGCTCCAAATTAAGATTTGGTTAATGCAAATATCCATGGTTTCACTACGGAAACACAAATATGCGTATTTTTTTTTTTTCGAGATGTATAATCACATGTTTTCGAAATTATGGTAAAATTTAAAAATTCAAAACATGTCATTATACATCTCAGAAAAAAAAAACATGACGCATATTTGTGTTTCCGTCGTGAAACCGTGAAAATTTACATTAATCAAATATTGATGTGAAACGTTTTTTATAAAAAAAATATATATTTAATTAGATTGGTTGCATGATAGACAAATGGTGATAAGGACGTATTATTAATTTGGCTGTACATTTGTCTGATAAAAAAGCCTGATCACAATCCTCCCATCTCAGTCTCCCCACCACCTCTTTATTTCTCTCTCCATAATATAGAAATTTATTTATTTATTTATTAAATGTCGGAAGCAATCGACCGTCGTAACGGATATTCCCCGTCGACGAAAACCTACCACTCACTACGTCCACGTGTCACCCTCCCATCACCAACCCAACCCCTTTCGTTAACATCCTACGTGTCACACCTTTCCCCCGCCACGTCACTCTCACTCCCCTTCTTAATCTCCCCTAACAGCAACGTCACCACCTACTCCGCCTTCTTCGCCAAAACTAAATCCCTCTCCCTCTCTCTACAATCCCAATACCCTACCTTATCGAAAAACGACGTCGCGTTTATTCTCTCTCCCACCTCATCGCATGTCCCGGTTTTGTATTTCGCTTTGTTATCGTTGGGTGTTACGGTTTGTCCTGCGAACCCGGTGGCGACCGAGCCGGAAATAGGGCACATGGTGAGGATTACCAGGCCCGTTATCGGGTTTGTTGCCACGTCAGCAGTGTTGGAGAAGCTTCCCGAGTTTCCGCTCGGGACTGTTGTGATGGATTCCGAGCGGTTCGAGACGATGACGTCATATCAACCGTTAAGTTGCTTATTTTTAGTTTTAACTTTTAATAGTGTAAAAAAAAAAATTAAAACTCCACATGTTGTAATATGCTCACTGTACTATATTTATTTGATTGTCCAGTTTTATTATAGTAGATATATATTACTCCGTCCGTTTCCAATTAATTGTCAACTATGAAACTAGATGCAATTTTGACCGACCAATAACTTGTATAAAAATTACCGGAATGAAAATTTTCAAACATTAAATCATATAGTTCAAACATTAAATTATATGATTTAGTTTGAAAAAAAATTATTTCGACAATTTTAATACATGCTATAATCCAATTATAGAATTATTATTTTTTTCCCAAATTATGCGGAGTGATGAAATTTTTTAGTAGATGTAATTCTTATATCAGTTTAGGATATAATTCTCGTCAATTTCAAATTTGATTTTTTTATCTCCTATATTAGTTTTTGGTATAGTTATAATAGAGTGGTGAGGAATATGTGGTCAGAACTGAAACAGTGAGAAATGCTGTGATTACTTGTTAAGTTACCATTTATATTAAAAGCTCAAGTTTTTATTAGACACAAACTTGTTCCTGTTTATTTATAGTATTGTTTTCGACAGAACCGGAACTGAACAGCTTCGGGAAGTTAAAGTGGAGCAATCAGATCGGGCAGCGATTTTGTTTTCGTCTGGTACAACGGGTCGGGTTAAGGGGGTCGAGTTGACTCACCGGAACTTAATAGCTGTAGTTGCAGGATTTTATTACATCCGGAGTGAGGAGGAAAATGCGCCCCACCCAGTGTCGCTCTTCTTCATCCCGATGTACCATGTGTTTGGCTTCTTTATGTTGTTTAGAGGGGCTGCGCTTGGGGAAACTTTCGTTTTAATGGAAAGGTTCTATTCTTATGGACTCGTGTTTTTTTAAAATGCACTTTAAATGCTGGTTTTTTCTTTCGTATTATCCTTGCATTTTTAAAGCATTTTGACCCCTGTTGTGTATTGAGACCGTGTATATATTATTGGGATGCGAGAAACTTTTTTAATCTATATGACCGTTATTTGCACTGCATATACACAACTTCGTGTTGGTCGAAATTCGGATCCTGTAATTTTTACGCATGGTAGAATGTTTATTCGCATTTTGAGTCTTGGTGAGGAGAGTGAGGCAGTACAAAAAAGAGAGGAAGATGTTCTTTTTGTTGATTGATTGGTAACACATAAGATTTAATTTTTAGATTTACTACTTTCTGTTTGCAATTTTCTGATCAGTGTTGTTATATTCATGAGAGTTGATTTCGAGGTTTGATCAGTGTTGGATTTTCAGGTTTGATTTCGAGAAGATGTTGAAGGCAGTGGAGACATACAAAGTCACTTATATGCCTGTGTCGCCACCTCTGGTGGTGGCGTTCGTAAAGTCGGATCTAACGGACAAGTATGATTTGAGTTCCCTCCGGTTGTTGGGGAGCGGTGGAGCACCGCTAGGGAAGGAGTTGTCGGAGAGTTTCTCGGCGAAGTTTCCTTGGATCGAGGTTATTCAGGTTTGAATGTTGAATTTCATAATTATATTGTCATTTCTTGAAGAAATTATAAAAATTACTATGGTTTAATTTTTCATCATGTCTCACATTTTCAGTTGATTTGTTATTTATAAAATTATGTGTTTAGTCTTTTCAATGAAATAAGGGCCTAAAATGTAACTTTATTGTACTAGGAGTGTGTGTGTGGACCATGACTACTCTTTCTAGAATTTAATGGTATGGTTGTTGGTTGCTTAGTCATTATCGCCAAGATATTAAATTTAGTTAATGATAAACACGTTTCAGGCTTTAAGCAGTATTGGATTGTGGTGTTATATAGGTAGATAAGTAGAAAGAGGCATAGAGGCATGCTTCAATTCGTATTGCCAAGCAACAAATATCAGAGAACCTAAAAAAAAAAGATGCTGCCATATACAGTCACACAAATATTCTACTTTATATTTGAAAGGGCTTAACTTTAATGGCATTGTCATGCTTATTTGGCTTTTCGTTAGGAAGAGGTTAGAAATGAAATAAAATAATGTTAAGACGTATTTGGAAAACTATTATATTACTGTGATGTCCACTGACAAAACTTAAACAAGAAATGCTACATTTGTCGTTCATAAAATATTATTGGGAATTGATAATATCAATCTAGTGTGCTGACATTAGCTTAGGACCATAAGTTCATTAAAAAATTGATTGAATTGAATTTAATAATTGCATGTATAAAAGATTTGGTATGGTCAACTTAAACTTTGTTAGGTTTGCCCTTGCACTTTGTAGGCATAAATGAATTGCTCATATACTCGTAGTTGCATGCAGTTAGTTACCTTGATCGCAATAGTAGGGACATTTTTTCCCCTCGTACATCCCTTTTTGTGTGTGTGTAAGAGCATTATCATCATTGAGCTTCTTTTCATTGGCAGTAGACGACTCGAAGTACTTAAATGCATTTTACGACCCCTTAGCAAAGAGATTGTGGTTTTCCATAAACACCGTTCTTGTTTCTCAATGTTGAATGGAGTCACCTTTATCACGGTGTTGAACAAATTAAATTTGTTAAATTTTTTTGGAACTTCCACAGGGATATGGTCTAACCGAGACTGGCGGATCAGTATCAAGGATGATAGAGCCACATGAAAAAATGAAGTTTGGATCGGTTGGTTTGTTATCTGATAGTTTAGAAGCAAAAATAGTCGATCCTACTACTGGAGAAGCCTTGCCACCTAATCAACGTGGGGAGCTATGGTTACGGGGGCCTACAGTAATGAGAGGTAACGTACGTATACACCTATCTGACCCCTTGTCCGAGTTTTCTTTTATTAAGCATCTTAATAGTACCCGATTGCGGCAACTTGCTTTGGAGAATTATCTATCATATTTTTAATTATTAGCAACACAACTCAGAAGGCATTTGAGGACGTGTTAAAGTGGAATTTCTAAAAGTACAATTTCTTTTGCCTTAGGACTTTTTGCTCAACTCATTATGCTCCATGACTATCTTGTTGCTTTTCTAAAAACATGTAAAACATTTGCTCATTATTGCTCATTTGTTTGATATAATACTAGGACTTCTGCAATTTGTTTGGTCCTCTACAGTTAACGTAAAGTTTTGACATGAGAGATGCTATAATACCAATTTGGCACTTAGCATTCCATAATGACTTGGTGAACTTCCTTGTAGTTGGATACAGGTTACCCACCTCTATAGGTTTAATTTTAGAACCCATCACTTTATATAAAAATTGATTGTCTACTGCTAATAAAAAATCCATTTTGTATAATAATTAATAAAGAGAATGGTGAGTGATTGCAGGCTATGTTGGCGATGACGATGCAACTAGAGATACACTTGATAGAGACAATTGGTTAAAGACTGGGGATCTATGTTACTTTGACTCGGATGGATTCATATATATTGTTGATAGATTAAAAGAATTGATAAAATATAAGGCCTATCAGGTGCTAAACAAAGCTTCATACAATTTGAATGAATGTAATTAGTTGGGAATTGCATATTCATGTCATTAATCCGGACTGGTTGCAGGTTCCCCCTGCCGAGTTGGAACATTTACTTCAAGGGCATCCAGAAATTGCTGATGCTGCTGTAGTTCCGTATGTGTCTCTATTTCTGTTGCAACTCATCAACAGACTTCTAACTTTTTTGTCCGTTCCTTATTACTCATGTGTTTACAGCTCAAAAGTTCAGTTTTTTTTTTTTTACATCCAACCACACCTGATAAAGAATACTATTCCGTACCATTGAAATCTCTGGCATAACTTAATATTATTCAAAAAAGAAACCTGTATCGAAGTTTGTTGAACTTTCACCATATTCTCGACCCGCCTTTGAAAATAAAGGAGGGGGATTTATTGCAAACTAATGTTCTTCAGTGAAAATAGTACCTAAAGATTAGTTATGCGCATTTAGATTCTATACTTTTTTTCTTTCTTTTCCTCGTTTTCACCAGTCTTTTGAAATCAGATACCCTGATGAAGAAGCTGGACAGATTCCTATGGCCTTCATTGTCAGAAAATCTGGGAGTAAGATCACAGCAGTACAGATTATGGATTTTATTGCAAATCAGGTGCGTTCTTGCTACCTTCTGTTTCGTTATCTTATTTAAACTTTCACAGTAAATGTGATTGTGGACCCTTTGCATTCTTAGAGATTCTAGTACTCCCTGATCTATCTACAACACCAAATTTTTTATTTCAAATATTTTTTCTCCTAATTTTTATGAACTGCTTCAAGTACATTATCAGAAGTGACCATAAAAGTTTTTTTGACAAAAATGTTATGTGAAACGAGAAATGCAACTTCTTAGTATTCGTTGGATTATATTTTATAAACTCTCTGCAGGTCTCACCGTATAAGAAAATTCGACGGGTTGCATTTATCAACAGTATTCCCAAGTCTCCCGCTGGAAAAATTTTAAGAAGAGAATTGGTCAATCGTGCAGTTTCTGGGGCTTCGTCAAAACTGTGATACAAATTGGAGTAACAATTGTGAAGGCTTGTATTAATCTCCTAAAGAGGATATTCACCAATGTAACAATATATATGTCATACTGAATTATGTAGTTAATATAAGCATGACTGAATTGTCATGTTGTCAGTGTTTCATATGTAATTGTTAACTTTGGTGACAATACAGTTAGCTCCCTAAGCAATTGCTCACATTTTTAATTCATGTCTGAATTCACTTACGTGCTTAATGGAAATTCTGGGAAATAAAACATAGAACTCGGTCAGTCAAGAATCAAGATAATTACTCAATCAGAACATGGCCACTTGTTATTATCTGAATGTTTGCTATTGGTGAATTTTGTTGACAATAGGAAATGAAAAGTTAAAAACGTTTATGATGCACGACACCACTGTCCAAACGACAAATAATAGAAAACATGAATGAACTTAAATCCATAGAAAAATAAGAAAAGAAACACCTGATTTTTTACCACTATTAAGAAAATAATTTTTTTGAAGATGTACCCGAACCTAATCTCTTGAAAACAATTCAGTCTGGTTAAGTTACAACTTGAGTTTACGCCGCCAACCCGTTGCGACCAACCTGGTTATTTTTAGAAATTACGGATTGAGTTGAACTCCACCTGCACCAATCCTAAACACCGACACCAACTTGTATCAGATTGAGTGGACGCTACTTTGTTTATCATTAAAGTTTACCCGTGAGATAGTTGTCTCATAGCTCGACCCACATATATGCACTACGACCATTTGTTGCAATCAATTGGAATCAAATTAGCTTTGTTCATCTCATGGACATACATAACCGTAATTTTCCTATCCGGTGCTGTTATTTTCAACTTGTTTTGCAGTTTGCAAGTGATACATTTTGAGAGTTATGCAACTCTTTCAGGAAGGAATTTGGATTGCTCGGTTTACATCGAGGAGTATACTCTCCTAAGGCATTATTTATCTAAAATAAGCCATATGTTCCGAATGTTACTACTTTTAAAGTTCCTGATGGCGAATGCTAGTCTATTGGTGGCTCTGTTGCAGATAATGGGGAATCCTGGGATTCTCAATTTGATCAATGGTGCGGTGACTTTGGTGTGACCGTGTGAGTTCCCAACTATTCTCTGTTGTGTTATATACTTCTTCGGTACCACCCTAAATGACAATAAGTTGTTGGTAAAGGAGAAATTTAAGTCCTTGTTTGTAATTCTCAACTGTTAGATATTC
Organism: Primula veris; assembly: GCA_963682055.1. Classification (NCBI taxonomy): domain Eukaryota; kingdom Viridiplantae; phylum Streptophyta; class Magnoliopsida; order Ericales; family Primulaceae; genus Primula; species Primula veris. The sequence goes on along the minus strand of OY821745.1, from coordinate 3,806,110 downwards.
TTAAATACCTTTTAGTTCTAACCTCAATTATGCAACAAGGATTAAAATTGGAGTTGGAAATTGGAATGAACGCTATTTATGGTAAAGGTCATTCCACAAATCAGGTGTAAATGGTTAATATTTCAACGGATTATCATCAATTCTAAATCAAACCATTAAAAACGGATCGTAAAATTTTGGATGCAAACCAAACCATTTATTTTTTCAATCAGTGGGATTTCGGATCGGATTCGGTTTTTAATAATACTTGTCATTCATTATTTAATCTAAATTAATACATATTTTAATGACAATTATTTACAAACAAAAATAATAAGAAAAATAATTTCAAACTAAATATAACCAACACTAATAAATACAAACATTTTTCATATAATATTCTCAACCATATAAGCAATGCATGATAACATATTAATTCGGTTAGAAAATAAATAAATATGATTCATACAAGTAGCAGTGATAGAATATAAATGTTAACACATTTGTAATCTTTTACAGAATTATTACTGTTAATTAGATTAAATAATATATATATATATATATATATATATATATATATATATGATCGTTTATTATAAGGAATTTTAGTTTTTTTTTCAATAAGTAGAATAAATAATAAGAGTGATGATATATGTAGGGACTTTTTAACATAGACTATTGCAGAGAATTAATGTGGATTATTGATTTATTCTCGTATATAAGATCTGATAATCCACATTGAGTATGTGCGAAAGTATATGTCAAAAAGTCTCAATTATATTACCACTCAAATTATAATGCTTATTTTTAAGAGTTATAACGGATTGAGTTTAATGTTTTGGATTGCATTTAGTGGTTTGAATCGGATCGGTCTAGTTCGGATTAACAAAATTAAAACTTAAACCAAACCATTAATGACGGATTTGAAAATTTTAAATGCAAAACCAAACCAACGGTTCACGGATTTTACTTACCACTATACCACACATATATCTATGAGGTATCGTGCAACTATCAATTGTTGGTCCTTATCCTAATACAGAAAATAAAAAAGTTCATTTTATGTGTTTGGAACTCAAAGTTCTACTCTTGTTTTCCCTACTAACCATTATTTGAAGTACCAAGACTAACTATAATTTACGTTTATTGTCAAATTACCAAGACTTGTACTACGTATTAGCGAACTTTGAAAATTCTATATTCCCAAAAAGAAACTAGGATATCATGGAATGGTAGAAGAAAGAAAATAGTAGACTGTAGACTATATGTATTTGCAGGACAGAGATGGAAATAATTAACAACTTATTGTTAAAAACAAGAAACACACGTAAGTTTCTTCAAATCAAGTAAGAAAGTAATATATTTATCAAACAGTACATGTCACAATCCTTAAAACCCTTCTCCTGATTCAATCAATACAAAAAATCAGACTTTTATCTTTGGAGAAAAATACAAAGTACAAGGTCTCGTGACTAACGCCTGCTAAAATACCAAAATGTCATAATCAATGGCCATACGTCAAGGTCTTTATCTTCATCGCAAGAGTCTCTTGAGCGGACACAAGTTCTTGTTTAGATTCTACACTGAACCAGTCATGTGCAAGAGCTTCGTCAACCGTAATACGCTGCAAAAAAACATATAAAATCTATTTAAACTCTAATAAGCAAGATGAAATAGAGAGAGATTTAAAAAAGTTGGCTAATGAAAACGATTCGGAGAAAGAATTACCTTCTCAGGGTCGAATGTTAGAAGCTTGCTCAAGAGGTCAAACCCTCGTTCAGAGAGAACTGGAGAACCATTGAAGCTATAAGTAGGAAACTTGGCACGTAAAGTATTAAACCTGTGAAAAAATAAAACTTGAGATATTTAGCTCACCGCAAAAGTTTTAACAAATCTTAGTACCTAATAAACTACAGAGTGTTAATTAAGGAGGGAGAAAATACTTACGTCTGTTTAGTGAAATTAGCTTTGGCTCCAGGAAGGCGAGAAAGTCCTGGCCACGTAGACTCAGTTGGTGTGCCGAGCATTTTAAATATCTGCAATTAAAGACACGAACTACAAAGATCAGACAAGACAATTAGACAAATATAAAACTAAATATGAAATTGAATATGAACAGCTTGTTTGGTTGTAGCTTTCAAACTCATTTTTTTATATTAAAAATAAAAGCTAACTTTTACGATGAGTTTTTCCTGCTCTTTTTTCTAGAATTTTTTTTTGAAGATTAAGCTGGATGAAACTACTTTCTTCTAAACTAAAAAAAAAGCGTATCTACTTAAAAGCTGCAACCAAACAAACCCAAAAAGAACAACCATTACCTTATCAAGTTGTCTCACTTCATTATCCCCATCAAATAATGGCTTTTTTGCTAGTAATTCTCCCATGATACAGCCCACCGACCACATATCAACTGCAGTCGAGTATTTCTTTGCCCCTAACAAAAGTTCAGGAGCCCTGTACCATAAAGTTACCACCAAGGTAGTAAAAGCCTTCAATGGGTCGCCATATTGGCGCGACATACCGAAATCGCAAATCTTCAATTTCCCACTTTTGCTTATTAGAATGTTTGAAGTCTTCAAATCCCTGTGAAGAATCCAATTATCGTGACAATCTTTAATCCCCTCAAGTAACTGTAACATCAAACACTTCACTTCCCTCTCCGTAAAAGGTTGCTTAGTTACCTCAATAAGCTTCCTAAGGTCATATTCCATGTACTCCATAACCATATATACGTCATCAATACTGTCCATCACAACTTCCTTAACGTCAACTATTGACGGATGATGAAGCGCGAGTAAAAGGTTAATTTCCCTCAAGGCTGTCATCGGGAAGCCCTCTCTCTCTCGCCCCATCTTCACCTTCTTCAACGCCACCATCTCCCCCGTCTTTTTATCTCTAGCTTTATACACAATACCATAAGTCCCTTCGCTTATTTTCCCAAGTCGTTCGTACTCGCACACGCTTCTACATGATTGAAGCATGTCCACACGCCTGGGCACAGGGGCAAAATCGTCATCCACCGCTTCCGAGTCAAGACAGCTATCCATAGAATCAAAACTATCCACCTCACCGTTTGATCGTTCGCTCCCGCTAGAAGACCCTAAAGACTTTCTTTCACAGATTTCGCCACTTTCAGGTGTATCCACCTCCACTCTTTCCCTAGGAGACGTAGACTCTTTAGAACTTGATCTTTTTGCCGATGGCGAATATTCTTCATCCGCCCACCTAGACTTTGAAATTGGCTGGAACTCACCATCCTCCACGTCTCCATTATCTTTTCCGCAAAATTCTGAATTTGGTGAACTAACCAACCCATCAGAAGCAACCAAACGAGCCTCACTTGTCAAAATCTTCTCGGCCTGAACCTGAATAGTGCTTCGAGAACTTTTCAACAAATCATCGACGATAAAGCTGTTTACTTTCGCTGACAACTTAGACGGGGATGGAGGAGTTCTTTTCTTAACAACCCTATTCTTCGACGAAACCCTAATTTCTTTCGCGACAAAACCAACAGGCGAATACTTTGTCCTCTTCGCAGTAGCCTCCTCATCTCCAAACCTAGAAACCGTATCGCTGAATCGGCTTTTACCTCTGTTATCCCTTCTATTAACATCAAAATCATAACCTCGATTCGATCCCAAATCGTAAAAGCTTTTTCTGTAAACATCTTCCCTTCTCCTAACATCGATTCTCCCTGCCGCCATAGTAATTAGCAATCGAAAGTCTCCTTGTTAAAATACCAATCAAACCCAACAACAATTTTCCTTTTTTTTTTCCGTATCTTTTTCGATATAAAATTGTTTTAATCAAATCTCCTAGCAATACAATCACCAAAAAGGCAAATAATACCTGTTTTTTTTTTTCAATTTTTTTTTAAAATCTTTTGGAATAAGAACAATTAGATCTAAATCAAACCCTAGATGGATCAATCAATAAATCAAAATCAATTCAAACCCAACAATCAGGTAATACAATTGATTATATATCAATCAGGCAATACAATTGATTATATTTATATAGATATATAGAAACAATTAATCAGTGAGAATTCAATATATGAAGAGATGAAATAATCGAACAAATCACCAAAATCGGAGCAAATATCTCTCTCTCTTCGAATAGCGCCAATAAAAACCCACAAGCAGAAGGTCTTACCGGAAATCTGATCGGAGTTCGCCGCCGGCGATAACCTCAGCCGTCGTCTTTATAAGGGGATCGTCACAAAACCCTAGTTTATGCTTTTTTTTTTTGTTTTTGTTTATATATTATTTTTATGATTTGATTATAACGCGTTTACACCTATATATATAGGTGATTTCTGTGGCGGTGGGGGGATTAGATGGGTTAATTCGTTTTTGACCCCTTTTGTTTTTGCGTGTTTCAGTTTACTACCTCTATTTTGTTATTTTTTTCAACTTGCCCCATACTCTCTCATGTAAGTTAATAATTATTTTTTATGTTTTTCTTAAAGTACCTTTTATGATTTCTAATACAATAATAACGCGTATACGTGATTGTACAATAAAAAAAGTAACACGTATATGTAAGATATAAGGGTTAATTTTTTAGCGTGTTTCATTTTATGTTTTTTTTTTATTTGTTTCAATTTGCCACATACTCTCTTATCTAAGATTGTAAGTTCATATAATTTATTTATAATTTCTAACAATAATAATGCGTATATGTAGGATAGAAGGGTTAATGTGTTTCTTATTCCTTTTCCTTTAGTGTTAATTCTAACAATAATAACATATATGTAAGATATAAGGGTTTATGTGCCTTTTTTTTTTAGCGTGTTTCACTTTACCTTTTTTTTTGTTAATTTGTTTCAACTTGCCCACTACTTTCTTATCTAAGATTGTAAGTTCGTATTTTTTATTTATAATTTCTAATAATAATAACACGTATATGTGGGATAGAATGGTTACTGTGCTTCTAATCCCTTTTTCTTTAGTGTTGTTCAGTTTACTACTTCTATTTTGTTAATTGTTTCAACTTGCTCCGTACCCTCTTATGTAAATCATTGTGCTTATGATTTGTAATATAATCATAACAAGTATTATACGTATAATAGAAGGGTTAATTCGTTTTTGAACCATTTTCTTTTACTATTATTATAGTTTACATCCATTTTGTTAATTTGTTTCAGTTTGACCCTTATTCTCTTATGCATGTGTTATATGATTAATCGACCCAACGTGTGGCAAATTTCGTTAAATAAGGTTGTTAGAAGAGTCGGGCGGTGGTGTTTTTTTAAAAATATATATGGGATTTGTAAGAAGTGGGTTAACATATAATGTAATATTAAACTTATGATAATTTAAGTATTTGTAAGAAGTGAACATTGTTTATTTATAGTTTAACTCAAAGTTAGTCAAACAGGGAAATAAAAACGAAAACAGGAAAAAGTGAGATATAGTAGGAAAAGGGAAGCACGATGCACTTGTTACGGACTACAAGGTATTTGTATTATGAATGAAACAAGTTATTTCAAAATATTCCATGTTTTGTAAAAGTCTTGAAGGTTTTGTACACTTTGTGGTTAAGTTTCCATAAGGTATCACACTTGTTTCCGAAAACAAGATTCCGGGAAAACGCGTTTCCCAACACATACCGCCTTTTCCGGTATCTATGTAAAATTTAAAACTAAAAGGAAACTTCACATGTTTGCTTGTAATTGAGGTTGCTTGGGCCATAGAGTACTGAATTGGGGAATTTGTAAATTTTACTGAGAAACTTGTGATATTTTTAATTTAATTGGGTTGAATTGACACCTTACATAGAAGAATATGGGGCAATTTGAAACAATAATGCAAAGATTAAGGAAAAGTATTAATTAATTAGAAATAGAATAAAGAAAGTACTAGTAATTTACAGTTACGACCTTGGGACTATAAATGTTCCTATTGAGTTAAAAAAAGGACTAATTTAGTCTTGCAAAATACAACATTACAATTATTTATTCGTAGTCCAAATCTTCTATCTTATTTCTTTACCTCTTTCATGCCTCCTTACTTATTTTATTCAAAAAAAATTCTAAAAAACTTGAAAAAAATTATACAATTACTATAATACATGTATCAATACATTCCAATAATTATTTTTAAAATAAAATCCACATAAAATTTATTTTGGAATAAATGTATAAATTAGTGTAAATTAAATATTGAATATTAAAAAAATTGTCTAAAACAGTATTATGTTCAAATGTTTTAAAATTTGAATACAATATAATATAAAAGTTTATAAAATTACGGTATAAGTTATGAAAATTTAAAATTTGAGTGAAAATAAATAAGGGGGCACGGAAGGGATAGAGAACAGATGTAGAAGCATGCCGACAAACAGCCAAATCTTATTAGGACTCGTTTGATTGTGTAATTATAAATGTCGGGATTACAAATCCGCTAGTATTAGACAAGTATTGTAAATGATCGTTTGACTTGAAATCCTATCAAATGTGTTTGGTATGTTGAGATTATTATAGATAGTAATTGATATCCTATCCATGTTTTGTTGCATGTTTATGAAATGGGTGGGATTAATTCTTTATGAATCACCATTATATCCTTTACTAATTTTCTACATAAGCTATAAGATATAATTACCGAAAACTTCATTGACAATTAAAACCGTAGAACAGCAACAAAATACATTTGATACTCAAATGAAATTGATCATACATAAGTAGAGTTATAAAAAGTTTGTTACATATGTTCAGGGGTGGGTAAAAAATCTGTAAACCCGCCCCGTAATCCAATCCGTGCGGATTGGGGCGGATTGGGTGTCAAAAAAAGTTAAATCCGCCCCGCCCCAATCCGTAAAAAAATTCGTGGGTTGGGTTAGGGTTGGGGTTTCCAAACCGCGGGTTAATCCACCCCAACCCGTTTCAATCCGCATATATATATATATATATATATATATATATATATATATATATATATAAATCAAAATATAAATATAAATATAAATCAGTCGAGGCATTGTTATGTCTTCAAGACTGGATCAAGGGCGACCATATCACAACATATATAAAAGATGAACCATCCATCGAATCATACACATTTTACGAGCAATGTGAAGACGGTAGAACGAATTTCATCTTAAATTTGGTCTCTCAAAATTCTTATTTTATATAGTAACTATTTGTTTGTCATTAAATGTAGAAATATCATCTGTGGAGAGTTGTACAAACAAACTTTCTTAGGAGAAAACAAAACGAGATGAAAAAGATAATAAAATTGATGTAAACTCTTAATGGAATTTCAATATGTTGTCACATACCAATTCAACATTTCATTGTAAATTTTTGCAGTTCAAATATGTCACTACATTCAAGTCTTAAACAATTGGTCGACACTACCTAAATAATCCCGATTGATGGTCATACTCAGTGGATTATTAATTTTGATTTCAATTGTTATGTAGTTTTCTGATTTTGATTATGTTGATGAAGAACAATTTGTTTTGTTTTGTTTTGTTTTGTTTTAGCTTTGTTACTTGTTCCGAACATTCTAAACGTATTTTGGTTGACTTTTAGTTTATATTTCTATTTGAATTTTTTTTTTTTTAAATATTTAGGTAAATTATGCGAAATAATAAAAAATTAATGATTAAAATAAAAATTCAAGAAACAACCCGCACCCAGACCGCCCCGCTTGATAATGGGTTGGGTTGGAGTTTTAATTATAATGGGTTAGGTTGGGTTGAGATTTGAATTTGACTAATCCGTCCCAATCCGTCCCGCCATTTATTTTACGAGACGGGTTAGGATTGAGACCAAACCGCCCCAATCCGCCCCGTATCCATCCCTACATATGTTAACAACACAAATAGCTACCATCAAGATAGACAAAATTGGCATATTAATGCCTTTTGATGGTAAAATTCAGACCGAGCAAATTAATTCGAGCATAGTTAAGATTTTACCTTTTTTGTTGTTGTTGGAGAGATAAATTCTTATTTATTGGACGTATGTGTTTGTATATGTATATATATATAATCGTGTCATACGAATTGTGTGTTCGATGTGTAATACAATTAAAATATAAAAAATAATTATAGTTATGATACAAATACGTGGAGAATAAAAGAAATATAAGAGGAGAATATTTAAAGGAATTTTGAGTTGTTAAAAGATGGATAAAAAGTGCTAATTAGTTTTTTAATTTTTTATTATTTATGAGAGTGATATTACGGTAATTAATAAAAAAAGTATAAGAGTAATTTTAAAAAAAAATAACAAAATTTGACAGGATCAACAAATCTTGGATTGTCTGGTTATAATATAATGATAGCTGTATGTATTGGTATATTGACCATGATAGATAATAACAATGATGGGATAAGCCGAGTTTAATTATCACGTGTAAAAGTAAGATTAGGAGTAGTATTTTTATAAAATGAGTCTGGACTAATTTTTGGTAATACTTCGTTTTTTATTGCTTACTCTACCAATAAATATTAGGGACCCGATATTATCAATTTCACGTACTACGTAGATTCGTTTTTCTATGATTTTAAAATTGATTAAATAATCAATCGAATTATAAATAACCACGTATGACCCGAAATTCTTAATCTTACGTCCTACGTGGCCATTAACTCCCAAAACAAACAAAGGCTTTATTGTTTTTCCCCAATTTTTACAAAGCTCGGTCTCCTTCTTTACTCTCTCATAATTTTCCTCCAATTTTCCCCAAGCAAACCCTAAGCGGCGGTCTTCTTATTTTCTCAAATCAATATCACTCTACCACTACAATTATCAATTAAGTATTTCTTTTTATTATTAACCTGAATTTTTGTGTAAATATATATAATAATAAATCCAATTTATATTTGCGAATGAGTTGTTTAATCTTTTATAGTAAGAAATATTTGATTGTTTATTAATAAAATCAGGAATTTTATTACTGTATAGTCAAATCAAATAATTTTATAAAAAAACATTTTTTTTTGTATTTTATCAATTATTAAATAAAACTTTTCGGACTCGAATATATTCGCCGCATAAAACGATAACATCTAGAAATTATAAAAAAGTACAAATAACTCAATTGGGTGGAGTTAATGGCCACGCAAGACGTGTGATTAAGAATCCCGGATCATACGTGGCTATTTCTAATTCGCTTGCTTATTTGATCAATTTTAAAATTACAGAAAAACGAATTTACATATGACGTGTGATTGGCAATCACGAATCCCTAATATTTATTAGTAAACTAAGGAATGAAAAAAGAAACCCCCACCCAACCCCTTGCTACTGCATATCATAATATTAACATTACAAAATAATGTTTAATTTAGTGAGAGTCAAAAGCTGTCACAAACCTGTCGTTAATTTAAAAAACTGTCACAAATCTGTCGCAAATTGATTAAACTGTCACAAATCCGTCATAAAAACCGTCGCTAATAAGCTCGTAACAAAAAATACCGTCACTAATCCCGTCACTGTTCGAGTATTTTTTTTTTTTTTTTTTTTTTTAGTGTAAGCATCGTTATAAATCATGTGGGTTTACAACTCCCAGCCCTATTTTGGTTAACAAACACAGGATTATGGACCCAAATGGACTTCAAATCATGCCCCATTCAAATCCCAGGCCTACCAAACACACCCTTTACAGATTGCTATTCTCGAGGCAAGATAGCAGGTTGCTCAATTAATTAATTTTGTGCTGGTGTACAAAGTACAAACTAAAAGAATCTCATTATAAGATGCATTTAAAACGTGTAAAAAATTAAATGATGGTGCTTCCATGTAAAATTTCCTTTTTACTCTATACATTTTTTATGGATTTAATTTTACGCCTGGTTGATAACATATTTTTTTTTTCAAAATCAGCTATAAAAAATATGTTCCAAAAATCCATCGAAAATGTTGGTTTTGGTACTATTTCGAATACGATAAAGAAAAGGACAATAATATAAAAGACAGGAACGCAATGGAAATAACACTTTATTTCTCACAATTGGAATATGAATTACAATTCCTGACTCGTACAGAATTAAATTAAACTGCTGGACTGGTTTCAACAAATAAAAACTGCCGGACTGTTTTGTAAATAAAACAAACTGCCGGACTGTTTTAACAAGAAAAAGAAACTGCCGGACTGTTTTAAACAAACTGCCGGACTGTTTTAACAAATAAAAAACTGCCGGACTGGTTTTTAAACAAACTGCCGGACTGGTTTTAACAAATAAAAAAAAAACTGCCCGGACTGTTATTAAATAAACTGCCCGGACTGTTATGTAAATACTGGAAATTAAATTACAGGAAAGTAAATTACAGAATAGGAAAGACTGAAATGTAAATTACAGAAACTAAAGGTACTGGAAAGTAAATACAAAAAGGAAACAGTACTGAAATTAAATGGACAGAATAATAAAGGACTGAAAAGTAAATAACAGAAATTAAAAGAAGAGGCAACTGCTGAGCAGTTTTCCTTAAACAATATTTCCCGAACCACCTTTAAAGGTTTCTGGTTTCGGGACTTTGTTCCCAAGGTACAACTTCTATCTCAGAGTGGCTCGTATGGAAACCGGCACCGAACCACAGGTCGAGCTGTTGGTGGTGCGGTTCTCTCTCACTAAGTGTATGCTTATGCTGTGAGTTGTGTGTATGAAGGTGTACTGAAATGAGAGGGGGATGGCTGCCTTTTATAGGCTCTACTGAAACCGCAACCATAAATGTTGGTCTTTAATTCTGGGAGTTACACCCCCAGAATCCGCTCAATCAATTCTGAAACCGCAGCATTTACTCTCATTCATTGCTGACGTTTCTCTTGCTGGAAACTCTAGGGACTCCTTTTGTATTTTATACAAAACTCCCTATTCGGGTTTGGACCCGAGACCCGAGACCCGAGACCCGAGACCCAAGACCCAAGACCCGAGACCCGAGACCCGAGACATTCCCCAAATCCCAAATCCCAAATCCCAAATCCCAAATCCCAAATCCCAAATCCCAAATCCCAAATCCCAAGCCCAAGCCCAAGCCCAAGCCCACGCCCACGCCCACGCCCACGCCCACGCCCGTGCCCGTGCCCGTGCCCGTGCCCGTGCCCGAGCCCGAGACCCGAGACCCGAGACCCGAGACCCGAGACACGAGACACGAGCGAGCGCGCGTGTGTGGTACACACTAATACTCTTAGGTGTATGTGGACATGTTAGTTTAATAACTACATGGGTTGGTATGGTATATATATTGTAAGATTAACTCTTAATCTTCCAATATGGGATTATACTAAATGGTTTTTCTCATTAACCATTTCGTTTTTCCAGATTTGAGCTTCCGAGGTACCAACTTTGAAGCCACTTTGTATTCACACCCATTCTCCGAATAGGTCATGTGATATACCGTTACGAAGCTCGTCACACGGGCTACTCAACCACGTTGATTACGGTATAAACAACTCAGCGCTGTTACACGAAATAATGACTCGAAGTTGGTCCAGTGACCATTCGGAAACACCCATGTTTTCACATGTTTTTTCCAACAATCCCCCACATGAATGCAATTGGCTGAAAATAAAATGCTCCTAAATGCATACGAGAGAAAACCGCAAGAGTTCACTGCATAAGGACAGGTAGCGCGCGCCTTGAACCTGCCGTAGTGACGTAAAATCTGATATGCTACTATTGGGTAGCCTTTAAGCCTTGAACCCTTTAGCGTTTGTGCATACCAGGGTAATGCGCACACAGTGTCCCCTCTACACCACTTACTAAGCCCTTTGGTTGTTGTCCATATTTGGCCGTGGACTGCCTTGGCAAAGTTCAACCGAGTGCTCTAGTGATTTAGCCCATGGCTCATCACATAGTATCGGCCATACACACTCGTCATAGGTGATTTCAAGTCAAGGGTGTCCTGACTCACCCCTCTCGATCTTCGAGATACTTGTTTTCATTAAGAGCCTCATGCTCACCCTTAAGATGGTCTAGGTCTATCACTCTTTCATCCTAGAAATGGGCTGGGAACTTAAGTTCCCGAGTGCTTTGTTCGGTCACCCCCACAGTTCGGTTTTCCCGTTGAACCCGACGCTGGAGAATCCAGTTCGGGTTGGGTTGCCTCTGAGGAGGTTTCCAGTTTAATGGGCTTCAACCCCATTCCCCTCGATGAAACTTCAACTCCTACCTGAGTCAAGCCTTTTGTAAATGGATCCGCTATATTGTCTTTAGATCTCACAAAATCTAAGGACACCACACCGTTAGCTAACAATTCTCTTACGGATTTATGTCTCCGACGAATATGTCGGGACTTTCCATTATACATATGATCCTGCGCCCGTCCAATAGCCGACTGACTATCGCAGTGCATGCTTATTGCTGGGACAGGTTTCGGCCACATTGGAATTCCTTCCAGAAAGCTTCTCAGCCAATCAGCCTCTTCTGTTGCTAGATCCAACGCTATGAACTCAGATTCCATAGTTGATCTAGCTATGCACGTCTGCTTGGATGATCTCCATGAGACAGCTGCTCCTCCCATCACGAACACATATCCGCTAGTGGATCGTGTACTGTTGGAATCCGAGATCCAGTTTGCATCAGAATACCCTTCCAGTACAGCTGGATATCTGGTATAATGCAACCCTCGGTCTGCTGTGTATCTCATGTATCTGAGAAGTCTCATGATGGCCTTCCAGTGTTCCTCATTGGGATTACTGGTGTACCTACTCAGTCTACTCACTGAGTTGGCTATGTCTGGTCTAGTACAGTTCATGACGTACATCAGACTGCCTATTATTCGAGAATATTCCAATTGTCTCACACTCTCCCCAAAGTTCTTTTTCAGGGTGGTTGAGATCTCTATCGGAGTTCTGGATGTAGCTCTACTATCTTTATCAAATTTGTCAAGCATCTGTCTGACATAGTGAGTTTGAGATAGCGCATATCCGTCTGATGTCTTGGTAATTTTCATACCAAGTATAACATCAGCGACACCCAAGTCTTTCATCTCGAATTTTTGTGACAACATTTTCTTAGTGGAGTTGATGTTATCAATACTCCCTATTATAATCATGTCATCTACGTAGAGGCAGACTACCACGTAGTCCTTTTCATTTCCTTTTACGTAGACGCATTTGTCACATTCGTTTATTCGAAAACCGTTTGATAGCATCACTCTATCAAATTTTTCGTGCCATTGTTTAGGTGCTTGTTTAAGTCCATACAAGGACTTCACAAGTTTACACACCTTGTGAGCTTTACCTGGAACCACAAACCCTTCCGGTTGTTCCATGTAAATTTCCTCTTCCAACTCACCATTCAAGAACGCCGTTTTAACATCCATTTGATGTATTTCCAGATCGAACAGTGCTGCGAGAGCAATGACTATCCGGATTGACGTCTTCCTGGAGACAGGAGCATAGGTGTCGAAATAGTCGACACCTTCGGTTTGTCTAAAACCTTTCACTACAAGCCTAGCCTTGTATTTCTCGATTGTTCCATCGAGCTTTCTCTTCCTCTTGAAGATCCACTTGTGTCCTAGTGGCTTACACCCGGGTGGTAGATCCACTAGTTCCCAAGTGTGATTTTGTAATATCGATTCAACCTCATTGTTGATCGCTTCCTCCCAATATTGGGCTTCCGGGGATGACATTGCTTGTTTGAATGTCGCCGGTTCGCCTTCTATCATGAAGGTTACAAAATCTGGACCGAAAGTCGTTTCCTTTCTAGCCCTTTTACTACGTCGAGGCTCTTCTTCTTCTTCCTCCAACGGTTCACTTGCCCCCACATTTTCCTCACTGTTTGACTCCTCAGTCTCTACAGTTACGGAAGACTTGCGGGGAAAGATCTCCTCGAAGAAAGAAGCTTCTCGAGCTTCGATGATAGTATCTGCATGCACATCGGGATTATCCGACTTGTGCACGAGAAAACGATAAGCACTACTGTTTTGTGCATATCCTATGAACACACAGTCTACCGTCTTTGGCCCTATTCTCGTTCTTTTAGGAAGCGAGACAAGGACCTTCGCGAGACAACCCCAAACCCTTAAGAATTTATAGCTCGGCCTATGGCCTTTCCATAGTTCATAAGGTGGTTTATCACGTTTCTTATGTGGTAGCTTGTTCAATACATAGTTGGCGGAAAGCAGCGCTTCCCCCCACATGTTCTGGGGTAACCCAGAACTTATTAACATAGCATTCATCATTTCCTTGAGCGTCCTATTCTTACGCTCGGCAACCCCATTCTGCTCCGGAGAGTATGGGGCTGTCGTTTGATGTATAATGCCATTTTCTGCGCATATCTGCGCAAACGGTGCTTCGTATTCACCGCCTCTATCACTCCTCAATATTTTAATCTTTTTATTGAGTTGATTCTCTACTTCGGTCTTATAAAGAGCGAATTTCTCTACCGCTTCGTCTTTACTTCTCATTAAGTAGACATAGCAGTATCTAGTACAATCATCTATAAACGTGATGAAATACTTTTTCCCTTCTCGCGTTTGTATAAACTTTAAGTCGCATACATCCGTGTGTATTAGACCGAGAGGTTCAGTACTTCGTTCAATATGTTGATACGAAGACTTGGTTAATTTTGCTTCAACACAAACCTCACATTTATGTTGTTTATCAAATACAAAATTAGGTAGTAGATTCAGTGATATTAATTTCTTCATAGAATTAGCATTCACATGACCTAATCTACCATGCCATAAATTAAATGAATCGCAAGAATAAGCAAACGAAGTTTTATTGGCCACTTGGGCAACATTCACGATTACATTATTCTTGGTACTGGCCTCAGCCTTAGTACCCTCAATAGCTAACTCGGCTTTAGGAGCCGGAGTACCAACATTTAATTTAAACATGCCGTTGGTCATATAGCCACGGCCTACATACATTCCGTTTAAAGTGATTACAATTTTTGCAGATTCAAATACAAGTTTAAATCCTTTGTTCACCATCACGGACCCGGAAACCAGATTCTTGCGAATTTCTGGCACATGGAGCACGCCATTCAGTGTGAGCTCCTTTCCCGATGTCATCTTCAGCAGCACGGTTCCTTTTCCTTCCACCCTGGAAGTAGCCGAGTTCCCCATGAAGCAGCTCTCATTGTCCACGGCCGTATAGGTCTTGAACATCCATTTGCTGGCACAGATGTGACTAGTGGCGCCTGTGTCCAGCCACCATTCCTTTGGGTTGCTCCCCACGAGGTTCACTTCCGAGACCACAGCACTCAGGTGCATATAGTCCTGTCCAGCATCATCTCCTCCCTCAGCCACATTAGCTTGAGCAGGTGCCCTCTTCCTCCCTTTCCCTTGGAACTTCCTCTTTGGGGGGGGGGGGGTTTGGGCTTGTCGGTGCGCATCTTACAATCCGCGGCACGATGGCCCGGTTTGTTGCACACAAAGCAGTCTCCCATGAATTTCTTCTTGAGAGAGGCACCGACTCCGCTGTCAAAGCGTTTCCGCTTAGACACAGCGTCCTCAACCACATGGGCCTTGGCAACCGCGTTGCCTGCTCCGCCACCGCCTTTCCTTCCGGATCGGCGGTTGCTTTGCTCAACATTGAGCCTCTCAATGAGTCCCTCCAAGGTCATAGCCTTTCGCTTGTGTTTCAGGTAGTTTTGAAACTCTTTCCAAGAAGGTGGCAGTTTCTCAATCATTAATGCCACTTGGAAAGGTTCGTTGATAACTAGCCCTTCAACCTCAAGCCTATGGTATATGAGTTGGAGTTCCTCAACCTGCTCGATAACACTCTTCCCATCAGTCATCATGTACTCGTGAAAGTCCGTGACGACAAATTTCTTTGCGCCAGCGTTATTCACTTTGTACTTTCGTTCGAGAGACTCCCAAAGCTCCTTTGCAGAAGCCTTGGGCTCGAATACACTGAAGAGAGTGTCATCCAGAGCACACAGGATGTAGTTCCGGCATAGGTAGTCGCCGTGTTTCCACGCTTCCACCGCCGAAACCGTCTGCACGTCCTCATCGTCCTCGCTTAGGACGGGTGCAGACTCCTTAAGAAACCGGGTCAGATTAAGGGCAGTTAAATAAAACAGCATCTTTTGCTGCCAACGTTTGAAGTTGTTGCCCCTAAACTTTTCCGGTCTCTCCAGTTGAGAGGTTGGCAACATTGGCATCGCCGGTGTTGCCGGAGCCTTGCCCTTTGCCCTGGCCGCAGCCATAGCATCAGCCTCTGCCGCAGCAGCGTCGGCCGCAGCCTTTGCCGCAGCAGCTTCGGCCTCAGCCTGAGCCTGAGCCCCCCCACTCGCAGCGCTCGCATTGTTATGGCTACTGCCAATCACAAGTGCGCCCTGCACGTTTTCCGAAGAAACGGTGGGTATTTGATCCTCATTAGTCATCTGAAATGACAATATAAAACCGTTTAGTTTCTCGCAAGAAAACTAAATTCTTTATCGCAAATACTAATTATAACTTAATTAGATTGCTTCAAAAGAATAAAAACCAGAGAAAGAGATTCTAGCGTGAAAATCAAATCACTTTTGATTTCACTAAGAATTCTTTATAGTATTCTAGAATAAAAAGATTAAAACCAATTCGGATTTATTCTATGTGCAAATTTCAATTTCTAGTAAACTAGCAATGATTTTGCGAGAATAAAAACCGAGACGTCAACAACAATAAAATAAAAAAAAGAAAAGTCCTTTCTTATTTCGAAAATAGAAAAACCAAAAAATGTTATTGTTTAAGATTGTTGGTTTTGGTACTATTTCGAATACGATAAAGAAAAGGACAATAATATAAAAGACAGGAACGCAATGGAAATAACACTTTATTTCTCACAATTGGAATATGAATTACAATTCCTGACTCGTACAGAATTAAATTAAACTGCTGGACTGGTTTCAACAAATAAAAACTGCCGGACTGTTTTGTAAATAAAACAAACTGCCGGACTGTTTTAACAAGAAAAAGAAACTGCCGGACTGTTTTAAACAAACTGCCGGACTGTTTTAACAAATAAAAAACTGCCGGACTGGTTTTTAAACAAACTGCCGGACTGGTTTTAACAAATAAAAAAAAAACTGCCCGGACTGTTATTAAATAAACTGCCCGGACTGTTATGTAAATACTGGAAATTAAATTACAGGAAAGTAAATTACAGAATAGGAAAGACTGAAATGTAAATTACAGAAACTAAAGGTACTGGAAAGTAAATACAAAAAGGAAACAGTACTGAAATTAAATGGACAGAATAATAAAGGACTGAAAAGTAAATAACAGAAATTAAAAGAAGAGGCAACTGCTGAGCAGTTTCCCTTAAACAATATTTCCCGAACCACCTTTAAAGGTTTCTGGTTTCGGGACTTTGTTCCCAAGGTACAACTTCTATCTCAGAGTGGCTCGTATGGAAACCGGCACCGAACCACAGGTCGAGCTGTTGGTGGTGCGGTTCTCTCTCACTAAGTGTATGCTTATGCTGTGAGTTGTGTGTATGAAGGTGTACTGAAATGAGAGGGGGATGGCTGCCTTTTATAGGCTCTACTGAAACCGCAACCATAAATGTTGGTCTTTAATTCTGGGAGTTACACCCCCAGAATCCGCTCAATCAATTCTGAAACCGCAGCATTTACTCTCATTCATTGCTGACGTTTCTCTTGCTGGAAACTCTAGGGACTCCTTTTGTATTTTATACAAAACTCCCTATTCGGGTTTGGACCCGAGACCCGAGACAAATCCCAAATCCCAAATCCCAAATCCCAAATCCCAAATCCCAAGCCCGTGCCCGTGCCCGTGCCCGTGCCCGTGCCCGTGCCCGAGACCCGAGACCCGAGACCCGAGACCCGAGACCCGAGACCCGAGACACGAGACACGAGCGAGCGCGCGTGTGTGGTACACACTAATACTCTTAGGTGTATGTGGACATGTTAGTTTAATAACTACATGGGTTGGTATGGTATATATATTGTAAGATTAACTCTTAATCTTCCAATATGGGATTATACTAAATGGTTTTTCTCATTAACCATTTCGTTTTTCCAGATTTGAGCTTCCGAGGTACCAACTTTGAAGCCACTTTGTATTCACACCCATTCTCCGAATAGGTCATGTGATATACCGTTACGAAGCTCGTCACACGGGCTACTCAACCACGTTGATTACGGTATAAACAACTCAGCGCTGTTACACGAAATAATGACTCGAAGTTGGTCCAGTGACCATTCGGAAACACCCATGTTTTCACATGTTTTTTCCAACAGAAAATTCGGATTTTTTATTTTTATAATTTTTAGTTTTTTTAGTGTAAAAATCTGTTTTTTTAAACCTAAATAATCTGATTGTCACATAACCCACAAATTAGTTTAAAAAAAAAAACTAAAAATCAGCCAAAAGAATATTTTTTATGTTGATTTCTGATTTGCCGTATTGTAGTATTTCAATACTACTCTTTGGCTAATGCATGCCTTATTGTCGGCGCTGGACTAAAAACCGGAAAAATCGAACCGAACCGAACCGATAACCGAATAGAAAAAAAACCAAAACCGAAAATTTTTCGGATCGGTTTCGGTTTTCAGTAAAACCGAACCGAAAAAGACCGAAACCGAAAAAGACTGAAAAAAACCGAAAAATCAAAAATAAAACCGAAAAATAACCGAAAATAACCGAAACTGGACCGAAAAAACCGGTCTGGTTCAGTCCAAAAAATAAAAAAACCGAAACAAAAAAAAACCGAACCAAAAAATATGCTCGGTTTCGGTTTCGGTTTTGCCAAAAACTGAACCGGATCGGACCGAACTCAGCCCTACTTATTGCTATATTGCATAAACATATAAAGGGGATACAATTGTAAATTTATCCGTATGGCCCTATATGTAGATAAAAAAAAATTGACTGAAATTCTGGATATAGAAAAAATGAAATTTAAGTGATTTCGTTTCCATTCTCAAGTCTAGTTATTTTGTATGAGTACTCGAGGATTATGATACTTCATGACCTTAAGGTCCTTATTCAATTTGAAAATTCAAGTTAAAGAAACACAATAAATAATGCAATAATCCAGACTCCCCAAGCATTTCACCTTGTAAACTTAGTTGTAAATGTAACGTTTCACTAATGTTCGTGACCGTTGACATGACTAGAGAAGACTCGCTACTTACTGTTAGGCTCATTTTAGTTTAAAATCGAACGACGCAAACTGAATACTTAACTAGTCAAAAACAAGTTTTTCTCATAAATGATACTTCATTTATGAGAATTAGAGATGATCGCACTTTGTTTTGGGCAATGCGGGGATGAAGGTGCGAAAGGATGAAGGTACTCTGCGGCTCTGCCTATATGCTTTGAGCTCGTGATTTTATGAATTTGTGTACACATTTTATTTGTCGATTTGTCACTCAGTGATAACATGGTAGAAATTACTGATCAAAGTTGAACTATATTTCATACTGTGAATGTTATTTGATTTAAAAACGGTCAGTACTCAAAACTTCTCTGCTGGAAAAGTATGTCCTTCTAGAAATTTGTATGATTGTATATAATAGCCAAGTGAAGAACAATTGACAAAGCAAAATTATCAAAACTTAATAACGTAATGGTTATCCCACATACCAAGAAAACAAACCTTATCAGTCTATCATCTTGACGCACAAAATGCCATTTACCACCCCCTTCAATTTTGCCCATAACAGGATTGAATTATTAGTATCTATCCACTTTCCCTTCCCACCTTATATATACTACCTTCACAATTTATTTCAAAAAACACAAACAATTGCATTAGCAAAAAACGAATACTTACAACAGCTATAGCTACAACACATCACGGGTGGCGAAAAAGATGATCACAGCCTATGATGCTCCGGCAGGAGTGGACATTAGGGGAAGATTCCATGAAGAGTATGCAAAAATATTGACTAAAGATGCTTTGCAGTTTGTTGCTGACTTGCAAAGGGAGTTTAGAGGACACGTTAAGTATGCTATGGAGTGTCGAAAGGAGGCGAAGATGAGGTATAACAGTGGAGGGCTTCCGGGGTTTGATCCTGCAACGAGGTATGTGAGAGAGAGTGAGTGGAACTGTGGGGTAGTCCCACCAGCGGTTGCTGATCGGAGGGTGGAAATTACAGGGCCGGTGGAGCGGAAAATGATCATCAATGCACTCAATTCTGGAGCCAAGGTTTTCATGGTGAGTGTAAACAGTATGCTTTGGTTATGTTTTTGGCTCCTGAAATTGTCCTTGAAAGGGATCTCGGACATACTTCAGTTTTTTAAACATCCTGAAAGTTACTTGAAACTATCTTGAACAATAAATTGAAACAGTTTACATGAAAGATAAAATTGACAAAAGCTTTGTTATATTATATCATTAAGAACCCAAGGAGGAACCAATCAGAAAGCGAGAACGTAAACTGAAAGTTCTAAAAACAGAAGAAGAAAAAAACCGGCTTGCACAGAAATTCTGGTTCAGAAAAATACTTGGACGGACTTGTGCATACGTTCTACGTAGACTTTTACCCGACATAAAAGCTTCATATTTTGAAGTTATCACACTGCAAAGTGGTGTAATAGATAATGGTGTTATAAAATGGAAACATATTACAAGTATATAACAGCTATAAAGACAAAATTATGTTAGGTAGAATTTGGATATAAATAAACCTTAAACTAAAAGAAGCATGATTCATATTTAACAAGAAGAAATGAGTCACAAAATGAAAGTAGTGCTTGTTTCTAAAAGATCACAAAAGCTCTACATTATTGTGGTAATTCAGACTTAATTATATCTGTCAGCTAAATTATATTTTTTAACAGTGTATGTGTTTGCTTATAACTTAAAAGATACCCCATTAAAGGTTTACAAGTTGTATCTATACACAAAAATGAAAAATTTATAATCTTGGTATCACAAATACTACTTACCACGTATGGAGTGCTACAAGACCAGCTTTTAACGTGAAAAATAGGAAATCAAAAGATTTAAAGTGAAAAATTATTTTTAATTATAGCATATCAAGGGAGCTAGCATAATCGAATCCATTCAGATGGAAAAGATAATTTTTGTAGATATTAAACGTATCACGGTAATTTCTCTTCAGTTATAGTTCTCTAACACAACAAAAACAAACAATAAAGAAATCTTATTATTAGAAAGAAAATTAAGCTTACGTTTCTCGAGTAGGCTGATTTTGAAGATGCACTCTCACCAACTTGGGAGAACCTTATAAGAGGGCAAGTAAACTTGAAGGACGCTGTGGAGGGTACCATAAGCTTCCACGACAAAGCTAGGAACCGGGTCTACAAGCTCAATGACCAGACTGCTAAACTGTTTGTGCGTCCCCGAGGTTGGCATTTGCCTGAGGGCCACATCATAATTGATGGCGAACCCGCAGTCGGTTGTTTGGTGGATTTTGGCCTCTATTTTTCCCACAATTATGCAAATTTCCGACAGAACCAAGGTGCAGGATATGGACCTTTCTTCTACTTGCCTAAAATGGAGCATTCAAGGTAATCAGAAAATCACAATTGAAATGCATATCAGCCGCGTTTGAATGCATAAATCATTGAAAGAAACTGTAACTTTTAGGAGAATCAAACATGAAATGCAACATCAGTCTTTATTTCCTATTTACTATCAATAATCAATTACTGAACATCTAAAACTTAGAAAAGAGCTAAAAGGGAACTCTTACTGGAAATTTTGAGGAGTATAATATTTGGAAGAACAATTAATTGGCATTTTTGCGGCAAAGCTTGTTCCTCTCCATGCTTTTACTACTAAGTACCAACACACTGCATAAAGTAACTGTTTTCAAGCATTGTACATGATTGTCATCTGTACAAAGGGAAAGATTCATAAACAAAAAGACCTCTTACTGACATGTAAACACACTCGTCCTTCATTTGTGTAACTACTAGTGGTTTTCAGCCCAAATAGTTACTGACTACTATTATTTTGGCAGGGAAGCAAGAATATGGAACGATGTGTTTGAGAAGACGGAGAAAATGGCAGGGATAGAAAAAGGTAGCATAAGAGCCACTGTACTCATTGAGACTCTGCCTGCTGTGTTCCAAATGGACGAAATCCTCTATGAGTTAAAGGATCACTCTGTAGGGTTGAACTGTGGTAGATGGGATTATATTTTCAGTTATGTCAAGACCTTCCAGTCTCATCCCGATCGCCTGTTGCCAGATCGATTTTTAGTAGGGATGGGTCAACACTTCATGAGAAGCTACTCTGACCTCCTCATCAGGACCTGTCATAGGCGAGGCGTGCATGCCATGGGAGGCATGGTATAAGTTCATAATGAAAACTTCAATTGCATATGCAATAGCTCTCAATATCATCCCTATTCACCAAAAAAACAATGCACATTAGGTCGCAGCCAATAGAAGAAGAAATTTTTTTTTCATTCATCACACATAATGTTCTAATACGATATAGGAAAAATTACATGAACAAAACTGAAATTAGTTATGCTAGTGACAACATTACACCAGTATAGATAAAATAATACTATAAGTCTGGAACTATATGCCATGATTAAGGATCAATAATAGCCTACTGGAAGACAACTAGAGGGATTACTTTCAGCAAATACAGTAGATATCAATACAACAGTTGTAACTCTCTCATAAGATTCTATTATGAACAGGCGGCTCAGATTCCCATCAGAGATGACCCAGCAGCAAACGAGGCAGCACTAGAGCTCGTAAAAAAGGACAAGTTGAGAGAAGTACGAGCAGGCCATGACGGAACCTGGGCAGCCCACCCAGGGCTAATACCAGCCATCATGGAAGTCTTCAACAGCAACATGAGAAACTCTAACCAAATCCACTCGGTCAAGAGAGAAGATGCAACTGCTCTGACCGAAGAGGACCTCTTGCAGATACCCAGAGGAGTTCGTACACTGGAAGGCCTAAGGCTAAACACACGGGTCGGTATCCAGTACCTAGCAGCGTGGCTGACAGGTACTGGGTCAGTCCCACTTTACAATCTTATGGAAGATGCGGCAACGGCCGAGATCAGCCGAGTTCAGAACTGGCAGTGGTTGAAGTACGGGGTACAGCTCGATGGAGATGGTTTAGGTGTGAGAGTGAACTTGGATTTATTTGGGAGGGTCGTGGATGAGGAGATGGCTAGGATTGAGAGAGAGGTAGGGAAAGAGAAGTTCCGGAAGGGAATGTACAAAGAGGCTTGCAAGATATTTACTCGCCAATGTACGGCTTCCACACTTGACGATTTCCTCACTCTCAATGCATACAACAACATTGTCATCCATTATCCGAAAGGGGTGCCTAGGCTCTGATGGGCTCCAGTGGTTGTCCAGTGTTTTGACTTTGGTTCGACATCGTGTGCTTTTTAAGAGGTTCCACACGCTTCAAGTAATAAAGGGAATAACTTGTTTTGTATTTGTTTGAGATGTTACAATATTCTCCAGTTTCTGTGTGCATCATGTATGAGATTTGTGAAAATTTTACTTGCAAATAAGGTTTTGCAAATAACTTGTCCAGTATTTGTTCAATAGAAAATTCAGAAGGCATCCAGATGTGGCGTACTTCATGTATGAATCTATGAACACAGTCACACAGATAGAATCCGACTCAATTATTTCTAGAAGAAACACACTTTTTCTATTTCCAAGATATTTGGCATCTGATTCGACGGTAAAATCCAGAGCCTAAGTATGTTAAGATAATGCGGCAAAGGAACGAAAAATAATGATTTTACTTTTCTTTGACATTGCTACATTAACTGCAGAACGATTTCGAATATAAAGTTCTGCTACTTCTATCTATCAGGTTCACTAAACAATTACGGCATATTTAAACCAAACCCCTTATAAGGCAAGTTTTTTGTCATGGAAGTATATGTAACAGACAGCAAACAATACCATATACCACCCTCACTAATTTAGTCCTAATAAGATAACATTATTACATTTCAAAAAAAAAAGATAACATTATTAGTCCTTATCCACTACCCCACGGCCCACTCTGACCTATACATATAAGTATAACCACCTTTTCCCACCCAGTATAGAAACCAAGAAATCAAAATATTTACAGAACATAGGCATAACATGACTAGTACTTATGGAAGTTATGACTACAGCACCTCACCGGCGGTGATCGCCAGCTATGATGCTCCGGAAGGGGTGAATATTAAGGGTAGGTATGACGAAGAGTTTGCAAAAGTATTAACAAAAGATGCTTTGCAGTTTGTTGCTAATTTGCAAAGGGAATTTAGGGAACATGTCAAATATGCTATTGAGTGTAGGAAGGAGGCTAAAACGAGGTATAACAGTGGTGGGCTTCCGGGGTTTGATCCTGCGACTAAGGATGTAAGAGAAAGTGAGTGGACATGTGCGTTGGTTCCGCCAGCAGTGGCTGATCGGAGGGTGGAAATTACGGGACCGGTGGACCGGAAGATGGTCATTAATGCACTTAATTCTGGAGCCAAAGTTTTCATGGTGAGTGTAAAAAATTTGTCCGATATCTTTTATTTTTGTCTTTCTGGCTACCGAAATTAAGAACACTCGCAAAATTAAGAAAGTTTAGTGGGGTGGTCTTGGTTTCTCATTTAGTTGTTCTTGGTATCCTAAACAGAATAAGATTTAGAAACATACTGGAAGTTACTTTCAGAAATTTCTGAAACAAAGTTGGATCAGTAAAACTACTTAATTTGTCAAGGGATTCATAAATATTTATCAGGAGCAAATGAATGAGAGAACAGAAAACGGAAAGTGAAAACTAAGAAAAAAGAATAAAGTGGCTTATATTTTCCGTATAGTTTATAATCTAAAACAAATTTTAAGTGCTTTTGTTCATATGTTTTTTTTTTCCGGCAAGTTTTTTGTTCATATGTTATTGATATGTAACCCAAGATAAGAGCTTCAGAACTTGAAAGTAGTACAGAGGGTGCCTTTTTAAATAATTAGTCCACCACAAACAGAACAAGGGAAAAAGCAGACAAATTAAACACTCTATAGCCTAAAAAAACATTTAAATGTTTTTATCCATATGTTATACATATGTTTTGAGTTTGAACCCAACATAGGAGTTTCAGAACTTTAAATTAGTATACTTTTAAGGTGCAGCATTAAATATTAGTCCACCACAAACAGAACAAGGAAAAAGCAGACAAAGTTGACAGCTATACACAAGCCAAAATATTAGGTAGCAATTTGAAATGATCGAAAACCAGAAATATGATTCATATTTAAAAGAGAAAAATGAGTCACATTGCATGATCTTAAAGATAGTTTAGAAAAAGACTCCAAAAATGTTTACTTTTTGAACTAAAACAACAGACTAAATTAATTGTACTCATCAGCAAAAGTACTTTCCACCTTTAAAGTGCAACAAAGATTACCCTTTAACATTGAAACTCCAACTTAAAAAATCTTCAAAAGAGAATAAGAATAACACTATTAGCCACTAAATTGGCGATTGCATGTGAGAGAGAAGAAGAAAACATAAAAAGACTGGTAACTTGGTATCACAATTGTGCATCGTAATAGGCTAATAGCTAATGAAGTATCATATTTGCGATAACTAAATAAATGCAATCCGCTACTAGCATATGAAGACAGCTATCATTAAACATATAGATACTTAGTTTTTTTCAGATTAAATGATTTGAAGATGTACTATAACCAATTTGAGGAAAACTGATACGAGTAAAGCGATCTTGAATAAAAAACAAATAATCTTTGACTGCATACACAAAATCAAATACTAGCGTACTTAAATCCCTAGCATTATCACATTATTTCAGATATCGATTAATTATCACTACTCAATTTATCTTTGATCATATCTCTACTGTACCAAATGAAAGATGATTTTGACATACTTTTGTGAAATAGGCTGATTTTGAAGATGCACTATCACCAAGTTGGGAGAACCTAATAAGAGGTCAAGTGAACTTGAAAGATGCAATGGACGGTACTATAACCTTCAATGACCAGGCCAAGAACAGAGTTTACAAGCTTAATGATCAAACTGCTAAATTGTTTGTGCGTCCACGAGGCTGGCACTTACCCGAGTGCCATGTCATCATCGATGAAGAACCTGCAATTGGTTGTTTGGTGGACTTCGGCCTCTATTTCTTCCACAACTACGCAAACTTTCGACAGAACCAAGGTGCAGGATATGGGCCCTTCTTCTACCTCCCTAAAATAGAGCACTCAAGGTAATCAGATAAGCATGATTACAATGTTTATCATTCACTCTTCTTGTTTATCTAAATGCAAGAGCATGAATTTTCTTGAAATAAATGTGAACATTTGAGTGCAAGAACATCCAGTTGTCTCACAGAAAATCTAAATATTTTAGGAAAAGTAAATTAGCGAGGACCCCGGCAATAAGTGTTTCTTATGTTAAGTCAGCAACAACAATCTTCACATATAAACCTCTTTAAGAGCTAAAATAAAAATTCCTAATGAAGCCCAAACTTTTGCAAAAATATTCTGAAAATTCAATTGTGTGAAATATCGTGTTTGTAGAAAGGTGTTTCCTCTTCATACTTAGTACTGCCACATATATCCTTACAGATTGCAAGAAATTATTAATTCTCCCATTTGGCACAAAGTGGCAAGAAACAAAAAAAACTCTTTAATAAATGCTTACAGAAACTACTGATGTCTCAATTCCCCCAACAATGCAGGGCCAACGCATAACTTTTGCAATTTTAAAAGCAAAAGTCTTTGTTTATATGGCATTGCCATGTTATATAAGTTCTTTTCCTATGAGTGATTTTTTTTTGTTTGTTAAACCAGTTACTTTATTTCGACAGAGAAGCGAGAATATGGAATAACGTGTTCGAGAGAGCAGAAGAAATGGTAGGGGTAGAGAAAGGCAGCATAAGAGCCACCGTCCTAATCGAGACTCTACCTGCTGTGTTCCAAATGGACGAGATTCTCTATGAGCTGAAAGATCACTCTGTTGGGTTGAACTGTGGAAGATGGGATTATATTTTCAGCTATGTCAAGACCTTCCAGTCTCACCCCGATCGCCTGCTCCCCGACAGAGTTTTAGTAGGGATGAATCAGCACTTCATGAATAGTTACTCTAACCTACTCATCAGGACATGCCATAGGCGTGGTGTACACGCGATGGGAGGCATGGTATGAACTCATTAGTGATTTTAAAATTGCTCAGAATGTTTGCACTTTAGGTCATGACCCGCAGAAAAAGAAGTTCTGACATTATATAACAATAAGCAAGAAAAAGCTTATAAATTTACTCTCTCCCCTAAGAAATTGGCACACTTAATCTTTAATTAGGATAGTGGTAAAAAGTAATAAAATCAGATGTAATATCAGAGTACACACATTAATTCCGAGAGGAAAGGAAGAGTGAAAAAAGCATAGAGACGAGCGCATCTAGAATTCTGAGCTTAATAGGAGATTATTTAACTTGTCCAAAAGCTAACAATTCGTGGTGCTGAAAGAAACAACACGCTATACATGGTGGCTTTATGATTTATCCCATCTGAAATTGAACATAAGTAATAAACTAATAATACATGAAAAGAAAAAAGAATTAGATACACTAGACACCAGAACCATAATAGTTTGTACATGCCATTCCAACGGAAAAATTAATATCAAATTATCAATTTAACAAAACTAGTGAAAGAACGGAAGTGTATGACATGGTCTGGAAATAATCTATAGCAATAGCAAGCCAGGTCATGGGAGATTGCTGATTGCCCTTCACAATAATACAGTACTATTAGATTGTATGATCATAATTTTCTCAAGGTAAATTGTTGTATGAACAGGCGGCTCAAATTCCAATCAAGGATGACCAAACAGCAAATAAGGCGGCACTGGAGCTTGTTA
Source organism: Primula veris (assembly GCA_963682055.1). Classification (NCBI taxonomy): domain Eukaryota; kingdom Viridiplantae; phylum Streptophyta; class Magnoliopsida; order Ericales; family Primulaceae; genus Primula; species Primula veris. The sequence continues at coordinate 3,778,390 of OY821745.1, read as the reverse complement.
AAAAGGATAAGCTGAGAGAAGTACGGGCAGGCCACGATGGAACCTGGGCAGCTCACCCGGGCCTAATCCCAGCCATCATGGAAGTATTTGATTACAACATCGGCAACAACCCAAACCAAATCCACTCGGTCAAGAGAGAAGATGCAACTGCTCTGACCGAAGATGACCTCTTGCAGATACCCGAGGGGGTCCGCACATTGGAAGGCTTAAGGCTAAACACACGGGTTGGGATCCAGTACCTAGCTGCATGGCTGACCGGGACTGGGTCGGTCCCACTTTACAATCTTATGGAAGATGCTGCAACGGCTGAGATTAGCCGAGTTCAGAACTGGCAGTGGCTAAAGTATGAGGTGGAGCTCGATGGTGACGGTTTAGGTGAGAAAGTGGACTTGGAATTGTTCGAGAGGGTGGTCGATGAGGAGATGGCTAGGATTGAGAGAGAGGTGGGAAGAGAGAAGTTCGAGAAAGGGATGTACAAGGAGGCTTGCAAGATATTTACTCGTCAATGCAAGGCTTCCACGCTTGATGATTTTCTCACTTTGAACGCATACAACAACATTGTCGTCTATCATCCCAAGGGTGTGGCCACGCTTTGAAGATCTCTGGTTGCTATCTTTTATTGGCTGTGGTTTGGTATCGTGTGCTTTCTAAGCGTCCACTGGCTCTGAGAATAGAGGAAATTATCTCTTCTGTAGTTGGTTGAGCTGCTTTTGGCATTGTCCGATTTATTTGTGCTCTATGTATAAGATTTATGAACACTTTTACTTGAAAATAAAGGCTTGTCATCAAATAAGCAGATGGATCTCGTTCTAGTATCTTTTTTTCCGAAATTTAGATTGCATCTAACTGTAGTGTGCTTCATCTAGAAACTGAACATAGAGCCTGCGATCCATTTTTTTGGTGTAGGATGTTTGGCATTTGATTTGACTCTATAGTTAAAAACTTAAAATACTAAAATGTATAGTATCCACACTTTAAGCCCAAAGTTTTGGAAGGAAATGCATTTACAGTAACAAAAATGGTTTTTCTTTTTCTTTGCCTGTGCTAGATACACAGCTGTTCTGCCATGACAAATATCGAGCTGAACTAGTTGAATCTAATCTATTTTTGGTCAGCCAAACACTACAGGCAGTAAACTTCTTAGAGCACTCTCAAGTCTCAATAATTTATAAGGACATCCTATACGATTACACTCATAGGAGCCTTAAAACAAAATTGAACTTACGCATTATAGACTAGGGGCGGATTCAGGAATTATTTTTTGGGGGGCACAATAATGATGCAAAAGAAACACGAAAATAGACAAACCAAAATACTTGCAAAATCCAAAGAGAAAAACTCCAACACTCACATATAAATGAATAAATACAAGTAAATTGGTAATTTACTTAGAATATTAGGTTGAACCACAAAAATGATACCAATCAAATCATAAAGTAATGTTTGTGTGCAGAAATATAATATTCTAGTGTCCTGGGTTACTATAAAGAAATACTATCAAGATTTTCTAGACAAATATGCTAAGATTTTCCTATAAACAGTTAACAATAAATATTAAACAAGTTTAAAGCAGCAATAAACCTGCTTATATCTTGAACAAGAGAAAGAAAATAAGAAGTATAAAAGAAAGATAACCGGCTTATGGATGCAGCGTAGGTGACTCTGAGTCAAGGTGACTCAGAGTCCACAGCCATTATATATTGCTACAGTTAAAATATGAAATGTACTGTAGCAATATCCAATGGCTGTGGACTCTGAGTCATTCTGACTCAGAGTCACATACGCTGCTTCCCCGGCTTGTACTATTTGGTTAAATGGCAAATTGATAGTTAGTTCAATCCATAGGGGTATACTAGTAATTTGAAGTGGAAAAAATTGAGGGGCATGTACCACCCCATGCCTAAGGTAGATCCTCTACCCATGATTATAGTAGCTAACTTTTGTGTTTTTATAAATCTCCAACAAGGTTTTGGAATTAAGAAATATATTTTGAAAATTAGTAATACACTTCATACAGTTAAATATCATTATAAACGTACCAAACTATCAAATTAAATATGGTTTTTATTTTTTAACTCTTCTTATATAGTAAATTATCATTACAAGCACTACTTAATTATGACAGTCGTGCCTACAACACCTAAATAGTGGCTAAGAAGGCAATCACCCGCTATGATACTCCGGCAGGGGTGGATATTAGAGGAAGATACAACGAAGATTTTGCAAACATATTAACTAGCTTTGCAGTTTACAAACATATGAACTTTCAACTTGAAAGTAAGATCTTTACAAAGGTGAAGGAAAACAATGAGTTTTTAGACTCAACAAATATGCTAGTGAATTGCTATTTTCTATCGAGTGCTTTATCGATTAAACTGGAAGTTTGGCGTACCTCTAGGTGCGACTCATTTTGTCTAACAATCCGAAAACAAGGCATAGCTCCCTTTCGCTCTAGAAAAAACCCGTACATATATGCATTTAACTCGACACTTGTAAAAGTTTTTGAACTCCGAATTACTGTCATTTTCTGCGGGAAAGGTGATACGACTTATTAAGCCTGCCAATGTAATGCTGTAACTGAGATACTAAAAATAAATGGCTTTATTTTTTCTTCGACGTTTCTAATTCTATCCATTCGATGAGAAGTTGAGCTACTGTATGACGCAGTTTAGTTTCAACAAACCAAAAAAAATGAAAGTTTTTCATCGTTGTACTATTTAAAAGACAACGAATCGTTAACAGAATTAAGATTAGAAACAAATTGAGCAGAATTGAAACGTAGTCTGGACAAGTTTAATAGTTTCCCAGTTCAAAAAATGCTATTAATTCAATTCAAACTTATTAAATACATAATATACATTTAGAAAAAAAATATTATGAGAACATAATTAATGATGCTCGATATCAGACACTCACAAACAACCAATATCAAAGTATTTCACAAATCAAAATTCATAAAAGTACATTTAAAATTCTGAACACTACAGAATTAGCCGCTAAAATATCAATTACTTTAAGTTTCCCACGACATCATCACAAACACACACACACATACGCATGATATATTTATATAATAGTAATACGGTGTATTTACATGTAAAAAGGTTTATTTAGGGATAGTTCAGTTACTTCGTGTTTAACTTAAGGGGTAAATGTGACAAAAGTTTTGGACAAAGGGTTAATTAATATCACTATTAAAGTTTTTACTTTCTTGTGGCAGTAAGAACATAGTATATATTTTCCCAAAATCCATATCATCATCTATTATTTAAGATTCATTAACAAAAACTATTACTTAAGATCTGCTATATATCAACGTATTATCATCGTGCATCAAAATTAAAAACAAACGGTAAAAATAAATATGTACCAAAGTTTAAATAATTTAATCATGGGTTTTCGATAATTAAGTCTCAAATTATGTACTGGTCATTTATTACCTCCCGATTATACTACCCGGTTCCGACTTGAAACTATTCATACTTGAAGCAATTCTGACCGATTTTATCTGGATTCTCTCGACGAATATTTCAGGACCGGGTTCGGATATATGAGTTTTGATACTACATTATCGAAACCCGACCCCTAATTCTATAGCATTTGGAAGTGATAAATTACTATCTTAACTATTTTTAGGTGGAAATTAAGTTTAACACGTACTACATTAAAATATAACTTATCTTGAAATAGTTATATTTTTGTTATTGGTTTGGTCAATTTCTAGTTTTATTATTTTGATATTTTAGTGTCACATTTTGAAATGCAATACCATATATTAGTTCCAATTAAAAGAATTTGTTCAAATAAGATATTTACTTAACATACAGTTAGCAAACGTTTAGATTTTTCAATTTTAATAGCAAGCTTGATCATTTAAACATGTACTTGTGATATTTCATATTGTTGATGAAATCTGTGTCGTTCTTATGTAATATGAACATTTATAGTTTTTTTTCTGTATCCTATATTTTGTTTAAGTACTATTCAGTAATAGTTTTCAGGATTATTCCGCATATTCTTGGGTAGGGATCAGAAAAATAGTAAATATTCGGCTGCTTTTAGGTCGGGATTCGGGTATGAGGATTTCCCCTGGTTGTAAGTGGTATCTAATTATACGCCCTCACCACCAAAATTCGTGTATTTATGGTGATTAGGGGAGGATAATGAAACCACCGCTGATGAAAAAAATCGTGTTCGTCTCGTTAAGTGTTCGGTTCACGTTCGTTTTCTTTCTAAATGAAACAAACATAAGAAAAAAACTAGATATCATTACGTAAACAAAATGATAGTGAGAGCTCCGTTCGCCTCATGAAGTTTCATTTCAGTTCGATTAACACACACACATAGTCTGATATAGATATAAAGATAGATTTGTATATTTATATAGTAATAGTATATAAATAATAACAAACAATTCTATATAACAATAGTGAAGTAAATCTAAGGTTGAAAATTGGATAGTTTTTTATTACAGTGACAAACTGATGGAGTTGGAATCAATTATGTAAATAGTTTTGGTGTTTATTGATATAAGACATATAATTATTTTAAAATCTTTTATAATCAGGACAAGCCTCTTAAGAATTAGGACGAGTTTCTTAAGCGAGCTAATGACATGTTAAATTATTTGTACCTCAAAACACATATACCAGTTTAGCTGCCAAAAAGTCGATGTTGCTTTGTTGTAAGAGGGGCAATTGACTTTTAGTAAAAAAATAAAAATAAAAATAAAATTCTCTTTTAGTGATAGTTCGAAAAATTAACTCGTTTTTGGTGTAACTTAATTTTCTCTCATTAATTTCGCTAGTATCTCATTCATTTCGTTAATATACAAAAAAATATAAGAAAACCAAAATAAAATATTTATAAATTACAAAAATAAAAAATGCATAAATTTTTTTAAAATTATTTAAAATATATAAAATCAAAAAAATTATTTTTAAATTGAAAAAAAGTCAAAAAAAAATATTCATTAACTTCAAGATTTTAGAGTGAATGGACCAAATAAAATCGCATTCACTTAAAAAAAACATAAAAAAAGCTCATTCACTTAAAAAAATTTAAATTTAATGGATAAAAAAATGTTCATTCATTTTAAGATTTTAGAGTGAATGAATCAAACAAAATCTCATTCACTTAAAAAAACATAAGAAAAAGTTTATTCACTTCAAAAATTTGAATTGAATGGATAAAAAAAATGTTTATTCACTTCAAGATTTTAGAGTAAATGGATCAAACAAAATCTCATTCACTTTAAAAAAAACATTAAAAAAACTCATTCACTTTAAAAATATGAAGTGAATGGATAAAAAAAAACGTTCATTTACCTCAAAATAACAAACAAAAAGTTCATTCACTTTAATATTCTGAAGTGAATTTACCAAACAAAAACTCATATATTTCAAGTTTTTAAAATGAATGGACAGGAAATAACCCATTAATTTCGGTATTTTGAAATGAATTTACCAAACAAAAGTTCATTCACTTCAAAAAATCAAACGAAAGACCATACACTTCAAAATAAAAAACAAAAACACATTGACTTCAGTTTTTTTTGGTATCAAACAAAATCCATTCAATTCAAAAAATTTAGTGGAATTGATTTTTGAAAGTTGAAAAGATACCCTAAAAGTTAATCTAATCTTGTTGTAATATGCTTTAGCTAGTCTAATCTTAGAAGATTTATCCAGAATGTCGATTCATATAATTGTTGCCTTAAAAAGAGTGTACTTGTTTCTGGTCCTTTCTACTATTAGAAAAGCAAAACCTAAAAAGCAAAATCTAGCAAAGACAAAAGTAGACCTTCAATAGAATATGCCCCTACGTACTATCATTTGGTTGGTGCCTACTACATATAAGCTTAAAAAAACATTAGGGCACTGAAATATACTCCAATTTGACGTAGTACCTCCTCACCAAATTATTGATATTATACGAATTTACATGTAATTTTGATCGATAAATAACTAATATATAAGGTGTTGAAATCGAATTTTTTAAAAGTTTATCACATAGTTCAAGTGTTAAACTATATTAACAAATTTTAAAATTTTATTTTTCAACAATTTAAGCACGAGATATTTATCGATCAAAATTACACTTAAATACATAAAACTCTAATAGTTTGGTACATAATGAGCATATTATAAGCGAGGAATAATCCAAATTGAAGAGCAAAACTACATTCAGATTGCATACATAATGTGACTTTTATCTATATATCTCGAAATTTGAAAGATACGCACGATTTAAATAACCGGGTTACTATCTTAATTTACAACTTCAGCACGTCTTCAATATTTAATTAACAAATTAAGCTAATGGAAAAAATTGAAACTTTGTTCGCTCTTGGATTCCAAGAAAGATAAACAGTGGTATATCTCGATTGAGCTAAATAAATTTTGATGTACACAAGAGTTTCTACATTATTTGTGTTAAATTTTACATGTATATATATAATATTTACGGATCCACTAAATTTTCATTTTTTTTTTCCAGAAATAGGACAAACTCATAAATTTTTAACATCATGGCGACTTTTAAAACTTCATCACTACAAAAAAATACCTAAATAACGACGGGATTAGTGACGGGATTTTTTGTTACGAGCTTATTAGTGACGGTTTTTGTGACGGCTTTGTGACAGTTTAGTCAATTTGCGACAGATTTGTGACAGCTTTTTAAATTAGCGACAGGTTTGTGATAGTTTTTTACTTTCACTAAATCAAACATTATTTTGTAGTATGATAAAGAGACGTATTCACCCTGATCGGGGGAATTTCAATACTTGTATAGGAGGGTCACCAACATTCCCAAACCACATCATGCAAAATGGCAACAGCAAACTGGTGGTTAATTGGGTAGCTATAAAAAAGGATCCTCTCTTCCATCTTAAATCAAGAATATATGATTGTGATGTATTTATCTTAATTAGCTAGTTATAGTAATATTAATTCATATGTTTAAATAAGTTTTCCTAACCAAATTATAAGTTTACGAGGTTTATTTTTTTCTACTTTACAAGTCACTCTCTTCATTAATAAAAACAATTTATTAAGTAATTTTAATTGTCCTTTTCACACTAAGTTTACTAAATTATTAATTATGTGTGAAAAAGTAATGGGCAGGGAAAAATTTGAAAGTATATGTAAAAAATTGGATAATTCACATAAATTAAGGGATTTTGCATAGTGAGCCTATAAAACGTATTAAAAAAATGAGTATATTTATTTATATTTATCATATGTGAAATAGGACCAATAGGCAGCATCTAGTATCACTCACACGGGTGGATCTTCAAAATTCCACTTGGTGCAATTTTATTTTTTCTAGGATGTTTTCATATCAGGATTATGCTCCTTAAAATAATTCTCTTTTCAATGAATTATTTTGTACTAATAAATAACCAATACTTAAAAATCATCTTTACTTTAGAGGCGTCGAGAATGATCGGTCCATAAAAGTGAAGAGGTTATAGAAATTTAATAGCTACATATGCTGATGATAACGTAACAATCCAAAATTTACCCTATTAAATACCCACCTACCTAGCCACATGTATGCTTAGGGGTTTTGCATGTAAATATATAATAGGTATATGCTAAAACAAAAAACAAAAGTATGGTTGGATACGAGCCAAACAAACTAATTATACCTTGTTTTTTGCCGTTCTCTCCATCCTCCTCCATGTATATTTGTCATTTAATTTATTTTTACAAATTGAGTTTTGAGAAATAAGAGAACAAAAATTATTAATATCGTGAAGTATTGGTCCTGATTAAACAGAGAGACTGATCATGATAAATTGTCTGAGATAGATGCGTTTACCATACTATACTGTTACTATACCACCATGCGTGTTGTAATATGTATGGTTAAAACGAAAAATAAATAAATTCTAACTCATAATATTTCCCTCAAATTTAAACAAGATTACAACATCATTTTCAAATGTCTATTTAAGTTGGCTCTATTTATACTTCTAGATACTTCTTTTTATCTTTTCTTTTTTTTAATCTAGATATATCTACATTTGATATTCACATGTGAAGAGAAATGCATATTTTAATTTTTATTGCATTATTTAAAAACATTAGAAATGCATATTTTAATTTTTATTGCATTATTTAAAAACATGGACCATGTAGAGTTTAAATATTTATATACTCATAATCATGCCCTACGCGTTGCGTGTGCAGCACGTAATACAATAAAAATATAGAAAATATGTATAGTTATGATATAAATATGTGGATAATACAAAAAAAACATAGTTTAAGATTTAAAATAATGTTTAATTGGTAAAGAGTGATAAATAATTTTATTAGTTTTTACTTTTTATATTTTTATGTGAGTATGATATTATTGTAATTAATATAAAAGTGTAAATATATTTTTGAAAAAAAGAAGTTAAATTGAACAGACTTATTTGATTTGAATTGAGTTATTATAATAAAACGATGATTTGAATGATACCCACTATGGAGACAGAGTCCTATTAATAGCCACGTATACTTTCACTTTGAAAAAAAAGGAACTTACGTAAGCTAAAACAGGCTTGTTATTACTTAAATGAAATAAATTTTGTTTAGTATAATGATTAATGACTTGTTTAGGCTGAAGTAACCAATACGTTCATATCCTTCCATTTATTCCAACCAATAAAATAACGAAAACTCTTTATACGACTTATTCCACTGTACTAATTAACCCTATTGGTACATGTGTCACATACTCTATAGCTCCACCGTATGACTTTTTCTCCCTCTTAAGCACGATATCACAGGCCTACGTGCCCCACTTTTGACTCATATAAGCATTTACATACGTAATATATACTCATGCCTTCTATCTTCAAACTGTCGCTAATTTTGATCGGTTTATAATTTCTATCAAAATTATCGAAATAATTTTTTTTAAATCTAATCATAAAATTTAACATTTGAATTGTATGATCAACTTTTAAATTTTTTTATTCCGACAATTTTGATAAAAGTTCTTGACCGGTCAAAATTGCACATAGTTTCATAGTATACAATTAAACAGAAACAGATGGAGTAGTCATTAATTCCGGGGAGAAGTCAAAAATGTTTTATGGGTGATGTCAAAATTCATATAAACTATTAAATTTAGATAAATAATTAAAAAAATCATTATTTTTAACGTATTTTAATAAAAATACATAGTCAATAATTATAAAAAATCTTAATTATCAAAATTATAGCGGGTGTCGTCGCTGCTGATGGTCTATACACTTAGCTTACTGCTTGGTATATAATAAATACTATCACTACATAAAAATATCAAGATATAAACCGGACACTGTTGGAAAACTATTGTCAAAATATTGAGTGTTACTAAATTTTAAGCAACAACTTAGGAACTTAACTAATTTATTATGTTGTTAAAATTTAGTAACGCTCAATTTAACAACACTTTTTAAAAAGTATATGTTAATATTCTGACATTTTCTTATATATAAATACATAATTATATTTACACTTATGTATCTGTTTGTTTTGATGTAAAATGGGTGTAAACAGGCATTTACGGATAAAATGAATTTTTTGAGTGATTGGTTTACTGTAAAATATTTTTCCTAGAAAATTTGTCCTCACATATCTAGTAAAATTAGAAGAAACGATTACCATACAAATAAAGTTGTAAACGGTTTACGAAAACTCTCTCTATATTCTTTCTAATACTAGTATTGTAACTATTATTCATTATAGATCTACTCTTTTAAAATTATTTAATAAGTATTCAAATTCCATCTAATTAACAAGTAAAAAAAAAAATCCGAAAAATCTAAAAACTCCTAGAAAATTCAAAAAAGTTTTAAAAAATTCAATATTATTTTACGTATATATCTATCTTATTGAAAATAATTTATAATATATTCTATACTTCTAATTTTATGACTTTATAAGTTGAAAATTTATAAATTATTACAAGTGACGTATATGAAAAAAAAAATGTATTTCACTAAAGTTTATACATATTGAACTTTTTACCAAACAACGATTTATTTGTTTAAAAACTTAAGTTTAAATAAAATTTTATTTGAAAAACTTTTTATTCACTAAAGGTCCATAAAATAAATAAAAGGAAAAAAAAGTTTTGAGTCTAAAACTTTTTGATAAAAATATTTTACTCAAATGTAAAACTTGTAGGTAAATAAAGTGGGGCTAACAAGCATCTTTCCTATCACGTGTCCCACATCCTTCTCGCGCCACGTTTCAAATCCCACCAATCACATACTCACATTAGCCTCCCACGTGTTATATACTCAAACGTGTCGCATCTATAGCGTCCTTTATATGAACCCCTTCTACTCGGTCTAACCCTTAAATTTAGTTTGGTAACGTTACACTTTAACATATTTTCATTCATATATATAAATAAAGAAAAAGGAATACAAACTTAATATTACTAAAAGGGAAATGGATAGAAGGGGAGGGTGTTGTATTGCGATGTACCAAAACGGCAGCGTTTATGACATGTCGAAAGTGGACCGTATAATGCTTAAGTTTCGGCCTATCGCGCCTAAGCCTGTAGTTGGATCTCCAACTCAGAGTAACGAACAAACCAGCTCGAAATCCGGACGTGGTAAAAGGAAATACAACAAAGAAAATAATAATAAGAAGCAGAAGAAAAATAATAGTAGTAACAAGAAGAAAAAAGCGAATTCCGATGAGACTGAGTTGAGTTGTAAGACTAGTAGCGACTCGGTGGTCACGTTATCTTTGTTACCCGAGACCCCGGAGAGAAAAGAAAGTTTTGTTACTGTGAAAGAGGAAAATAAATCACAGTCTCCGGTTTGGTTGACCAGTCTTGCACCGTCGGATGGTGGACACGTGGAACAACGGACGGTCCTGATGGCTCCTAAGCCGGTAACCTCTATCGTGTCAGTCGAGTGTGTGACTGACACGTGGCTGGATGGGAACGTTTTAGGACGTAATGATCATGAGAGGATGGTGAGGTTAGGTGAAGACACGTGTCCTTGTTTTGTATCGGACGGTTTAGATCGAGTTTGGTGGACTAATAGGGCGTACGGTGAGATGGTGGGGAGTGAGGAGGTGATCGTTCAGCTGGTGAAGATGGTTTCGGTCACTTGCGACGCGTTTAGCTGTAGGGCGAGGGTGCGGTGTCACGAGGGGAAGGGTGCGACGATTATGACTTTTCCTTGCGACGTTTGGAGGATGGACGGCGGAGGGTACGCTTGGAGGCTAGATGTCGAGTCGGCTCTTAGTCTTGGTTTTAGGGTTTGAGATATCGAAATATCAATATTACGACTATATGTAGTCTGTAGTTGGTGCTTTGATACTTTTAACATAAAAGGGATTAGTGAGACCTTGAGAGAATTGTACATGTTTTTTCGCTACTGTGTTTTGGTTATGAGTTTCTAATTTCAATGTTTTTTCTTTATTTTCTTAACAGCAAGAAGTACTTTTGATGTTTATATTTTTAATCTTTTACTTGGTCTCTGGATAGATATGTGATTAGTGTATCATGTTGTCGTGATTTCAGTCTTATTGAAAAGGAAGAATTAAAAGAGATCTATTCGGGAAGGAATCAATACTCTCCGATTACAAATGCAAAATATATTTTGTTATGGTAATAGTCATATTTTGTTGTACCTACAAGACTTAATGCAGGTTGTTCTATGTGGTAAATGGGTAGAAGCTTAAGTCCTCTCTGTACTCTCTGATAAGTAATATTGCTGTATTTTGTTTTCTAAGTGGTAACAAATAAGTTGTCACTTTTGTTTGTATTCTGGGTCTGGTCCCAAATCTAATGGATATAGTGCTGTCCTTTATTAAAAAAAAAATTAAAAAAAAATGTAAACAGTCCAAGCAGATTGAGCATCCCATTGGAAAAAAAACAGTATAAGCCAAATTTTTTTCGTAAACTATGTACTCTCTTTTATAGTATATTTCATTTATATCCGAAAATCATGCATGTTTATGTTTTTTCCGAAATGAGCAAGCACACAACAACAACAAAATGTTGGCCAGATCTGATTAGTCTTGTGTGTATATGATCATGAAGGGTCTATTGTGAGGTTTTCCCTTGGAAAAAATAGTAGTACGTACAAGGTTTAGGGTTATACAAAAATATCGGAATTTAAACACAATTATTTCCGAAGCGTGGATTTGGTAATTTCAGCTTTAGAGGGAAACTACATAGTTATAATTTGGGTCCTTCGGATGGAGAAAAGCCCGTTAAGATACATGCTAGAACGGTTTTGATTTACGGATGCTTTATCTGCACGTTTAGCCGGAGTATGCAGGAAACGTTCGCCTTTTTTTACTTTTAGAGTACTAATCACGCATCGCAAGCTAAGCTGGAATGGTTTATTAATTCGATCCAGAGATGTTCTATCTGCAGGTATTGTATTCAGGAAACCCAGATTTTTGTACTGTTGTATCTTGAATCAAGAGTTTCGACTTTCCTGACAATCGGCTATAGATAGTGATCTTATATCGTAAAGCTCTAGCGACATAGTAACTATAAATTGGGGCAGGTTATATAACATATGTAAGATTCATATCTTTTTCATCCGCTTATGTATGAAATTATCTTTTCGTATCAAGAACACTAATTTATTTTTTTGGAAGAGAGCTCATTTACCGTAACATGGTTCATGAACTAAGAGTGACTTGATAATTTAGGAATATGACTACAAACAATATTTTTACATGTGTATATGATAGAATTTCAATTAAGTTTAATTACCATTTACGATTAATTAAAGGTCATACTCATACATGCATATATATACCTGTCCAATTTCTATTGGAATACGAGATGCATGCAGGAAACCAGCATTTTCATTATGTATCCACCAATTTGTATTATCATTTTAATATACTTTTCTTATAAAGTTACAAGTATAATCATGTGTATCATCGGTAGTTTTCAATTTTGGGCACATTGATTTCAGTTTTTTCTAATATACATACATTGTTGAGATTTATTAAACTCGGTCTCTTGCTCATGTCTTAGCCTAACTGGCGTGAATATAATATCATGCAAAGTTATCATATGAAATCAGAAAAATTGCATTATATCATGTTATTAATATAAATCCATCCAAACATTTTGAGCATGCCTAATTTTGTTTAAATTTTTCAAAAATACCTTCAATCTAATATTGTAATTAATCTTAAATGTCATCACTCAATTCAAATACATAAATAACTTTAAAAATGTTATTTTTCACACATTTATATTTCAAACAAAATCGTTGTGTATTTTTTATAAGAGTAAAATATTATGTTACTCTTTATATACGATTGTTAATTAATTATATTTAATCATTTGATATTTAAATTTTAAAAAAAATATTAAATTTATTTGTCGGGATCATATTTATGTCACTCGATCCGTATCGCACATGCAACGCGTGAACAACTATTACTGGTATGGATATATATGATTAAGCTAGAAATTTTAGTTTATACATTATTTGACTTCCTGGTGTATTTTTTATTTTACGTAAAATATGCATATATATGCTTCAAACTCTCAATGATCCTCATTAAATTAAAGTGGGAAAGTATATATGCTTCTATAAATTTGAGATTTTGGAGTAATTAAATATATTCTTATTCGGAAGCTAAATCTACATAATACAGTATAACACTAAATTGTTTACCATACTCCCTTAATTAATTACGTAACAAATACAAACAAATTACAACCACGCAACATGCACATTGCACACACGTCTTCCCATTTTTTATTTAAAAAAGTAATATGGTATAAAATTTTAAGCTCAATAACAATTACTAATGTGGTAAACCACACCTTGCATGTGTTGCCCGTAAATTTAACCCTAACATTGAGCATATAATGTCTTCATCGGTTTTGTTTGTGCAGCATTTGAACAAGTATATAGTTCTATGCTATTATATAGGATTTCACATTAGTAAACAACCAAAATGAACTTGTTGATCTCATAACTAAGGACTATAAGGTTCTTTCATCTTTGTTTGGATCTTTTTTTTTTTTTTTTAGCGGGGCATTCATGTCAATGAAGATTTTTAGTAACGTGAGTGGGAAAATCACGGGATTTGCTATGATAATAATACAATTGAAATGTTTTTAAAAAAAAATCTATAACACTTGTTTCAAATGCTAGTGGCCAACGTATAACCCCGAATAGTCCAAACACAATAATTATCTAATGATAAATAAATAAAAAAACATCAGTGTTGTGTTGAGCTAGAAGACCCAAATGCAAATGTAGCTTAGAATGTGTCAATATGGGTGACCACATTTTATTGTTTGAGGTTTACATAACTCCTAATATTATGATTATCAAATTTACTCACATGTCTGTGACACTAAAAAAAGTGTCTAAATGTTGCTTATGAGTATGTCATCATATTCTCATCCTCTACTTCGTTAACAAAAAGATATTGTTTCCTACAATCTATGAATTTGTATGATTTTTTTTTTAACAAAAACACAAATTACTTAATATTCCTTCCAGTTTAATCAATACTAGTATCAAATTAAGTTAAAATACAATCAAATTAGGTTTGATTCAGTTAATTTGTCTGACAGCATACATACATAAGTATGTGTATCCATATATACATAGTTACCTACATATACACATACATATACACAAATGATGGCTATAAATCATTTATTTCAGCCTAAACAAAAACATTATGTGTAATTTGAACCTATAAAACTTATTTTTTTCTTGTTTAATTTTCCGAGTTCAAATTGTTTGGATATTTTATGATTTTAAGGTTACATGTTGCAATTTTTAATTAGTTATTAAGATAAACATAACACTGCAACACACATATGTGACGACCTATTCTCTATTTTATCAACGTCTTGGACAAAACTTGAATAAAATTTGTCAAAGTGGCACTTTATCATTTGCGCATATAACAAATTCTAGTGGGCTATGTGCTAATGATTCGTGTTCACTCTCGAACCCACTCGCCTTTCTAAAACATGAGTGACAACGTTTGTAATTACTCTTTCAAAATGATATCTATTCCAATTTCCAATAGGAAGTATGAAACCAATATAAAACTTCATTAGAATATGAATACCATACTTTTAATTCACCCAAAATTTGTTATTACTCTCCTTACCAGAAAAATCACTACAAAAAAAATACTCAAATAGCTACTGTATTAGTGACGGTATTTTTTGTTAGGAGCTTATTAGTTACGGTTTTTATAACGGTTTTGTGACTATTTAGTCAATTTGTGACAGATTTTTAAATTAGTAACAACTTTTGACTCTCATTAAATCAAACATTATTTTGTAATGAACGTTACTCTTATCCTATCCTATCCGTTGTTAACTATTCGGTACCAAAACTACCTGCTTTTTCAATTAAACATTCAGGTTGGTTTGTCTTTTAACTCCAATTAATCAAGACACCGATGTCAAGTTAATCATTATCAATGTTCTAAAAGTCGGATTAGTCAGTGACTAGTCGTTCTCCATCCGACTCGGAAAATACTAGTCAGACTAAATTAGTCGGTAGAAAAGTCAACGATGGTCAACACATCGATTAGTCGGTGATTAGTCAGATTAGTCGACGATTAGTCGGATCAAACCAGTTAGTCGGAAACATATTAGTCGGATTAGTCACGGTGATTAATCATATTAGTTGGTGATTAATACGATTAGTCGGTGATTAGTCGGGTCTAACTTGAAAATTACTTAAATACTTTAAATATTTTAAGAAACATCACCACCGATTAGTCGACGACTAGTCGGCTATTGGTCGGCTAGTCCGTTCCTCGGAGGTAAAACGCCCGGAGAACGTCTAACGACTTCTCTAACCTTGATAATTATAGACTGGGTACCAAATTAGTAAAAATTGATAAGATATTATATTAACTTGGTCACGTGGACCGTAAGTTGCTAAACAAATCATTAAAATGTGATCGTATAGATATTACACAGTTTTTTTCCCAATAAAATAGTGATCGTAAACAAGTAAGTGTACCTTGATTGGAAACGATACCCATTATAAAGAAAACATAAGCAGATTGAAACAGGGCTGGGCGAAAACCCAGAAAAACCGAACCGAAAAAGAGCGAAAGTTATTCGGGTCGGTTTTGGTTTACAATAAAACCGAACCGAAAAAAACCGAAAAACCAAAAATAAAACCGAAAAAAACAAAACCGGACCAAAAAAACCCAGTTCGGTTCGGTCCAAAAAATAAAAAGAGCAAAACCGAAAAATATGTTCGGTTTCGGTTTTGCCAAAAACCGAACCGAATCAGAAGTCAGCCATAGATTAAAGACTAAATTGATAGAATTTGATAGATTGGTTATCAATTTGTCAATTTTCCCCTGCTTCAGCCGCTGCTTTTCCTTAAACCCTATTTTTATCAAACAAGGAATAAGAAGAAAAACCACTTAAAACCCAGCTATATATATATATTGTATATAAATATATACAATATATAAACATATATATAGATACATACATAAGTGAGATGCCGAGGACAAGTAAAGTTGATTGCCCAGGATGTCCTACAATACGAGCCCTAACATTCGACGCGCTTGGTCTAATTAAAGGTTTATTTTTAATTCATTTTTAATATTTGGACTTTTTTTTTTTTTCTAAAAAAAAAGTTATGTATGTTAATAAGAGCATTTGGGTATGAGAAAATGGGTTTTTATTTGCTATAGGAGTGTGATTTAGCTAACTTTTATTTTCACCATCTGCGTTTTCTAAAAACTGTATTATTTTACTCCAGTTGCTATAGTTATTGTAATTTAGTTGAATTTCATTAAAAAAAATAATATTTGGACTAAATTTTTTGAAGAAAAGTTCTTTAGGAGTATTAATAAGAGCATTTGGGTTTGGGTATTGAGAAAAATGTACTATTTATTTGCTATAAGAACGTGTTTAGCTGAATTTCACTTTCACCGTTTGTGTATTCTTAAACTGTATTATTTTACTCCATTAGTTATAGTTATTGTGATTCAGTTGAATTTCATTAAAAATTAATATTTGGACCGATTTTTGTAAGAAAAAACATTGGCTGATTTTTTTTGAAGAAAAATTCTAGATATATGTTAATAAGACCATGTGGGTAATGAAAATAAAATAAAATATTTGCTATAGAAGTGTGTTTTAGCTAATTCTCACTTTCACCATTTGCATATTTTAAAAGCTGTATTATTTTACTCCATTAGCTATATGTATTGTGATTTAGCTAAATTTCATTAAAAATAAATATTTGGACTGATTTTTTTTAAGAAAAATTATTGACTGGTTTTTTTGAAGAAACATTATAGATATATGCATCAATCAGACCATGTTGGTATTGAGAAAATGTAATTGTTATTTTTTATAAGTGTGTATTAACTAATTCTCATTTTCACCATTTGCATATTTTAAAAGCTGTGTTATTTATTAGCTATAGGATTTGTGTTTTAGCTGAATTTTATCGTTATCGTATTTTAAAAATGTAATTTTTAATTTGATAGAGGGTTTGTGTTTTAGCTATAACTTTATTGAGACTGTGAAGACTGTAGTTTAAATTCACCCACATGAATGGTTTTTGGTTCTTTCTGTTGTTAGTATGTTTTTTTAGCTTTAAGTGTTAATAGATGCGTAGTGTCTGATTTCATTGTTTGGGTGTAGTTGTTGAAGCTCGTGGTAAGCAAGGCGGGATCCCGTCGGTGGTAGAGAGATGGGGAGAGCCGGAATCTTCTAGAAATGTGCTTGCGGTTTCTACAAATGATAGTGCGCACGACCCTGTATGTAACGAGTATTAATCAGTTTCATATGATTTTATTGGTTAAATTGAGTTTGTGGTAAAGCCGTAAAATGTTATTTGTATTACACTTCCTGGGACATGGTGGTTTTTTGATAGTTTCGTAGTTTGGAATGAGTTAGTATTTGATTATTAAAGTTATTGGGGGAATGGTAATATTTTCAAAAGAGAGTAGTGCTTTTCCGCTCTAGGAGTGTAGTACTTATTAGCATGATGATGCATTTGATAGCAATAAAGAAAGTAACTTACACGAGGGAGATTAGAATAATGTAAAGTTGGTAATAGGATAAATCTATCAAGGTACATAAAGGAATTTTATCTTTTGCCTGGATTTGAAAAGCACTTATTTGGTTGCAGCTTTTGATCTCAAGTTATTGTATAAGCTAGAGAGTGCAGTTGTGCTTAAAAGCTAATCTTTATTGTTTTTTTTTTACCTAAAAAGGCTAAAGCTTTTAAGCAGAACAAACCCAGTTCTTTTATTGTGTTCAAATAAGCCAATTTATCTGGTTAAAAGTTGCTGAATATGGTGAGAGAAGTATACGTATTTGGTTCAACAAAAATATTTATGCTTGATTGTGTTTTTCCTTGTTCTCATAGTAAGCCTATTCGTGTAGCCCTGAACACATTCAAACTTATTCAATTGACGACGAGCCTTGTTGTCAGATAGATACTTTGATTTTCAAATAATTTTTGTGTAGATATAGCATCTTGGGTTTGCTGAGAGGAGAGCTGTTAATTGTGAACGTACTTCGAATTAAAAGTAAGTTTAGGTTTTTAAATCCAGGCACTCGTAAGAACCAAACTTAGTGAAGTCTTTAGCTATTTTGCTATCTTTGGAATTTGGTGGATGTGAATATGGATGTCAATTATTTGGTTATTGGTGCACTAAACAAGCCACTGAATTTTCCAATTTATGTGGTCCACTTTCATGGTATTCAAGAGAATTCATCTTTGTATACATATTCTTCCCTGATACTCCATAAAACATTGCAGTTTAAAGTTTCATCATCTAATAAATTTCTTAAAACCTATTGCAGCTATTAGCCGTTGCAAGGAAAAGCGGTTTGGTGAGTTGCTCATGATAATGATTTAAATTTACCTCCTCCATCCCGGAACTGTGTTTTTGCTTGAGATTCTAGTTTCATTTCTTCCTAAAAATCTACAGATCGAGGTGATTAGTCCTCTCAATGGCGATCTTCGTGTTTCGATTGACAATAGCGGTGACGCTGATGAACAATCGGAAGATGATAATGTTGTTGGATTGCATATCTTCAAAGGACTCGAGTTGGGATCATCATCCAGGTATTGATGCTAACTTGTATTTTTGTTCAGAGCATAGTTTTGAATGGGATTCATGCTGTTTTCTACATCAACTTAATAGTAGTTCACTCACCTAAATAATTGGTATCAATACAATCCCTTTAGATTTGGCGTACATGTTAGTGCACAAAAGGGATAGTTAACCAATTGGTTAGTCTGTTAGTTAGAAAAGTTATATTTACCTCAAGTTTTGTGAATAATGATTACAACTCGTGGAGTTTCCCGGAGGTACTCGGGTTGTTAGATTAGTATATCAAACACTAAAACGATAAATTGCGTACAAAGTCGAAACATCGTGGCAGGTTACTATACAGAATAACAGGAGTATAAGTAATTAGTTTGCAATTATATTTGAAAAAGTAATACATCCATTTGTTTGGTTAAGTGTAATGCTTAGAAATCATTTCTGCTTTAGGTTTCTGTAAACTATTGTCCGGAAGTTATAATCCATCCATGTTTTTAAGTTTCAATTGACAAAACTTGAACCCCATACCACTTGTCTACTATTCCCTCGTAGTTTGGATAAGATTAACTGGTTTTGGCATACTTATAGTACCCCATAGTTCATACAAAGAGTTTATTTGGCGAAACAGATTTCCAGACTTAGTTTAAACCCTATGTAAATGCGATAAAGTTTTTGTTTTCATATTCAGTGGTGTCACATCTCATATTTGTTCATTTTTTGTCTTGTATTCTTACTTTCCAATTGATTAATTGATGATATCTTTTAGGTCATGCACCTTACTTACATGTTCAGCTGGAGGACATGCAAACATAAGGTCCTTTAAGGTACCAAAAACTGGACAAAAGACTGTCTTAGACAAGCCTTCTAAAACATGGGATGTATGTAATTCTGGAAATATCACTTGTTCAAAGGTTCATGGAAAGGAAAAATATGTTCTATTTGGAGGGTATGTACTACAGATCATTGGTTTATTTAATGTTTTTTCCATTAGTGTTTTTTTCCTTCTACCTGATGTCTATTCCAAAGTTGTGTATTGTTGCAATGTTTGTGTCTTTTAGGGTTCTAACATTATCTTTTGAATTACCATAAAGTATAGACATAACATTGTTGTAACCAAAAATTCACATTTGAATAATTATTTTGAGAACAATTGATATTTTTTTAATATTTATTAGAATCTTGGTTTGACATTTAAAAAACTTTTTTGTTAACCAGTTAAGTATCTGTTTTGTCATTAACTTAGGGTTTTATATTGAAAATCTTTATAAGTTTTGTGATTAGGGTTTGGTATGTTGCATCAGTATGCTTCACAGACCTTGTTATTCATTTGCACGAGATTAATAGCTTTAACCCATGGCTTAAGAGATGATTGTTCTGTATTTTTTAAAACAGGAAAGGAGTTGAAGTTAATATTTGGAATCTTGACACGTGCACTAAGATATGGGATGCAAAGTCTGTAAGCCCCCCTCTCTCTCTCTCTCTTTTCATCAATTGGTAGTAATGGAGGTATTTAAGTTCTTGAAGCAATTTTCTCTGCTTGTGATCAATTCCAATTTTTTTGCAGCCTCCTAAAAACAGCCTTGGTATATTCACACCTACATGGTTTACATCTGCAACATTCTTGAACAAGGATTGTCATCGTAAATTTATAGCTGGCACAAACAACCACCAGGTGATATTTCTGTATAAGTTTATACTTTTTGTTGTTAAATAACAGTACCTAAACCCTCAATTACGAATTTTTGACTTATCGTGTTACTGTGTGTAGATCTACTGAATTATCTTTCTGCAGCTACGTAAAAGCTCGTTTTATAAATGGCTATCGGAGGACCAATCACTGGATTTCTTATTAAAAGTTGTATGTGCTAACATTTTCTCGCGGTTGTTCTTCAATAGGTGCGTCTTTATGATATCTCTGCCCAGAGGAGACCAGTTATGTCATTTGGTTTTAGAGAGACTCCGATAAGAGCAGTTACGGAAGATTTAGATGGTAATACCATATATGTTGGAAACGGCTCTGGTGACCTTGCTTCTTTTGACATACGAACAGGTAGCAATTTGTCATTTCTCTTGATATTTGGGTAAATGCCCTTGGTTGCCACTTTTGTTTCCGTAATTGCAATCGTTTTTCGTTCTATAAAATTAAAGATCCGATTTACCTGAACTTATGTGCAGAAGCTTAAAGTTGACGTTGCGAACTTGTATATATCTCGCTCGTTTGTATTAGTTTTTAAGGCGTAACCAATTCTTATAGTTAAGAATTTAGGTCATTAGTAAGACTACTTATTTGACACTTTAATTGGGTGCATATAGGGAAACTAATGGGGTGCTTTTTGGGAAAATGTGCTGGAAGTATAAGATCCATGGCAAGGCATCCAGAGCTCCCAGTGTTAGCCTCGTGTGGTGAGTTTATGTCAAATATTTACTGAAGACAAATTTATGAATCACATATTTCATATTTACTGCCAACTGGTTGATTCTTACTAGAAAATTGGTTTAGTCTATGCATGACACTGACAGTATAGCGGTCACTAAATGGAGCACTTTGATTTTTTTTCAGGTTTGGATAGCTATTTGCGATTTTGGGATGTTAATACGCGCCAGCTTCTTTCTGCGGTTTGTCATCACACTAGCCTTTTACATCTCTAATTGTTGATATCAGGCTTTTTAGAAATTCATCATTAAACTGAGCCTTAATCCAAGATTTTGGGGTTGGCTAGGCTTTCAGATTTTTTTTTATCTTGCATACATCTTTCTAGTTGCACAATATTCATGTCATGATTAAGAAACAATTGGATTCATCATCAAACAAGACTAAGTTTGTTCATCATTAGCTCTAGCAGAGACGAACAGATTTGAGCTCAGTTTGAGTAGGCAATCTAGAGTTGCTAAGAAGATTGAGATAGATAGTCGTTATTCTGTAACTGAATGATCTTATTATTATCATCATCAGATAATTGAGTCTGCCGGTTTGTTTGCAGAAATGCTTTAATTGTTTCACAATTTTTTAATGCAGGTTTTCTTGAAGCAGCCTCTTTCAAATGTAGTTTTCGATTCTCATTTTAAGGATCAAGGTTAATATTTTGCTCTATTTGTTGTCTTAGTATACTTCTTATGACCATTCCCCATTTTTAATTTATTATCAATGATAGAGCTTTACACTATACATGGTCTCGATACAAGTCATTAGGATCCATAACCTTTAAAAGTTGCATACATAGAAATTCTTAATTTAGTAAGGGGGCCCTTTATTTAGCAAACTTATATAGTTTATGATTAGAATACTGATCGTCATTTCTAGCAAAATGTTTTATATTATAACTGACTTGCTTCCTTCATTTCTGTTACAATCGGAAGACCATTCTTCTAGACTTTCAAGCTCTTTTCTCCTGCATATTTACGTGATTTATATTTTATAAGTTTGTTTTCAGTACATTTATAGCTCGAATTATCTGACATTTACTCATGCATCTATTATAGCAGAGGCAATTCTCCCTGCAGAAAATCCGACTTCGCGTAAGGCCAGAAATCTCATCGACACTTTAGAGGATGAAACGGAAGATGACTTGCCAGTGAAACGAAAGAAAAAATCCAAAGAGCATGACCAAACTAAGAAACCAAATTCTAAGAAAAGAAACAAAAGGACAGAAAGTGACGAGGTTGATGAAGTGGAAGAATCTTCGCCGGTGAAACGAACGAAAACTTCTAAAGAGGATGACCAAACTAAGAAACGGAAATCTAAGAAAAAGAGCAAAAAGATAGATAGTGATGAGGTTTTCCCTGAAGTATCGTCGTTGGTAAAAGAGAAGAAAAGATCTAAAAAACATGAGCAAACTAAGTAACTGAAATCTAAGAAAAAAAGCAAGAAGATCGAAGGCGACGAATGTTGAGATGGTGCTTTGAATGTTGTCATGCATAATGAAAGCGGAATATTGGAAAAAATGAGCACTTACATTTTTATTTACATTTATGTTCTTGTTAAGGGTACTACCGAATGATTTGAAGTATTGTATGAATCATCAACTATAAGAGTTAAACTTGCAAAATGGTCATGCTTTGTTTTTCTTTACTTGTTATTTTGTCCAGTTTTTTTTTTACTCAACTTGGAAGGGTTCTTCATTTAAAAAAAGGGTGATTTACTACTGCTTTCCAGGCCTATATTGAAATTGAAAAAGAGAACAAATAGAATTGTGGGCTATTTAATGGCTATCTTGGAAAAGACCCTTGAGTATCCGTTATCATAGAATTATCCAGATTTCATATTTGATCCAAAAGTTTAAAAGAAATAGAGAGCGGAAAATTATAGTAGTTGAGGAAACTAGTATTCCTTGAACTCAAATAAGCTTCTTCATCACATTTTGTTAGAATATTACAGCACCAAATAAATACAAACAAGAAAATGTCAGAATTCAAGGTCTTTTTGGTTCCATCGTATAACAGATACTTCTTTGGATCCAGACCGATTTGCATTTCTGCAGCAATCACTACAAATGACATAGATCGGGAAAATGTGATGATAAAAAATTTAGAAGCAGCCCCAGTATCACTCGGTTACAGCTTCTTCTTTCTTTTGTCCCCCTAAATATCTGTCATTTAGAAGGCATCCAAATTCCAAATCATATCAGACTCGGTCACCACAGAAGGAAACAGTTTTTTATGGTGTGGTAATCACTAATTGTATGGTAATTATGTATGATTCTATTACCATTTAATTTGAAGAAATAGTACAAAAGAAACACAGAACTTTTAGCCAGTTAATGAAGATTTTTATCTACCCTAAGATTAAGTAGACGAAACAACCGAGTATAGCCAAGCAATGCTCAAGAATTGGAAGTGCGTGTTCCGAGTGAAAACTCCAATAGTTAGAATATTATGTGGAATCGGATCAGAATAAATTACATGATTACAATTTACAATGACATCTAAGACACATGTAAACCGGACAAACAAAAACACAAACACAAACACAAACACAAACACAAACACAAACACAAACACAAACACAAACACAAACACAAACACAAACACAAACACAAACACAAACACAAACACAAACACAAACACAAACACAAACACAAACAATGATTGTAACAACTAGCTGAAGAAGAGCATAAATTATTCAACTGATCACAAATGTTTTGCTCCATAGCTCAAAGACTCAAAAAACCAAATAGTGGATGCACAGACAGGAGGAAATAGGAGTTTTTATATAAAGGGAATATGTTCTAATTCACAAGTATGTGATTTTTTTATACCAATAGACTACAAAAGCTGGCAGAACTTATACAGTATTGTTAGCTTTGAACAGCTTGATTTTACAATATGCAATTTCTAATGGTATTCCAGGAAAGTAAGAGCATACGTAAAACAACACAAGGATATATTGAAATCTATTAAAAGCAAACTTGGTGACAAAAATATACTCAGAAAACAAAGGCATCACTCTCGACTTTTGAGAAATGAATGTATAATGCATACTAAAGGGAGAACATATGTACACACAGACTCTCACACTGCAAAAAAGAGAAAACCTTAACAAAGATAATGAAAGTTAGAAGATTCAAACTTGCGTATTTAAATTTTTTTAGCTCATGACCCATACGGGCATACCATCTAGACAAGAGATAGATATATGACTTACAATACACTACTACTATAATAAGAGAAACACCATACAAATAGTTGCACCATCATAACTATGATTGTTACATCATGCCACAGCTGAAACAATAAACATGCAAAGGCACATTGTAGTGGGACTCAAAACTAGCATGACTCCATGAACTACTTAAGCAATTTTGATAAAGAACAAAGGATTAAGTAGATCACGGTCTAATTTTTTTAATTCAGGTTGTTCTGATAACATTATTTTAGATCCATGTGATAATTCAAACAAACATACGTGAAAGAATAAATTACTCACCCATTAGCTTTTGCCCAACGGGAAAACTGATAGAGCTGCACCGTCTCATTCGAGGCATGGCAACCTAGAAGCAGATAGTTCCGTGGTTGTACCATCCACGCAAATCTCATGAACAATAAAGAATATACACACATTGCTGCAACACCACCAAAGTTAAATAACAAATAAGTGTAGACCAGTGGTAAATTTTCGAGAAATGTTTAATTCTTTTTCGTAAGGGTTAATTTCAGTTTTGTATACAAAGTATCCTCAGATTCCGATTTCATACACTGACCTTCATAATAAGCAATTACTACCCAAACCTTATCTCTACTTTGTAACCTACAACAAAGAGCATAGACTGGGCTCTGGAGACATTAAAAGATACAACAGTGTACAAACTACAAAGTAATCAAAACATGCTAAAATAGCATGTGAAATATTTAGTTTCGTAACTATCTAATACCAAAGTCCCCAATTTATGATTTCTATATTTTCTTTTTTGGTACACCAAGTATACTAAGTTGTCGAGATATTTGATATGGTGTAGTAGCTAACTTTGGTATATTGGTGCACAGAACCGAGATATGATAATACGTTGGTTTACAAAACTCTATTAACCTTTTTAAATAATGACGAATTAACCTACCACCAGTCATGTTGCCAGATATCATTTCAGGAGGTTTCTTCATGTCCACCAGCCCCTGTCCATTTTTATACAAAATTTAATAACTGATCTGCTGTAGTTTCATTCATTTGCAAACTTAAAAGTAGTAAGATTATTGGACATACAGCCACGACGAATCCCCAATTAGCAATGGGACCCCAAAAATGAGTTGTTTTAGGTCCAACGGGACTGTTAATAAAGGCTCGGAAGGAGGCCATATGAAATATAACTGCAATAGTTATCATAAAGAAGTTAGACACATAAATTTCGGCTATCATTCATGTCAATTCAGAGCGAAACAACTTGACAAAAATATTTAAAGACGACACAGGTATATTGATTATTATAAATAAGAAGACAATCTGGATCACCAAGTGCCATACGCGCTAAAATGAGGAAAAGCATCTGAGAGCATAATATGCCAAATTAGGTATGGTCAACTTCTTCAACATTTGCTTTCCCATGACAAAAGGAGAACTCTAAAAAACACATAGAAGGAGAACTAAATTCATCCTATATTTGAAAAAGAAGGAGAACTAAATTCATCCTATATTTGAAAAAGAAACTTTATAATTACCACAATAAATTTCCAAACTATGGTCAGAGAGAGACTCACGTGCTAAAGCAATCAAAAGGTAAGCTATATCTGATGACATTAGAAATGATATTTTTTACGCTAGTTAATAGTAACCAAAGCTCAGGAAATTGTTGAACTCCCACGAGATGCAAAATGCTTACAAGATAATTGTGAAGGAGAATATGAGAAAATGCTGTACTAATAAAATAAATCACGTCAACCTTTTGTGACTCGTGAGATATGCTACAAAAACCAAATTTGGCAGAAAATGTAACTAAAAACGATAGAGACAACCATAGAGAGAGTACCTTGGGACAAGAAACAAATACTGGTTTACAACCAACCGGAAGAACATTAAGTACACAACTGCCAGCATGGTTCAAAATTCTTTTTGTTTAATTATGCAACAAGGCGGAGAAAGAAAGTTTATAATGTAGGCTCAAGCACGATACGAACGGCTGTTAAAATATCAGCTTTGCGAAAATGAGGACATAAACAGATATTTCTAGAATTAGATGCCTAACAAAAAGTAAAGTTCAATTTTTCTTTTTCCTCTCTCAAAATACCAATCACACGACGCAAAAGTTGCTTATTGCAGATTTTGAGAACAAAAGATGGCAAAATAAATACAGGTTTACCCGGATCAAAACACTAGCTTTCTTTTTATTCAGGTCAACAGCAAAGGACTTAGCTTTAATCTGGTTAACCAAACGCAGCACAACTAGAAGCAAAGCAAAAATAAGCTGAATAAAGAATCTTTAACCAAACAAGCTTAGGTTTGATTTTCTTTCGCCTTAAAAGAAACCCAAACCGATGACCTTAAGCTTCTAACTTACTATTAAATTGTGAATCAAAAGAGACGTTTTTTTAGTAAAAATCAAATCTTTGTACAACAAAAGTTCACCTAATATGTTTCATAATCAAGATAAAACCATTTTCATAATCATGATCATTTCATACAAGAATAGTACCTCTTTTATAAATCACAAGCAAAAATAAGTCAAATTTTATAATCATTATAAACAATAGAATCAAACCCAGTGACCCTAATAACCAAACTCATAGTAACAATTAACAAATTTTGAATATCAATTATAAAAAAGCTAAGAAAAAGTAATTTGAAAGAACCCACAAATATACATAAAAAACACAATATTTGTTCATAATTCATCTGGTGAGATCAATTCGAAATATATAGATTTCGATCACCAAACCCTAATAATAAAAATACAAATCACTTAAAATTATTACCTTATTAGAGGGCGATCGCAGGAGAAATGAAATTGAGACGAAAATATTAAGAATTTTAAGACTAGTGATAAATATATATGTATATATATATATATATATATAAATTAAAATTATTACACTTTCTACCCTTCTAATATAAACTTTGGGTCAATTTAGTCCCAACCATATACTAATTATGACAATAAACCCAAAATATGTTTTTTTTTAATACCAAGGGGAAATATTCGGCTTCTGGTCAATTTAGTCCCCAACATATATTGATTATGACAATGAACCCCAAACATGTTTTTTAATTGTACACTTCTAGTCTTCTACTACTGTAGTTTTAACTTTTTCTCACTTTGAACCGACAAGATATACTGAATTTCTAAAAGAACCCGAACTATTATTTTAGTACCAATGGTAAATTCTCCTTTACTACCCGTAGTTCGGATTCGTTTCACTTTGAATCATAAGATATTTGATTATAAAACGCATTCTCAGACCCTGACTACCTCTGTAATCAAATTTCATTTTGCGTGATTAGCACAATAATACGTCCAAACATCAAACATCCCCGCCTTTAAAAAAAAGTATGTGCCTGAGAAGTTGAAAGTAAAACAAAACTTCTGTCTTACTTGAATGTCAATTTCCTTTCAGAAAAGTGTTATACTCCTAATCAGCTGAAAAGTTGGGTCCTAAATTTATACAAATATCTTTAATCCTTGCTTGAATTTCCACCACAACACTGAAAAATTCAGCCAGCAGAAAATACAGAAAATAGAAACCCGAAAGCTGATAATACATGCTGATTTAGTTACTTCTGGGGAGTGTATAGTGAATCAAAACGTCTACTGATTGTTGAAAATCTGTTAAGAAAACTGAAAATACACACACAGCCATATAATCAGGCAGTACTCATCCATATCCCGGGCAAAACACCATAAATCCGAATAACACAAGTCAAGTTCAGTCACTATAAAGATGCACTCAAGACCCAATCTTTAAATGCACTATACACCCAAAACAGCATAAAACGGAAAAACGTCATAGAAACGGATAACACGTATTATTCTGTCACACCACTGAAATACTACACTCGACCATGTATAAAAACCCACAATAAATCTACAAACATCAACAAGTAGTATGTGCCTGAGTAGTTAAAACAAAATTTCTATATCACTTCAATGTCAATTTCCTTCAAAAAGGAAAACAGTCACTTAGCTCAGCTATATGATCACTTATATTGCAAGTGTAGACATACAATCAACATCGATTCTACAACACCGGTACTATACAGAAAGCCTAAAGTTTGTAAAAACAGGAATCTACAATATACAAAATTGTGGTCATCATTATCTGTTTCTGTTCTAGAGGAATTATATTTCAGTGTTTGCACATGCATTCAGGGACCGGGTAAGCGACAACATCTCTTGATCTCTTAGCAGTCCTCGGGTCAGGTTGTCCATCAGATTTGCTGTGGAGCTTTTTCATGATGCTGCTAAACTCTTTCTTGGAAATTTTATCTAATCCCTCGTCGAAGTATGGAAGCATCATACGCTTGTTAGGCTTTATAAACTTTCTATGCCCCACGTACGCTCGGTGACCCTGCCACACAATATTAACAATCGATAATTAAAAAATGCGTTTGTTTCACTTGAAGCCAATAAGAAAGTGAAAACACTGGATTAACCTTTTCAATACCTGCAGGGCTCGGCCCATATTACCACCATGAGAAGGCATAAAGACGTCACTGCTAAACGAAATTATGTAGTCGATAGCTGCTAGGATCGATGACCTGGCGGCATAGGGTGCCAGCTCACCTTCTTTTGCTAGCATTTCTTTGGTTACCACATTTGGAAAATTTTCGACAAGTGGCTTTAGTGCTTTGCTAACTCCCCCAAATGGATCTCCACCAGCTATGTATATTCGTGCATTGCTTGGTGCACCCAAGGCCTTCAGAAGCCTGCAGATAAAAAAAAAGAGCCAAATTGCTTTAAGAACTCATAAGCGAAAAGATAAAAAAATAAAGAGAATTTAGTAAATTATCTGGTGTGGATGTGAAGAACTATTGAGTGACTAGTCTTGTTTATAAATGAGAAAAAGTTACTTTGATAACATCTTAACATTAAGTACACATTGAAGCACCAAAATTGGCAATACAAGTGATCAAAATTTCTGTAACTTTCATATTCAAACAAGAATAACCAAACGCCGCAACACCTAATCTTGCCTAAATGTGAAGAAAGGATCTAAAAATTTTATGAAAGTACTTGACAGCTAGCCTTAGCCACACATTGTTATACTCGTGTGTGTAATATATATACCTTGCTACTTCTAAAGCATTGAGAGGGCACAGTCCAGCTAGTCTCCTCTGACTGTAGCTCATATTCGATTTTCCAGTGAGGAATTCAGAGTTGAATGTTCTCTCCCTCTCTATAATAGCGTCATATGCGGGGCCTAAACCGGTCAGACAACCGGTCCTAACCCAAACATCTTTCTCTAGTCTGAGGTGAATTGCGATATACGGACCCTCGATCCACATCCTCCTAGCAAGTCTGTTCCCCAGATCCCATATCGGAGCTGAAAATCGTAAGGCATGGAATGCAACCTGTAGTATATATCGACAATAAAAGAGTGTTCATGAAGACAATCGGAAAAATGATTGAACGTTTTCATTGGGACGAGAAAGATAGTTTCTTTTATGTTTGTTCACCTTGCAGCGTAATTTCTGAAGATCAGGTTGGAGATTCTTGGCTAGCTTAGAATCTAATCCTTTCAGTACAAGGACACCTTCTTGATTAAGCTACATCACAGAAAAAATCATCAATAAAATACAGTACACTCAATGATTAAATTGAATTTTAGCTAAAATATTGAGATCAATATTTCATACTTGTTTGAAGAATCGGGCACGAATCCACATAGGAGGAACATGGTATGGGATTTGAGTTTCGACTGTTTGTTTTGACATTAGATGAGTCGAGGGAAGTGATGATACAACTCGAACATCAGCTTGTAAGGTCTTTTTAAAATGTTCCAAATCGAAAATATCAGCAAACTCGCTGCAAATATTAGACATATAAAGCAAGATTTAAGTGTTCAGTTTACTGTCAGCTGAAACGGAAAAAAAAAACGACCAGCACTTCAAATTCTGTTACAATACTGAAAAAGAACTCCACCATATCCATAAATATGCAAATTACAGCTCAATTAGAGTATTATTCATTTGTTTTTATAATCATTACATCTCAAATCTAAAAAACCAAAGACGCCAAGTTGTCTTTTTACTAATTATGATAAAATTGCTATTATTTAAATTTAATTTCAGTGCAGCCGTAACTAATACTGTATCAATTATTTACTTATCCTTCAAAAATTCTCCGGCATATATACTGCTACTCCGCATAAAGATGAACATACTCATTCCAATTTCAGATAACAGCAAACACGATAAAACCAAACATACAAATTTAACTGTTGGCCACTGAATAATGAATCAAATTTTATAAAATTGTTTATTGTCTTTCACAACACTGAAAGATAGACTCAAGATACACATATTTATAGTTCTTGCTTGAAAGTCCATCACAACACTGAAAATTTCACTCAGAAGAAAATCACACAATATTCTTGAAAATCAAAACGTCTCGAACCAGAAAACAAAAAAACGTAAAGCCGATATACAAGCTGATTTAGTTACTTCTGGGAACTTGATTAGTGAATCAAAACGTCTACTAATTCTTGAAAATCTGTTAAGAAAACTGAAAATGTACATTCAGCCATATAATTGCACAGTACTCATCCGGATCCCAGAAAAAAGGCAAAGAACCATAAAACCAACTAATGGAAAAAGAAATTCAATCACTGGAAAGATGCACTCACTCTTTAAACGCACCATACTCGTCCAAATTCTGGAAAATCTCTCAAGGCATCATAAAAAGGAAAAAAAACTTAGTTTCAGATAACACAATTTAATCTGTCATGCCACTGAAAAACTACACTCATCCATATAAAGTATAAACGCACAATAAACAATCCAAATTCCAAGAACCAGAAACACCAGTTCCGGGAACCAAAAAGAGATGTTACAATTTGATTTCGACTATCTTTCTTAGCCCTAAAACGATAAATTCTACCGATTCTTGAAATCCCGCCTAAAGCAGGAATCTATAGAGATTCTTAAAATACTGTGAAGAAAACTGAAAATATTCACTCAGTCACACAACCGCACACTACTCATTCAGATTCCGTAAAAAAGCAACAACGCCATAAAACCCCAAATTAATTATAATCACTGTAAAGATACACTCAAGACCCAATCTTTATACGCACGATACTCATCCCAATTCAGGAAAAACCCTAAAAACACAATAAAAAACCGATAGCATAAATTAATTAAATTACAGAATTACCTTTTGTCCTATATAGTGAGCCAACTAGCTACTAAATCTTAAAATTCTATCATAACACTGAAAAATACCCTCAACCATTTAATCTCAAAAAAAAAAAAAAAAACGACAACATAAACAAATTAAGAATTAATTACCTTTTGTCCCCCTAAATGCGATTAACCCCAAAATTACACTAACACTCAGCTATATAAACGCACAATAAATCATCCCAATTCCGAGAACCAAATACAATACAATTCCATTTCATTTATCTTTCTCTGCCCCAAATACGATAAATTCTACCGATTCTTGAAATTTCGCCAAAAACAGAAATTTATACAGATTATTAGAATTTTGTTAAGAAAACTGAAAAAATCCACTCAATTATATAATCGCAAAGTACTCATCTAGATTCCGGAAATAGAAAACAACACCATAAAACCCCAAATAAATTTCAATCACTCTAAAGATACACTCAAGACCCAATCTTTATACGCACAATACTCATCCGTATTCTGAAAAACCATAAACCCGATAACATAAATTAATTAAATCACAGAACTACCTTTCATCTCCCTCCCCAAATATGATATAAACTTTAAATCAACACCCCACCATATAAACCTACAATTCTGGCCCCAAATCAAATGAATTAAAGCACCATAACCCCCGATAACATAAATGAATTAAATCACAGAATTACCTTTCGTCGCCCCAAATGCGATTAACCTGCAAAACAGGCACGACAAGAGCAGCCTCAAGAACCCTCGCGATAACAACAGCGTCAACAATCTGGTTCCTCTGCTGGTTCAATCCGCCCGATACAACCACCACCAAGAACCTCCTCTTCTCCTTCGAAACCCTAGCGGAATCTTTCCTATACTCCCTCGTAAACTCTAAACACGGCCTGTAGTAGTGCCCTCCTTCGGGCTGTTCCCAAAAAGACCCCGACTCATTCTTTAGTCCAATGTGAAGGGGCAGAGGTGTCATCTCGCTGTTCTTGAGGGTGAAAACGTCGTGTTGAGGAGAGTAGAGGGGGGAAGAGAGGGGAGGGGAGGGGCATTGGGGGGATACGGAGGAATGTAGAGAGAGGAAGGCGAGGGAGGCAATGGAGAGGAGGAGGGAGAAGTAGAGAAGAGAGAGGGAAGGGGAGTTGCGTGTTCTCGGGCTCGTTTTAGGAGATAGAGTTATTAGGAGCTGAGAGAATATAGAAGGGCTTAGTAATGGACTCGATGAGGTCTTCGTTTTCGACCTCGCCATTGAAGGTAGAGAGAGAGAGAGAGAGAGAGAGAGAGAGAGAGAGAGAGAGAGATTTGTGTTATGTAATTTTGAAGTGGGTTTTGAGAGGGTTTTTGTAGTGAAGAAAAAACAGAGCAATTGTGGCGGGTATTAAAATGTAACTGAATTCAGTTGGTTAGTTTTGAGAAATAATAGTTTCTTTTTTCCTTTTAGAGTTATTTTAGAATTTGTGTTTTAAGGGTATTGTGATAAACAATTCAACATAGTACTGGACTGAAATATATAGGAACGAAATATCACAAAAAAAAAAAAAAAAAAAAATCAAATGGTGACGGGATTAGTGTCGATATTTTTTGTTACGAGCTTATTAGCGACGGTTTTTGTGACGGTTTTATGACAGTTTAGTCAATTTGTGACAGATTTATGACAGATTTTTAAATTAGTGACAGACTTGTGACAGATTTTGACTCTCACTAAATCAAACATTATTTTGTAGTGTATAGCACAATGTTAAATTTTCGGTTGCATTATATATTTCAATCTGTATAAGCAATTAGTAAATAAATACTAGTAATTGTAGCTCACGTGTTGGTGTTGCGTGTGTGACACGTAGTTGCATTTAACATTTTCAAATAAATTTAACATTTACAAAAAAAGTTTGCAAAAATAATGGAATGAATTTCGTAAAAATATAATGTTTTATTGTTATAGTAATATAAAAATACATGTATAATAATTTATTTGGGAGATAAATTGATATGTGTGAAAAAATAAAATATTTATTTATTTATTTAAATTGCATCAAGATATTTAAATAATTAGTAAATTAAAATATCTCCGTTTATTTAAATTTACTCTCATTTCAGGCCTCATTTCAAGTTACATTATGGTATAACAGGCTTTGGTATAGACCCATTGACGCATGATTATAAGTTGGTTCTCGTTTGTAAGTTCTCAGTCGGATATAATCTTGGTCATGATATATGTGTCACAGTGTACAACCTAAGTACAAACAATTGGAGATTTCTTGATGTTGGAGATTTTGAACTCCGTCACGTGGCTGGTGCGGATCATCTGAATAATTCGTTCGTAAATGGAACTACTATTGGTCGAATTATTCCTCAGATGTGGTCACTGCATTCGACATGTGCAATGAAAATTTTCGCAAGTTACCGGGTCCTGATACCTCGGAGCTTACCCGATTCCTTTTAGGCAGCTAACGTTATTTAATGACAAGCTGGCTATGTTCTGTATAAATCTCTTTTCTATTGACATTTGGTTGATGTTGGAAGAAGGTGTTTGGATCGAGCAAGTCTTTTTTACCTCTCTCCCAAAAGAGATTAAAGTGCTGGGGTTTTCAAAGAACGATGGGCTTATATTTGCAAACTCATGTTATGAAACAAGTGTATATTTCAATCCGGTCTTGTACACCGTCAATACTCATGAAATGAGAAATCTCGTCCCCATTGGAAATGGTAGATTTTTTTAGAAGTTCGATATTTTTTGAAAGTTTAGTCACCGTGGAACGTGCAATGGAGCATGAAGAAAGATGCATATCAACATCAAACTTTCGCCTTCATCGTAGTAATCCATATTTGTACATGAGACGGCTAGCTATAGACCCGTTCCCGTTAAGTTGTGTATGATAGATGAGGAAAGGATGTACCACAAGTTAAGAGTACCCAACTGGCCAATCTATTTGTTCCTGGTTTGTTTGCTATATTTTATTTTTCAACTTACTTGATTATATGGCATATCGAATTCAATAAATGTCAATGGTGTAAGGGCAGTTTGGCTGAGATTGATA
Source organism: Primula veris (assembly GCA_963682055.1). Classification (NCBI taxonomy): domain Eukaryota; kingdom Viridiplantae; phylum Streptophyta; class Magnoliopsida; order Ericales; family Primulaceae; genus Primula; species Primula veris. Next base: position 3,743,507 of record OY821745.1, on the reverse strand, counting down.
CTGAGCAAGTAAGTAGATTGTTTTCTTGATATTATACATTTTGACCATGTGTGACCATGCACATATAGCTCGCTTGCATAATTATTACTTGTTTGTCTAACAAGTTTGTGTGAATTTGACGACAACACAAGATAACATGATAGTTATATATGATATTATCCTAGTACTAATCTGTGTGTTTTCGCATTTTATTGGAATCATTGCATTTAATCAAATTACTAGAGGGCTACTAAGAGCACGAGTTTATATTATATTGGTTAGGTTACTTTATATTCTAAAATTAAGTCATAATTAGCTTTAAAATACTATATACCTTATATGCATAATATTAGTTATTCCAAGATAGATTATATTAGCCATTCAATATAATTTATATTTTCAATGACTCTATAATTAATGGGGAAACATATATGTATACCATAAAAAACAACAAAATGAATATTTTTTTTATAAAAACGCTCCAAATATATATTTGATTAATGCAAATCTCTACGGTTTCATGACGGGAACACAAATATGCGTATTGTTTTTTTTTTTCTGAGATGTATAATGACATGTTTTGAATTTTTAAATTTTACCATAATTTCGAAAATATGTCATTATACATATCGGAAAAAAAAAACAAGACGAATATTTGTGTTCCCGTCGTGAAACTATGGAGATTTGCATTAACTAAATCTTAATTTGGAGCGTTTTTACGAAAAAGTGTCAAGTTGATGTATATGTTGATGTTCATATAATCTCTCCGATAATTAATATATGTAACTTTCGATAACAATTGTAATAAATATTCTAAATATAGTGTAATTATATAGGAAATACAACCATTAACTTATGCCTTCGGGCATAGGGTTAGCATTTGCAGAAACACAAATCACTTAATATTCCTTTTAATTAAATCATACATTCAATTAAAATACAGTCAAATTATTTTTGATTATGCTAAATTGTTTTGACAATGCTACCTCGTTAAGACAAAATATGATTGATACATACAATAAACATATTTATACAACAGATTAACATATATATACATATACACAAATGATGGCTATATACATCCTTAAATTTTAGTCCAAACAAAAAAAAACTGTCGAATTAACTCTAAAATACTTTAAAATTTAAAAACCTATATGGTGACAACAATCATGACGGTAGTGGTGGTCGTAACAGTTAAGTTTAGTACCTTAAATTGTTTTTTGTTGGTTTCATTTTCCGAGTTTAAATTGTTTGTATATTATATGGCTTTACATTCATGTTTAAAATTTTAATTAGTTGTTTTGGTCTTTGGAATCGTTAAACTGAGATAATTATATTATATCGTGGACCGGAGTTGGACAATGTTAATCATGGGATAGATTACATGTAAGTATCTTTGTAGTATATATTTTTTGAAGTTTATGACTTATTTTTTTGTCGGTTAGAATTGCCAAAAAAACTAGTTTTATTTGCAATTTATAAGATTTTAGTGACAAAATATATATATATATATATATAGTTCAAAACCAAACCGCTTCGATGAGTTGTCTGGTTGGGTTAAAATTCCAATTTATTTAACCCAATCGTACCCAAACCATAATTCTTTTTTTCAGGTTGGTGTCGTTTGGCCACAATCACCACCAACCCCTAACGCTACAATCCTTCACATTAGCAACATTTTGAATCTCTCATGCATCTCACGAAATCATGCCGATTTTAACAATGACTGGGAGAAAATCACATGAATTTCATTGGAATCACATCAATTGTTTTGCTAATATAACTTTCTGCTTTACCTATTCAATATTGTTGAAACTCATCAAACTATTCAATATTGCTGAAACTCATCAAACTATTCAATATTGTTGAAACTCATCAAACTTTTGCTGATGTGTTAGCCTAACCAGTAGGAATACCATGCAAATCTTTCTTAAAAAATCACTTAAATCTGCATGATTTATTGATTTATGTATGTTCTTAGCTTAACACTTTCATCTGGTAAAAAAAATGTATATGAACCATTAATTGCTGATGTTTTAGCCTAGTAGAAATATCATGCAAATCTTTCTCAAAAAATCACTTAATCTGCATGATTTATTGATTTATATACGTGCTTAGCTTACACCTTCATTGGTGAAAATTTGTAAATTTGTATATTAACCAAGTTGGAATCATGCCCCACACTATTCAATATCTTAGGTTATTGGTTCTTATCAATTTCAATAGTAGAGTAAACAATTTTATAAATTTGAGATTTTGGAGTAAATTAAATATATTCTTATTTTTGGTTTGATTACTAGAGAGCGAGATACGTTGTAATAATGAATGATATATAGCATGCAGCAAAAGTAAAAGCCATTAATATGGTGAATAATGGTGCAATTAATTCGATGGATGATACCATTACTGAAGGATAAAATAAATAAGTTAACGGTAATCTCTTAATACACTACGGAGCTGATGATTTAATATTGATATCGTTTCAACAACATGATATTAGCTTATCTGCTAGAGTACGAAAGCATATGTAAATCTCAAACCAGGAAACTTTCTTTCCATAATTGACATAGTACGTTTATGTTTGGGTCTTCTTGTCCAACATTGATGTAATTCTTTATATCATTACGTAAATACGGGTTTGGACCACCCACCCGAAGTTATACCATTGACAACTAACATTTGAAACAAGTATCATCTACGACGTGCCTCTGGTTTTTTTTTAGAAATTTATCCGTGACTCAACATTATTTTTATAACAAACGTCGTTGATTTCCTACTCATGCCACCAGAAATACTCATAGGGCTAGTGTGTCAGCTGCTCGAATAACCATATCGTTCTTAGTTACGAGTTCAATAATATTTCATTAGTGTCTAACCAAGTGAACTCACTATATTGGCATTCAACTCGAGACTCGTTGTCCTCACCCGTTGTCCGTAGGCCAAGGCCAAATAAGCTTCGCTGAATGTCGAGGATACATGTCCGTCTCATACAATATGTGGTTGACCATAGCGGTACGAATCTATTAAAATTAGAAGTTATAAATGTTATAATGAATTCAACTATTTTTGTTTTGGTAAACTAATATACGAGGAAAAGTGCTAAGTGTGCCCATTTGGTTTTGATTTGGTAATATTTGATCTCACTTTTACACTACGAGTAAGGAAATGATGGTTACAACAGTTGAAATTGTGTTTTAAATAAGAGAAATGATTTTGTTCACGCAATTTGATAACCCCAACCTACGCACATGACAAACCTCGATGGAAGTGGGGATAGCAATTTATTGCAGCAATAGTTACGACAATAGCTAATCTTAACCGTCCACTTATAATTAAAGGTCATGATCTAATGGTTCCTCCAATCCATATGATTCTATTATTATTTTTCCCACGTCTTCAATGATTCTATCTTTCACTTACTTTTCACCTTTCACTCTTTTAGTTTTTTACTTCATTCGTTCTCGTTTAATTGTTAATTACGAAACTACATGTAATTTTGACCGGTTTATAACTTATATCAAAATTGTCAAAATAATTTTTTTTAAAATTTAATAATAAAATATAACATTTGAACTGTACGTTCAACTTTTGAAAAACAATTTTGATACAAGTTCCTGATCGGTCAAAATTGCATGTAATTTCGTAGTGGATAATTAAATGGAAACGGAGGAGTATCAAATCCGATATATAAAGAACTAAATAGAAAATATGTATCCTTATTATTGAATATTACTTGTATTCTTCTTGATAAATTCTGTTTGAACATTATTAGATTTAACTAACTCTTATAATAATTTTTAATTTGATGTAGAGCATATACTATGGAGAGAGAGAGAGAAAGATGAGGTGAGAGAAGAGCTAGGTGGAGAATTTTCTAATTTGGTATTATTTTTTATTGTGTTTATAAGTCTAGACCACTAGATTTTTATAAAGATTAAAACATTCCCCCTAGAATTATCATTATGTGATTTTTACTCTAAATACAATAAGCATGAACATATATTTAATTGTTTTGAATAATTAGCACAATCAATACTAATTAAGCAATTTAACACAATTTTCTAAGTGGTAGTTGCACGTCTGTCTTACCGTTGCATTTTTACGGGATTTTTATGTCCCCGACGACCTACACGTGTGCGTTAAGATATCGTACTGTACACTCTGTTTTCTCGAGCTATGTTGCTTGTCTTGCTTGTAAGCAGCGTCAGCGTGTTTCTGACGCAGCTGGTGATCATGAATCGTTTTTCCAAGGGGTTGTGCGTCTTATCCGAAGGCATAATCTTGTTCGAGACAAACTCTTCGTCTTAGCTCGAGAGGCACACTTGACTTCTCGCTTAGAGGTTGGTCATCTCATTGGGGATGGTGATATGAAACCGGCTGATATTATTTTGCCATCATGAGATGGAGGTCGTGAATTTTGCTTAGATGTATCAATTGTCTCCCCTTTCTCTTTTTTGCCTTCTATAGCCGGAATGGGTGAGCCGTCTCGGAAATTCGAGAATCGAAAAATGATTAAATACGAAAGGCACTGTGTTTCAAACGGTCTCATGTTTCGTCCTTTTGTCTTCGACTCCATGAAAGGTTTTGATACGCCCATGGATGAGATTTTGGATCGACTGTCTGTGGAGTTGGTTTCAGTTAGTGGTGTGATTTCAGCTGAGATTCTAACATATGTTAGACAATAGTTTGCTTTAAGTACACAAAAAGCGATAACTGACGGTTTTTTTATGCGTTATGACTAATGATAGTTTTGTTGACGGATTTATTTATAGGAAATCGAGCACATATTTTTGTATTTTGTTGAAATTTTGTAACATTACGTTTATCCGTTATAATATATATTCTATTAAGCAATTTGGACAATATTTTCAATATGGAAAACCACAAATATATCAAAACCTATAAGTGAACTTTAAATCATAAAGAAAAATCACAAAAATAAGTTGTTTTTGGACAAAAAGATTAGAAAACCTAAATTCTATTGAACGAATAACATAAATAAAATGTTTTATGCGATGAATATTATAACAATTTGAAAGGATTGTAATTCATAGAGGGTGATTTATAGCAATGTCATGACTCATGTGTGTATGAATGTAGTATTTAAACGAATTAGTTTTATGATTCAAAAAGATTTAGCAACACAGCTTGTTACTCTCGCTTGCCTACTATTTGAATGTAATCATTTAATAATAATGAATAAATTTAGTATACATAGTCATTTCATATTTTTTATAAGTGAGATTTGGTATGCTAGGTGTGTAACTCATTCGGCAACGTGATCACATAACTATACAAAATATAAAATTAAGGTTAAATAATATAAATGTTAAGAATCACTACAATTTAAAATTAAACAAATGAGTTAAACCCCGTAATATGTGAATAAAATGATACCATGTTAGGCAACCCAAATAATTAAAAATTTGAGGCTATTAAGTTGAATGAGGAATTTTCTCAAACGGATGGGAGGAAAAAAATTCACACTCTTAAGGAAAAAATTGGCCATTCAAGATTTTAAGAAAAATAATTTTACAGACCAATTATAGTTTCACACAGTGTAATTGTAATCCAGTCATATCTATAAGTTAACCCCAACCTCACCATTGAAGGTGGTGAACATTTTATTTTTCGATATTTAACTCATACTCCGTACTTTATATATCATATAAATATTTATACTATAAAAAAATTACGTTACGTGAGATTTTTAAAATTATGAGTGGATACCATGGCATCTCATGATCACCTCTTAGTTTCCCCTTATAACTCCAGATATAAGTCACAATGGGGTGTACTAGGTATATTTATTGGTTCAAGCCTACACTAAATTTTCTTCAATTTATATGAAAAAAATAAACAAATCTATCATTAGTAGCTTAAAAACGAGACAAATATCATTAAAAAGTTCTTCATATTTAGACCATACCTTTTGTACTACTACGTACAAGATATCAATTTGAAAATAAACATTTTCATTTTTTTGGATGGTGTAGCCACCTAAGGTGTATTGCAGACTTTGGTGTTGCAATGTTGGGCTAGTGTTACATATTTTGCTTGAAAATCAGTGACGTTTTCATATACTTGTATATAAACGAGACTACTTGCAAAAATTATATAACCAAGGCATTTAAGTTTTGCATTCACAAGTCACAACCATAGTAATATGAATTTTCAGTTAAAATACAAATATTAACTCATGAAACCCGATAGTGTCGACCAAAAAACTAAGCTGACTACATAATTTCGTACCCTGGAAAGAAGCAAATGAATAATGACTTGATTTACCCTGCATCGTTCAATCACTTGATTTTTGTAATACTTGCTTCTTCCAAGAATTAACAGTGCATAATCCTTCTTTTTCAGTTGCTTTTTTGCTTTAGATTCTTGACTTTTAAATTTTTATCAACATTTAATATTTACTAACATACAGCAACATATGATGCAGATGGAAATGGTGATTTACAAAAGTGGAAAAAAGTGTGATGAAAGAAGCCGAGGAGAAGTGCATGCAACATTTTAAAGGTATAGTGGGAGAAATTCAGTGACCTGCAGATTTGGAAAGTATCATAATCATATTAATGTTTGTATTCGCAAATGCCGAAATGTACAAGGCAAAGCTAAGATCACGACATTTTTGTTGGGCACTTGGGTTGTTGGAGGCATGTAAGATCGATGAAGAAAGGAAGATAATAACGAGATTGGAGATTTAACGAGATATGTATTGCTGTTTGTGAAAAGCAATGATGTTATACTTTTTGTTTCCTGAGACTTGTGCAGTAGTTTAAAAAACTATAAAGACTTTGAATTTTCCTCAATTTTTATAAATCATTTGATTACTCCCTTTTGCGCAATTATTGTTTCCAAAATATAGAGACTATATAAGCATCGATACTTGAGTATTTTGAATCAAAAGAACACGCAATTCTAATTTAGCAATAATCCAAAATCAAGTTCCAGATGTTTTAGAACAAAATGCAGAGTCTTAAGGCGGATACAAGTTTTTGTGTTTGTGCTTGCTTTCCCCCATACCAACTTTACCTTATAAAAGTGGGATGTGAGAAAAGTAAACCAAAAGTGGTGATTATATCAGTTAGGTCACATAATTCTCCCACATCATTGCTACACAAGATAAAAACATAAATAACTGTGTATAAATAACCAGCTTATACATCTGGTATAATCACGCAGCTACGCAATAAGCACAAAGCGAACTATTCTTTCGCCTTTTACTAAAGAATACCGTGTGCTTGTTGTAATAAGTAGCATACGCCTATTTTTGGAGGGGATTTTTAATAAAAAGATCCCCAACAATTTTTAGTCTAAAGATTATTACTGTATGTCGTTATTTAACATTCAAAACTAAGATTTGATAAAATGAAAGAGACCTGTATAATTTACTCTTTATTGCTGTTAAAATGAACTATTTTGACGATGATCTGCAGCCAGCTTGCAAAAAAATTAAGCTAGTGCAATGTTTTAAAATGGTGAGCTTTACTAGAAAAATGTAAATGCATTTTCTAAATGCATATGTATGCTTAATAACTATGAATGTAAATGCATTTTCTAAATGCATATGTATGCTTAATAACTATGGATACATGAAAATAATTGGTACAAAACATTATGAATAACTAAATTAGTAATAGTTTAATCACGGAGTGTGTTCAATATAACAAATCAACTTTGATTACGTGTCTTAACATTCATTTCTTTGGCACATAATATTAGTTGTAGACGCATTCACTATGGAACAACGGGTTACCGAGTTGCCATTGCACGTATGTACCGATTTCCGAGACTTGATATATGTTTTTGTGTGAATATTTTTACCCTTTAACTAAAGGTTAAGCTTTGAGTTTTGTGGCGTGTTTTTCGACATCATGAAAATGCTTGTTTTTGAACTTTATGCTCAAATCTGAACAATATTTTTTTGAGATTTGAGTAAAAGCGATTATCAACGCGTTTTGAGACGGACTTTTTAGTACAGTTGAGTTAGTGTAACTATTAGTGATGATGGATTCTTGTTGCAATGTAGTCACATAGCAAGCAATGATGATTCACTGCTATATGCAAATGTCGATGCGCATGGCATGTAATATAGATGAAAAAGGCGAAGTAATTTTTACCAATTCCTTCCAGTTGGTTTAGAAGCGACCAAACTTGTGTGATTACGCGTGGAACTAGTCCGACTTAGGAGAGGATCAAATTTGTAACAACTAAACATCAATAAGAAATTGTGATTCCTTCCTGAAATACTTAGACCCAAGTAGATTACGTGCAAGTATAGAATTCAATTATGAGTAAAAATAAAAAGAAATGCTTGAGATTGTCAGCTTTGATTGATTAAACCCTTTCCTTTGCCTTCACAGACTTCGCCATAGTATGTTCTAACCACATACACCAATCAACTTATTCAACATACAGACAGTCCCATCTTTTGCAAAAAAATACTTAAAAAATGACGACACAAACACACAAATATTCTCTAGTTCTCTGCGACCTAACATAAAACAACGTAACCGGACAATGCACCCTACTCTGTCATACTTGCAGGCACGTAATGATATAGCATGAGTGAATTATAAGGAGCAAATTCATAATTATATTGCGAATAACTAAGAGACAAATTCAGATTAGCCGAAATAACATTGACGTCTAGTTTTAGAATCCAACACAAAAGACAAATACTCAAAAGTAACACAATCTTTGAAAACAGAAGAAATTAACGGAAATTGCCCCTGCTTCAAGCTTTGTTCTTCTTGGTTGATGAAGCCACTTGCATCTCAGGCTGCAAAAAGAGACAAGACTCGTAAGCAATTTAACTTGTGCATAAACTTAACAGCAATAAACAAATCAATCGTCGTCTTTTTTAAACATATTAGAATAAGAAACAAAAATTCAGAATGCTTAATTTACCTCCTTTTTCACAGGTTCTTCCTTCTCTGACAAAGTCAGCTCGATATGGCAAGGGGAAGACATGTAAGCTGCAAATGAGATACAACTAATATATTACACGGAAGCAAAATACAAGACTTAATAATGGAAATAAAATGATAGCTACTTACGGTTGATCCTTCCATGAGCACGGTAAGTGCGACGCCTCTGCTTCGGGGCTTGATTCACCTGGATGTGGGATATATAAAGAGAATCGACATCCAAACCTTTCACCTGAAAAACAGCAATTACAATATTAGCAAAAAAGGGAGCTACTGTAGAAAGAGAAACGAAAGATAGGAGAGAAATAGAGACTGCAAACCTCTGCATTGCTCTCGGCATTCTTGAGTAAATCAAGAACAAATTTTGCAGACTTGGCAGGCCAGCGACCTTGACCATTTGAGTGACGGTTCTTAGCCTGGGCAGTTCTTCCAACACCACGACAAAAGCGGGTAAATGGAATAGCTTGCTTGTGTGCAAGAACATCTTCTAAGTATCTTTTGGCCTTGGTCAGCTGCATCTTTCGAAGGGCATGTGCAGTCTCCCTTGTATTCTGTGGAAACAAGAAAAATAAGTATTAACCACACAAGAAGATTGATATGATCCTCAATGGAAAACTAAGTTGTTTCTTTTCAGTATAGAAGTATAAAGTACACAGCTGTTACAACATAATTATAGTTATACAATCTGTGTCTGGTAAAGTGGAAAAAAATGAATACCTTTTTGTATTGGGATTGGTAGAAAGAACAGAAGTATGATTCGACTTGCATAAAAAAAGCACAATATTCTACCTTTAAAGTACCAAGTATACTTTTTTTGACATGCCAAACACTGATTTTACTTATAGATGAAAAGTAAATAAAAGGGCAATTTTGATAAGCCCTCGGTAATCGACATCAATATTCATTTAATCAACTTTTGCTATATAGTGGCAGCTAGGACAGACAGATATGCTAACAAGACCTTACTTTATGGAAAATCATTTTTTAGAAGAAAAAGAATGATCTAGTTGCGATAGTATTCTCCACAGGCCAGTAGAAAACTGATGCAGAGTAATTAAAGACAATAGCAACACGGCCGATGTTGCTTCAAGGGAACGAGTTAGTCAAGAACAGATAATCTTGCCAACCAGATAATGAAGCCTTATACAAGTATTTACCTATCCATTTCAACATAATATAAAAAACAAGACGTGTGAGGAAGTAAGGAAGTAAATAACGAGTATACTAATGATGGTGATGCAAAACTGACAAGGACAAGAAAATACGATTCCTTGTGTTTGTAACCAACAATGCCCAACTATGGGAACATCAGAAAATGGTAAAAGAAACATTTGCTCAGAGTAGATGCATAACCAGCATCAGGAGGGGAAAGTGGAAAAGTAAACACTTAAAAAATTCTCTTAAAACAACTTAAAAGTTTAAACCGAATATAGATTCTGTTCTATTACGTTGATATTCTGCCACCCAACGCATACATATTGCAAACTTAAAATTACCGGTAACCTACTCCTAAGTAGGCAAAGAGATAGAGATAAAGAGCCAAAATTATAAGTGATAAATGAAAACTTGAAGTTTTCCCACACATATATGTCCATGAATTGTAATCTATCACTATCATTAGAGTGATACAGTCTACATAGATGGTAAGCTAGTCGTTCTTGCATAGTTTCTAATCTATCAATAAAATTTCCTTATGAACTTACATTCTCTTATCCTCATACAAAGGGAACACATTTACAGCAACAAATGGTAACGCCATGCGATATAAAGTAATTTTGATTTTTATCAGTCATGTAGAAAAGAAAATACTAATCCCATTGTAAAGTTTACAAATTTACTCAATAAAACAGGTTACAGAACAAGAAAGACCTCTAAAGTTTTCTCACAGACATCCTACAATGCTTGTCAGAACATGTTCTATAGAAAGAAAGATTGCTAAAGGTTTACGTGAGCCTTATTCACATGGTAGAGACATGTAATAAAAAATCGTCAGGTATCTGGTCAGTTTAAAGTACTTGCAACCTCACATGCTTCAAAACTTAAATCTATATACAGTTTATGAAATGAAGGCACTAACAACACTAGTGTGATAACTTCGTAATTCAAGCATCTGCAGTGTACATAATGGCAAACTAAATTGATGTAACATGGTGAACAAAACCGCATATAACTGCCACATATCCTAGTATGCAGGAAACTGAAAAAATGACATCCTAGTGACAAAAGTCCAAGCTTGTAAGGATCAGGAGAACACGTACAAGAGCAACGACAACAAGATAATGCCATCTTTCTGTTTAAACTAACACAATTCCTTATCTAGTTATACAAATATTAGACAACTGAGAATTTAAAGAACATACCTTAAAGTGACATCGGAGATTAGAACCCCTAGCTTTGCAGGCTGGAAATAAAGAAATAAAATTGCTCAAAGAAATGAAAAGACACAAAATAAGATTCAAAGGAAACGATGGCCATCACAATATAGGCTTGGACATAATGATATCAAACTTACATTTATAAAAAAATATTCGTAATATGCCCTTTTGAGGCACCTAACGCGTATTTTCTTACGAATTCCCATTTATTTAGGAATTTCAGTCTTAGTTTATCATTTTTATTTGCTTAGCAGCTGAAAATTCGCTATGTTAACTGTAAAAATTGAGATTTTTTTCCAGTTATACTGTAAAAAAAACTAAAAAGCTTTAGCCAAACAAACCCAATGAGTAAATCTGTTTCTTCCAGTTATTTCATTTAAATACATAATATTATATCCTAACAATACCTTTCACATGAAAATAATGCAAAATCAAATGGGTCAAATTCACAAATCCCAAATCATATCCATAAATAAACATATAATTTTTTTAATGTAAATAAGAGAGTGAAAAAAAAAACTCACACTTAGTGTGATTATCCGGTTCCTTGGAATATTTCACCTGAATAAATATTTTAAAAAAATGAAAAAAGGATCAAAATGACAAATATATAAATATAACAATAAACCCATTAACAGATATATATATATATATATATATATTTATTTATTATAGATTTATAAATATACCATAGTTGCTGCTTGGTGTTGTGCAGCTCTACAAGTGAGTAAATATTTTGAGGAAATAAAATTGAAACCCTAATTTAGATATATATATATCGTATTAATATATATAAGGTGACAATTAAATGGGCTTTTTTAGATAAGCTAGTTGTGGGCTTTTATTGGGCTTCTTATTTTTCTCAGTCAACGGCTTAATCCAATTTGTTTCTACAAAAACAGTTGACTTTGTTTTAAGCTAAAAATGCAAATAAGGCCTAAAAGGCTAGAACTATGGATGAGTCGAAAAGGGTCGATCGGTGAGAGTTCATATTTGAATAAAAGAAATTATTTATAGGTTCGTATTCTTATAAGATTCTCAAGTGTAGGTCATTTTATAAGTGATAAAAAAATTATAACTTTTTGGTATTTTTGTTTTACTTAATAATTCAAACAAACGCTAAAAAAACTAAAAAAACAGCTTTTAAGTTATTTTTTTAAACTTTAATGTATTTCTCGTGTAGATTATAATATCTTCTTTTAAGGTTAAAAACAACTGTTAAGCTCTTTTTTACATTTTAATATATTTTTCGTATACATTATCAGTTATTTTTTAAGCTTAAAAACAGTTTTTAAGCTTTTTTTTATTGGGTCGGGTGACTGTAACTTAAAAAAGTTTTGATACAGGACTTTCATTTAAAAAATCTTGTAAAATGTGAACTTATGACTAATATTCTCAGTCGAAAATAGCCCTGCGAACTTGTAACTTCGCAATTGATTCGATGGAATTTTTGACTTTTTAAAGTAACCATCATGCTTTTTTTTCAAACCGTACATGTTAATATTTGTAACTCCACTTTGAAGTTTTTTTTTTAAAATTGTTTATGTTTTCATGTGTATCTGACTATGTTAGATAGTGGTTAATGAAAAAAAGGTCATTTGAAGCAGTTAACTAGAAAAGAAATATTGATATGTAAAATATCTCTCTTTTAGTAGAAACTTGAGAAAATGTGCATTTATTTGGTTGAAGACTTTTAAGTACATAGGTATATAAAAGACGTTCCGGAATGCAAGAAAAATGGACCGATGTGAACCATTTAGCATGAAGTTAAACCATTTTAAAGTTGGACATCGGAGTAACGTTATAGAAAGTTTATGAGGTCAATGGCGACTGTCGAAAATCCATGGTGAATCGGTGATTATTTGCAACTCGCTCAATGACTTCATAAATCGTTCTTTTAAACAAGTGATCGTATAACGTGAATGGACAATCAGCACTTCTTACGTACTGCTGAGCCTTGTATATTTTATGTTTGAATTGCTATATTCCCTAAGAGCAATATGGTTTACCCCGTGGTGGTCTTGACTCGTAATGCATCGGATATAGACGATCACAAAAGTGGATAATAATGTACATGACTGCAAAAAACATTTATCAAAGAGTTAAGAACAGATCATATCCAACAAATTTGTATACCCACTTCCCACTTGTCATAATTTTCAAAATTAAATCAAGTTGGTTATTCTGCAGACTGCAGTACATTCTGAAACATAATAAAACGATTTAATCATTTCAAATATTAATGTTACTGATTTTGTCAAAATCACCAGAAACCATAGTTCTTTTTCTTTTTTAATTTACTCATCCTATTTGTGCTATACATCTTGTGTCACGTCTTCAAACAACTGGTTCTTCAGTTGAACCTGCAACACTAATGGATAATGGTAAAGAGAAAAAACAAGATTAAATATAATCTTGAGGACTTCACCCAAAACGCCACATCGTTATATTTGTAGTTACAATGGTTATGCACGAGTCTCTACGAATTCATCATCCAGCACCTCTATTAGCAAGGGAAGCCTTTAGGCCTCGTTTGGTTGCAGAATTAGTAGTTCTGGGACTACTAATCCGGTCCGAATTACGAGCGGAATTTGAAATGAAGGTTGAATTAACAATCCAGACGGGATTGGACTAATCTAATACCACGCCGCATATGGTAGTGCAAAAACAAAGAAAAGCATAGAGCATTAAAGCAGAAAATGTTTCTCAGACCGGTGCTCGTTAAGACCACACAGACAAAGAAAGCTGGATAAAGAAAAGATAATAAAGATAATGAACAATAAACAGGACTACAATCAAGTTACGAGAAAATCAAGTTACGAGTTGTGCCTTTGTCGGCTTTTTTATATGTCAACTTAATGACTCCTCCAAATACTCTGCCATTTACTAGTTTCAAAGGAGCTACCAAACAGAAGCTAATAAAGCAAGTTACACATGAAGGATAGAACCAACTTTGTAATAAACCATGACATCTGCATATAATGAGTAAAAAAAGACCAGCATGGTATGACTGGAACTCACAACCTTAGATCTAAACAGAATTTGGAGAAAAGAAGATGCAAACAATATCAGTGCAAGCAAAAATGAGTGAAATAAGAGTCGCTACTTTAAACTTTTTATATGAAGACAGTCATTTCACAAAAGAGCCTAAGCAGTTCGATATCAAGATTAAAGAAGCCTTTAAGCAAAAGCATGAAGAACGTATAACTGGGTAAATGGTGTTTATGAAGTTGGTAAGCATCTAACCTTTTAGACTACATAGCCTCCCATAATTATTCTCAACCAAATTATAAAAGGATAAAAAAAGAAGTGCCCAGCTACAGAACTTATATACAAATAGATACACACTTGACACACTACAGACACCATACAGAATTCGAGCACAAAATAAAAAAGATACAGTACAATTATCACTATATATGGCTAAAGAGCCACGTTTAAGTTGGAAATTTCCTTCAACAAATCTTACAGACAAGCCATTATGTATATATCAATATATGTTAATAGACGAACCAACGTGAATCTTACAAAGATATCTAAATTAGTAGTTAATCATCACAACTCACATAAGGTAAAGGATCAAGCTTAAAGTACACAGAAGTTGGAACACTAATGGTTTGTTCACTAATACATGATGGATAAAAAAGACTACAAGTAGACTTCAACTCATAAGCGACTATACCGTAAAATCGTTTTTTGACGGAATGAAAAAAACTGATTTCTAAAAAACCACAATATGATTTGCTCGTGGAGAGGATTATGTAAACATAATTTTTTGTCTACGTAGAATAAGCATGAAGTGTGCAGTATAACACAACTCTAAATTACACTTCACAAGCCATCTTAATTACTTCATAAACCATCTTTAAAATATAGACTTGATAAAAGTATTTCACTATATAACTCCGATTTCCTATTTTTCTTCTAATTGAAAAGCCAAATTATTAATAATATTCCTGAAAGATCATTGTTTCATTCTATTTTTCACCTGTTGAGTGGAACAACTTATTAACATAAAGCAAGCAAGGATCCAAATTAATAACCACTTTCTGCTTTTAAAAAACATAGTTGCCCCTATCATCATCGCACATTACTCGAAGGAACAGAAACCTATATCACATACTTAATATGACATAATAAGGACTAATAATATGACAAATCAGAACCAAAGAGTGTGGTAATATTACATAATCAAGTAAAAAAAAAAATGAGAACAGCTTCAAAGCTCAAAGTATCACAGGTTAAACCTGCACAAAATTCAGATAATTTCCTATTTTTGCTTTCATCTATTTCACCTCTTCTCCAACCAAGGAATGATACCATAAGCCACAAATACCTTGCACACAAATATCAAAAAATAAAAACAAAAATTGAGCTCATATGTTTAACTCAGTAATACATAAAAAATGATAAGTTATTGTCACAATATATACAGAACTATTACAGTAAGTTGGGGTCATATGTCAAAAACAGTAATGTCAAACCGTTAAACACAACAAACTAAACAGTGATTATTGAAGCATATCACCCATCCCATTTAGGGTCGACTAGGAAAAAAAAAACTGGTCATGATGATATACGTACCTATTACCTCCTATGATTATCTGGCATTCTAAACACTCGTTCGTTTCAAGTGGTTCATCACCGCAGGTGTACCTTCAAAAAGCTCAGATACATAATTCTCTAAATCTTCAACCGTGTATTTAATGTATTTGTCCACGTTTCGTTCACTTTCTAGCTGGTTCCTAAACCGACCCAAAAACGAACGATAAGCTGGTAAAACCTTCTCCGAAATCGAAAGCCGCAATTCTTCACGGAGCTGATCGTCAGGAACTTTCCAACCCGTTTGAACTTTATAAATCTCTTCAAAACAAGTGTTAAAACTCTTAAACCTCTCTTTCAAAACCACTTTCGAGGCATTACCGGAGCTCCCACCAATCCCTTCGTCTTTCAAACAAGAGAGAGATTTGCTCCATGAAGATCTTAGATAGCTCGTCGCGTGTTGGCGGACCTGACCACAATGCTTACGTACCCAACTATCCCCCATAATCTTCCCAAGATCCGAATTTTTCACTTTTTGAACAATATACAATATATTATTCATTAAAAACACATATTGTATAGCACTATCCTCGTACATTTTTGACTTCTCCTCTAAATTCAATTCCAAACATTTTAGCAACAACAACAAACGTCGCGCCACCGGCGACATACTCTCTATCGGGAAACTATCCCCATTCCCAAAATCCGGATCATCGAAACTATTTTGCAAAAGCACGTTAAGCGAGTCATTATAATCGACTAACAATTTCACGTAATTCATCACATAACGAGTCAACGGGTGTATCTCCCCGCCCTGAGTCGGTTTCCTGGTTGACTCTCCCTGAACAGCCTTCTCAAACTCGATGAAAGTCCCGATCGCCGCCTCCCCAAGACTGTCTAGTACCCCCTGCGCCTCACTGCAAACTGATTCCCCTGATTCGTAACCAAACAAATACTGCAACTCTGGTGAAACGTCCATCATCACATCATACATATCAAGTATACGAAACAGCTTCTCCGATGACCTCTTTCCAATCGCAACTGCCTCTCCGAAGTTTAACAACTGCAATACGCATCCTTTGGCAGTTTCCAGGAAGCAACTCTCCTTTAAAACCTATAGCATTTAGAAGTTTAAAGCTAAATTAACCCAACCTGTTTCGAGTCCAAATAAGCCAGTTTTGAAGTTAAAGCTGTTGTCAAACAAGTAAGTAACCACGAAAATAGATCCTAGGATTGGTGGTACCTTTTAAGTTTTAGCCTTTTTTGCTTAATCTGACATGCATTTGGCTGGTCAAGCTAGTATATTTTATTTCTCCTTTTGCCTTATTTAAGCTAGTGCTAACATTTTTGCTTAAAAGGTTACAGGTAAACAAACAAATAAACTTTTTGATTTCCTTTTTGACCTTTTTAAGCTAGTGCTAATTTTTTGCTTACAGGTTACAATAGACAATCAACAAAAAATGTAAAATTTACCTCGGGCCCCCCAAAAATCTCCTCGCACAACTGCTTCTCACCGTTTAATAAGACCCTAACGACGATCTTAATGGCTTGCATCCACTTATTCATTTTTTCGTCGAGGGATTGCCACTCAATCTTCTGAACCTCCTCAATACTCAGTTTTTCAACACCTAAGATGGATAAACACTCGTCAAGGACGTCCTGTCTCACTGTTGTGTACACCTGGCAGCACTCACGTTCGTACCCAGACCGTATCATCCTGTCCGCGATCTCCTTCAGCTCCATCACCGCCTCTGGAGCTATCAATTCGACTGCCACGTCATTACCCAAGCTAGCTCCGTTCTCAAAACAATAATCCCCCACCCTTTCATCCTCTTCCTCATGACCGGCCTTAGGACATGGGGTACCAGGTGTAAGCTGAAAATTGGTATACCTTAGTACTAGAGTTTAAGTTACAGTTTGGTTTGATATTCATAACTTCAAATACTGTCGTACTCAATGTTCTCAGTTCTTGTTTCCATTGTCATAAATTTTAAAATTGGTCTCGTACTTCAACGGAAAAGTTTTCACTGAATGACATATTCGAATATATTCTCCTTTCCTCATACGAAACACTTCTTTACCATTTGGTGTTACTTTATTGATGAAAATTCAGTTAATATTGACTTCCAGTTAGCAATTTGTTCTTCAATAAGTTGAATGCATTTGATTGATCATGCACTTCAAGTTAATTTACATTTTCCAAGTCCATTCACCTCAACATACTAATTCAGGATATAAATCAAATATAAACAACCAAATAGCATGCACTAGCACAGAATCATATAAAAAGTTCGATCTGATACCAATAATTTGAAATCACATTTTTTTTCAAACCTCTCTCAAATAACATTCGCTTCGTCCCTCCCTCATACTCCTTGAAAATACCGAAATCCACTACAACGAAATAAATTTTCATTTCTATGTTGTTAATAAAAAGCTAATTTTCATTTTCAAAGTGCATTCACTTCAATATACTTATTCTGGATGTAAAATCAGAGATAAATTAAAGAATAGCATGCAATAGCAATATAATTCGGATATTAGTTACATCTTTTGCTTTTCCGATACCTCTCTAAATTTGGTTGCACAATTAACACTCCCCATCTTCCTCCTCAAAACTGCCGAAATCAACTACACTGAACTAATTTTTCATTTCTATGTTGTTAAGCCAATTTCCATTTTCGAAGTGCTTTAACTTCAATATACTTGTTCCAGATATAAATAACTGAATAGCATGCATTTGCAATATAAATCCTGTATTGATTACAATTTTGTTTTGTTTCAATACCTCTCTCAATTTATTACCATATGCGGTCGCGCAATTAACACTCCCTTCATCTCTCCCCTCCTGATCGAAACTACTGAAATCCACTACAATCTCTCCATCCAACGACCCTTGTCGCATTGATCCAAATAATTGATCTGCGTCCAACGGCATTGTATTCCGTATGAGTATATGCCTAAACTCATCCTCCAGCCTCGTCATCGCCACCTGGACCGCACCCTCAGCACGCTCCCCCACATCGACGTCATTGGTCATATTTATGACTTCATCAACGGCAGCTAAATATTCCTCCCTGAGAACAAGCATATCAAATACCTTAAAACCCTCACTTTTCCTTAAAAATTACACGAGAGTTGCTTAAAAACACTGTAAGTTACCCTAAGTAATACCTTAAATATGAAGTGATTTCATTTTCACCTTACATACAAGGAAGATTTATGTTCCCTAAATCTTTTTCAATTGTTTTTCTTTTCCCTCTAACCTTCTTTTTTGCACTTATAAACTGTGTTAAAGGAAATTGATATTAAAAACATTTACCCCTTCCATCCCATCTTAACTGTTCGACATCGTTGTAAATTTGACCGGGCCAAGAACTTTATTTCAAATTTGCCGAAATAATAATTATCAAAAGTTAGTCGTATGGTTTACTATTTTAAACATTTTAAACTATACGATTAACTTCTGAAAACCCCTTGTTCAGAAATTTAGCCAATAATTCATTACGGATCAAAATTAGAAGCAGTTTCACAAATAACAACACGGAGATAGTAATAAAAATAAATAAATAATAGAATCAACAAATAACAAGTATGCAATATCAGTGGACTAGTTAAAGTCAATAAAGTACGCATTCGACCTGTGAATTGTACTACTTAAAGTCAACAAAGTATGCATTTTCACCTCAAGTTCAAATAATTCGGGTCGGAATTAAGGATAATATCCTCGGCTTCGATAAATAACTGTAACCTAGGGTCTAAATAGTTTTCAGTTTGTGTTGAGGGTGACGTGGCAAGGTTGGATAAGCGGTGATCGAAAGCGGAGAAGATGGCGATCATGTCATCAGTCGCGTTTTTAGATGTGTTTAGGTTTTTCAATATTTGTTGCGCCGTTGCCATTACCTTATTATTCTCTTCCTCCATCGATATATATATATATATATGTATGTATGTATATGTATATATATATATATATATGTATGTATATATAGAGAGATAAATGTTTATGTAATGTGTTCAAATACTCCTAAATTCCATCTCTCTCTCTCTATATCTCTTTCTCTCTCTCTGTATCTATTTTGTTTTTCTGTTCGGCTTGGCCGGCAAGTTGACTGTTAGAGGGAATTAATTTATGAGTAATTTATGAATTAATTTAGTGACTATTGCATGTTAGTAGGTTTTTTTTTGGAAAAAGAACTAAATTAATATTGCATGTCATATTCGGAATTGGACATGTTTGCGTCATTGTCTATTGATCGAGTAAATCTTTGTAATATAACTAAATTACTATTGCATGTCATATTCGGAATTGAACATGGTTGCGTCAGTGCCTATTTGTATGGATGGAGTAAATATTTGTTAACCTAGACTTAATTTCCTTTCAAAAGAAAAATCATATAGTTAAAAGATAACTAAATTACTGTTGCATGTCATATTCGGAATTGGACATGTTTGCGTCAGTGCCTATTTGTATGGATGGGGTAAATCTTTGTTAACATAGACTTAATTTCTTTTTAAAAGGAAAAGCATATAGTTAAAAGATAACTAAATTAGTATTGCATGTCATATTTGGAATTTGACATGTTTGCGTCATTGCCTATTGATTGAGTAAATCTTTGTTAACCTAGACTTAATTTCATTTTAAAAGAAAAATCATATAGTTAAAAGATAACTAAATTACTATTACATGTCATATTCGGAATTGGACATGTTTGCGTCAGTGCCTAATTGTATGGATGGAGTAAATTTTTGTTAACCTAGACTTAATTTCCTTTTAAAAGTAAAAGCATATAGTTAAAAGATAACTAAATTACTATTGCATATCATATTCGGAATTGGACATGTTTGCGTCAGTGCCTATTTGTATGGATGGAGTAAATTTTTGTTTCCTTTTAAAAGGAAAAACATATAGTTAAAAGATAACTAAATTACTATTGCATGTCATATTCGGAATTGGACATGTTTGCGTCAGTGCCTATTTGTATGGATGGAGTAAATCTTTGTTAATTGGACCATGAAAACAAAAGTATTTAAAGATTGGTCCGGATATAAAATTTAATTAAAGATTGGACCATTATTTCTGAAACTAATTAAGGATTGGTCTATTACTCATTAAATATAAAAACTCCCACAATTCTATTTATTTAAATTATCACTATCTCTCTCTCTAAAAAAAAACCTCTCAGACTTCAACAGAAAACACTCCCCCAAATCTCTCTCTCTACATACACACATACACACATACATACATAAATATACACACATACATACATAAATACACACACACATATATATATATATATATATATATATATATATATATATATATAATCCCTGATGGCTGATAACATCGATCTTCCCGACGATCTCCTTTTCACACCCAAAGGTCTCTCTATATATATACATACATGTATATGTGTTTCCACACCCAAAGTACTGGGAGAACATAGTAAGAAAATACTATTCTTTCTTTATAGAGATGTTAACTCCCCACCTTAGGTTTGCTGTATTAGAGGTCATAGCTTGGTCGAGCCTAGATGAAGAATTACTTGGCATTCCATAACCTGCTCAGTTCAGACTGTTTTTTAAAAAAAAAACAGTTCAGATTGTTTTTAAAATGACTTAAAAATAGTTCAGACTGTTTTTAAAATAACTTAAAAAAGTTCAGACTGTTTTTGGTTCAGACTGTTTTTGTTTCAGACTGTTTTTGGTTCAGACTGTTTTTAAAATGACTTAAAATGGTTCAGACTGTTTTTAAAATGACTTAAAATAGTTCAGACTGTTTTTTATTTTTTCGTTTTTGGATTTTTGTTGATTTTAGATTTTTGTTGATTTTATGAGATTTTTTTTTTATTTTTTGGGATTTTAAAAAAAAAATTCATATTTTTCGGGGTTTTGCCTATTTTATTTTTTTTTTTGCATTTTTTCATATTTTTTTTTTATTTTTGCATTTTTGCATTTTTATTTTCTGGAATTTTTTTATTTTTTCTGCTTTTTTACATTTTTATTGGTTAGTTAGGGGAAATAGACCAATTCTTAATTAGTTTCAGTTTCATAGACCAATCCTTAAATACTTTTGTTTTCATGGTCCAATCCAAAATTTACCCTTAAAAAATTCATCATATCCTTATCACGATTAGCTAGATACAAAATTTCTACTGCCTTGTTTACATCAATTATACAATCAAATAGCATGATTATAATTTACACATATAGCAATAAATAATAAAATATTGAGTTATACCTTGCTTGTGTATCTGGTTAATCTAGATTAATAATGCTAATTTGATTTTCTTGTTAGTAAATATGTACTGCCATGTCACTATATATTGCTAGTTAATCATGCAAGCAGGTACAACCTAAATATTTAATCATGTGCAAGTAATATGTATTTACTGTCATGTGTAAAATATAGTAATTTGCGAAATCATATATTTTCACATACCCTCCCCAACTAGGCTCACCTATTTGGATACGATGTCTAGGAAAGATATAGGCGGAAGTTGATATCCTAATGAGTTTGGGTTTTAAGTGGCATTCGTGCCGTCCACCCTCACCGTCTTTCCTGGTCGTGTTCGATTAGAGTTACCAAAAGGGGTTGACTAAATAATAATTTCCCCGAGTGTGTTTATATAGTGATGTATGTTTCGCCGAATTGGTGTCTCAGTATCGACCCGTCATTCGATCAATGAGAACCAATTCACATTAAAAGCAAAACTATTTTCGAACCTGTCGTTTCGAAACAAAGTGTGTGCTTGTGCAAACCATAAACATATAAACCAGTCGTTTTATATGATAACTAATCCAGAACTCCCAACACATGTTGGATGCCATCTATGATGAGAAAAATCGTAAAACATACTTGCGAAATGACTGTTTAAACGTTGATTTTAATCCGTCACCACATGTTACTCGCCCTGATGTGTGAAAATGTGATGCCCAAATTTTTTTTAGATGCCATCTTTGATGAGTAAAACACGAGTTTGTTGTTACCCTCGAGATGAATGCTAAGGCGTTGATTTTATTCCGCCGTCACATTTGAGACGTGATGACGTCTATGGGGAACAAATGTCTGAAATTGACATATTGGAGCAATCTTTCACCAAAATACTAGCTTGGAAATTGTATTCCATAAGCAGTATCGTGAATTTATATTCACCATGTTCCTTTATCGCTCATCTGTTATTGGATAAGAAAATTGCCCCGGTGAGTAGTTCTAATCCTATTGGGTCAATGGCGAATTGTTTGCCTGATATTAATGCTCTTCGTGTATTTTTTTTTTATGCACTTGCGTGTTTTATTACGCGATCCATTTTTGGATTTGCCTTCGAGATGAAGGATCTTGGGAAGACACGGTAGTGACTCGGCCTAATGATCGAGTCCCGTAAAAATTGAATCTAAGTCCATGATTCAGACTACAACTAGAAGGTGTTATGACGTTTTAGTCATCATGACGCTAAGTCGTCAGATTCTCCCATGATCGTTCGATCACTAGACATTGATATAGACCCAGTCCGTCCTTGATGAGACGATGAAGAGATATTGAACCATCATGTTCATATCTAAGTACAATAAGCGCATCATTGTACTTGGTCTAATGTGCTAGAACGAACATCTCGTATGTTGTGAATGGTATAGCTCGACACAACATCGCGCTAACACGCTGCCATCGAAATGGCACTAAAGACACATTTCCTTACCTTATGGTAATTTTGGAAGTGGGCTAGTTTATCCCATTTGCGTCATCGAGTGTACCTACTCTCTTCGGTACTCGAATTAACGCAACCCTTTTTCGGTTATACCGATGCCGGTTACTTATCAGACCCGCATAAGGGATATTCCTAACATGGTGTGTCTTTACCATTAGGAATAAGGCAATATCTTGGAGGTCTTGGAATGACTCCAAATGAATCACTCTGATCTCGTGCTCTATGAGACGACTAGAGAGTGTATATGGCTTCGAGCTAGTATTAGCCATATTTGAATTACATATGCTCTGTCTCACGATCCAGATAAAACACTTGTCATAGAAGACAACTTGTTGTTATCGATTAAGAGAGACATGACTACATTATGCTATTTAGTATTTATCGTCGAAATGAATCTTCACATATGAAGTTTAAGAGCATCCTGTCGAATCCTCGTTTTATTCCACGTTATATTTTCTTGCATCCAGTCGTGTGCAAGTAAATGAAGCATCCAGTCGAATGCTCGTACTCTTTCTTCGAATATGAAATCCTTGCACACAGTCATGTGCAAGTGAGTGGGAGCATCCGGTTGAATGCTTATTGCACTAATTACTACTTAGTCGAAATTCTTGCATCATGTCGTGTGCAAGTGAGGGGGAGCATACAGTCGCATGCTCGTGTATTTTTTTTGTCCTTAGACCAAAGTTTTTTCCCACTAGGTTTTTCTTGGCAAAGTTTTTTAGCGAGATACGTTCCCATCATATCTTACTTAAGATTGCCGAAATTATGGGGAGTATCCTGTTGTATACTTCTTACCACTGTGTACTCTTTTGTCATTCCAGTAGAGCTTTTTCCCACTGGGTTTACTCTAGTATGGTTTTGATGAGGCACATGTTTTGTGGTTGATCCCCTACTACTACCACTATTGCACTCTTTTTCTTTCAATCAGAGATTTTCCAATTGGGTTTGCTCCGGTAAGGTTTTGATGAGGCACACTGTTTTGTGGTTAGTTAATTACATGGAATTTCGGCCTATATCATTCGGCTACACAGTTTCTCCTAGTTACCGGTTTTGTCCCACACTGGGTTTCCGACCCTAAGGTTTTTATGTGTTTAACACTGCGAATGAACTCGACTCAGATCGACTGCATGAAGACGAAGAATTCAAAACGTCCAAAGGGGGAGTGTTGCAGTATATTATTGAACTATTGAGCCCTACTCATAGTGGACCTAAGTTGAGTTTTCTACCTTGTATAACCCTAAACTCTACTATATAAAGAATGTTAGGACCCTCTTATATTCATTCATTCTGATTAATAAAGACCTAATGTTCTCTCTATGTATCTCTTTTTCTCTCTGTTCGGCTTGGCCGGCAAGTTGACTGTTAGAGGGAATTAATTTAATACATTTATATAAACCCGGTCCATAATTTTAGTGTGACAACCGATTATAGTTTTTAGTTTGTATTTTTAATTAATTTTAGTGTATATGTTTTTTAATTTTTTAACAACTATTGGGTTTCTAGTGTGTGACACACTTGATATAATGTTGCATTTTATAGCAAATCCAATGCTTATAATTAAAATTAAACAAAAAATACATATGTCAATGATCGTAAAAGGTATGGTCTTTCGTCATTTATAACAAACATCCGTAGATTTCCTTATCAATTGATTATTATCATCTCTTTTATAAGAATTAGCAACATTAACATTTCTGGAAACATTATTAATATCATTATTAACATCGTTATGATCAGTAGGAAATTTATGAGAAACAGTAACGTTTGAATGTTGCAACAAATCGAGTGATATAGTTGCGTGTGCTCAAAATATAGTATCAAAATAGTTTCCAAATTAACGTCACATCTTAAGTAATAAATGATTTAAAAACAATCTTTGTTCGAATGTCTTTTTCTTTGTAAATAATATTATTTTAAATCTGTAAATAACAAAATTTGCAAAACATTACTTAAATTTAGTAGACCGAGTTTACAGTAGTGTTTCTCGTAAATTTGGGTTAATTACATTTCTGGTCATTGTTTCATAGTTTATTCACGTATACTCCCCTAGTTTTGAGGAATGCTTTCATTTAAGCTAATTGCACTTATGGCCATGGTTTCGTAGTTTATATCACCGATTGTCACGTCCCAAATTTCATAAACACGGATATCGAGCCATGACCTTTTTAAATAAAATAAAAGTGAAACCTGTTGGTACAAAATTAAAATTTTAAAGAAAAACACTTGCGAGCTAATGGAACAATTAAATGAATAAAATAAACTGTTTGTCAAACGCGGCTACAAAACAGGATTTATAAAAGCTAAAAACAACAAACGAATGAATTTGCCCGTAGGCTACAACCTCAAAAATAATCTAAGTAAAAAGAAAGCAAAAGCCCGAACCCATGTGATGCCTTGCTAAAGCTCTTAACCATACGCCTCAACCTAAGTTGTACCTGAAATACAAAATTGTAACGGTGAGTCCCACGCACATACATAGATGGGACGACACCACAAAATACCGTCACTCCATCCCATAAATGCAAGAACCCACAAACAACAACTATGATAATCAACGTATAAAAAGAAATAGAATAACATCCTACAACGAAAGAAATTAAATACACATCTATAGCATACATGGACCTCTCACGCCACCTATCTCAGTCCGTAAGGTAGGTCATTCCCTATCCCTTCGGCCGTCTTATGCCCCCGGAATTAGGGAGATATATAGACCATTGCTAACATAAAAGTAGATTTATAGTGCGCACTTGGACCTCTCACGCCACTCGTCACAGTCCGTAAGACGAGTCATTCCCTATCCCTTCGGCTGTCTTATGTCCCCGGAATTAGGAAGAGACATAGACCATTGCTAACAATAAAATAAATATAGTGCACACTGAGACCTTTCACGCCACTCGCACCAGTCCGTAAGACGAGTCATTCCCTATCCCCTCGGCCGTCTTCTGTCCCCGGAATTAGGGAGAGACAGAGACCATTGCCACTACAGCTAAATCACAAGGCCTCGGCCAATAATATAAATCCACGCAAATATCACATTCTCATACGGCCTCGGCCAATAATATAAATCCACGCAAATAACACATTCTCATATGTCCCTTAGACGCGAGTCAACAAAACAAATAAGCATAGGTACTAGATTCACAACTAGCCAACCAACTCTATCAATATAAAATTCCATTCAGGCATTTTAACAAACACCTTGTATACGCAATAATTTGTCCAATTCTATCAACAACCATAATAACACATGATCAACGCATAAAACACACAACCCATTAAGATTCTCATTAATCCGAAATTAAAAGATTAAATC
Organism: Primula veris; assembly: GCA_963682055.1. NCBI lineage: Eukaryota > Viridiplantae > Streptophyta > Magnoliopsida > Ericales > Primulaceae > Primula > Primula veris. The sequence continues at coordinate 3,716,647 of OY821745.1, read as the reverse complement.
CTCAACTACTCAAAAATTAAACAAGTGAATTAAACATACAACAAATAAACCCAATAAACAATTTAAGAACATAATTAAGATAAAAGGAAAAAACCCCCAATTTATAATAAACCCCAAACCAAAACATAACATACACCCTCGTCTAGGCGTAATAGATAACCCCCGTTACCTTAGAGCGTAAAGAAGATGCTTCCGGTAATAACCCGCTAACGTGGCTTCTTCTTCTTCTTCTCCTCCTTCTTCTTCTTCTTCTTCTTCTTCGGGTTTGTAATCTCTCTCTTCTAACTTGTTTTTACTGTTTTTATCTATTGAATGTGGCTGAAAAGTGTTTAAGAAAACTGTTGTGAGATAGTTTGTGGTAACGAACTATTTGGTCCCTAAAGTTCTAAAAGTTAACTCTTAATTCAAAAATATAGTTTTACTACTCAAAAATAACAAATCTATTGGGTCGTTTTTATTAGTAAAATTAGTAACATGTTTTTAAAATAAAGTTTTTCGGAAGAATTTCGGTTTTTGGCTAAAAATTAGTCGAGTGACCGATTTTTGGTAAAATTTTGTATAAAACGTTTTTGGATAAATTAAATCATAAATAAAACCATTTATAAAAGGGTAAATTAGTTTTTAGTGACCTGGGTTTTGGTCTATTTTAGGATAAGTGACCTAAATTTTTTTAATTTCGGTTTTGTGACCTAAGTTTAACTCTGTTAGCAATTTAGTGACCTGTCACCCTATTTTTCGAAAAAAAAAACATATTTCTTGTTAAAATGACTAAAATAGCCTCAGATTTTGGAGGGAAATTTCAGTTTGTTTTCCTTCCAATTGTATATACAGCCATATATATATATCACACCTATATCTATACACCTCCACCCTCTCTCTCACACACCTCTCCCTCTCTCTCACTAACTCATCAAAATGTATTGTTAGTACGGAAAAATACATGGTAAAACTGTAGAAACTTGCGAGTGTTGTTGTTTTGTTTTTATCCGTTTTCCAAAAATGGAAGTTACAACACCAGTGAATAAAGCTACTGTTTTGTTTCAAAAAAAAAAAAAACAATAAAAAAACTACTGTTTGAATATCTTCTTTTTTCGTACTCTCTGAATATATATTTGCTGTCTAATCAATTGGTGTCTGCAAATAACAAGAAATTGCGGAAAATAGATTAAAAAAGAATAATTAATAACTTCATAAAGAACAAAGAAGGTAGAGAATCGGTCTCTCACACCTATATTATCACTTCTTGGTCCAATATAAAGCAATACATTTTGATGAGTTAGTGAGAGAGAGGGAGAGGTGTGTGAGAGAGAGAGTGGGAGGTGTATAGATATAAGTGTGATATATATATATATATATATATATATATATATATATATGGCTGTATATACAATTGGAGGGAAAACAAATTGAAATTTTCCTTCAAAATCTGAGAGTATTTTAGTTCTTTTAGTAAGAAATATGTTTTTTTTTTTGAAAAATAGGGTGGCAGGTCACTAAATTGCTAACAGAGTTAAACTTAGGTCACAAAACCGAAATTAAAAAAATTTAGGTCACTTATCCTAAAATAGGCCAAAACTCAGGTCACTAAAAACTAATTTACCCTTTATAAAAATACGAGATGTTACAACAAACCCTCCTTAAAAGAATTTCGTCCCGAAATTTCCTATCTAAACAACTATACACAGAAATGATAAATTTTTACAAATAAGACCATAAAATTTTAAACGTCCAATTCGTGTCATAATCTAAGAAATATAATATACGCAGGGTTCACAACTCGTAACAATTCCATAACTCAAATAAAATAAACTCCAGATAATGCACCATGTAAGAATAACCGCATGTATACAATATCTAACAGAATAAAAGACAACAATGTAAAACAAGCGGCTATAACATAAAAAAAAATAAAGTAAACTAAGCCGACATGCTTCTAACTCAACAACTCCATAACATCTACAAAACTCAAATAAGGTAAACACCTATATGCAATATCAAACATGATAAAAGTCAACGCAACAACTCCGTAAACTCTAGGCGTTACAACAAAAATAAAATCCAACTCTAGGCGTTACACTGATACTCCCCTAGTTTCGAGGAATGCCTAGGTTTGGGTTGATTGCACTTATGGCCATGGTTTCATAGTTTATAGCACCACTACTCCACTGGTTTTGAGGAATACTTACTTATCTATAAATAAGTTCGGAACCGGAAGAACTTGATTCGGGTTAGTTGCATTTTTGGCCATGGTTTCAATAAAGCCGATGATTTAGTAGTAACAAGGATTAGTGAAAAAAATGTATTGAAACTTGAAAGTACCAACCAAGAAAAAATCTTCAATATGAGACATGAATTGACAAAGATTCACAAGGGGCAAGAAGCAGGACAATTGTATTAGGGTATTATTTATGACTTTTCAATCAGGGCAATGTTTATTCAATCCATGATTATTCTTCCGGATATCAAGAATGTACACTATCAAATTTACAAAAATTACAATTTATGAGCAAATCATTGAACAAGTTCAGTAAATAATCAAAATAAAATATTCTACTGTGTTCATGATGCTAACGTTGTAGCTTCACAACTATCATGGACACACGCCAGGACATCTCTGTACTCCCTTGAGATGGTGAATGAATCATAGACATTGCCATCTTTGCTCTTCTTGTACTCAAATAGAAGAGACGAGTGGTTAAACGCTGTTAATTTTACGAATCCAAAGTCGTAATCTTTGTAGAGACTCCAACTTGTATTGATTGTGGTGAATTCGGACAAGTGGCTTCCTCCTCCACCTACAACGACGTGGATTGTCCCGTTTACCGTACCCCAGTAGTGTGATTTTCCCGAGTTAACACATTGGTTCTATACCCCAAAAAAAATAAATTTAAAAAAATCAGAATAACTTTGATTTGGGAGAATTCCTACTTATCAACTGTTGATTAATATAAAAAAAAATATCGTGAATAACTTAATGTCCAACTAATCCTCTCTGGAATACAAGGATATTATTGAGAAAATAAATAAGAAAGCAACAATCATCTTTTGCTTCCATTCTTAAAAGGCATTTAGTTCCTCAATTTTAATTTTAATAAGCTGTGACAAAACTATTCGCCCAAAAGCATCTCTATTAGATCTCCAAATCTCGAGAGCTCTACATTGTTTTCCCTCATCAAATATGCATAGCAAATTAGGCCTCTCTAACCTAAAAAATCATTTGTTTATTTTATTTCTTGTCTCATTTCTCCCACATATTCCATCTACATATAGAACAAAAAAACACACACATGAGTGAATACAACCCAAAAAAAAGATATATTTAGATTGTGACATAAAGATGCTGAAGATTTTGGATAGTTAAAGCTAATAAAGCGAAATTTGATGTTAAATTCAGAGAGGATGATATAGAGGTTGATGTGGATGTGTTAGCTTTATGATACAATTGGGAAATAGGCAGTAGCACAAAGTCGCACACTCTCTGTCACCTATACCAAAATTAAAACGAGGATTTTATGAAAGGAAATAACCATGAAGTGTCTATCAACCCTTAAACTAAACGGTCTTGCTATAATGTATGATCGATAAGAAGAAGAAAATGTAAAGTACTCCCTGAAAAAAAATTACCTGGTATATGGGGCATGTTCTTTCGTAGTTATGGACATGACCATAAAATGCCATATCCACCTTGTACTTCTGCCATAGCCTCTGTAAGCTTTCTCTACCCATAGGTTCGGCAAATGACCCCTTCAAAGCATAATATTTATCAGAGGAATACCCGAGCACACGATGACCAGAAAATATTAACCATGGTTGTTTTCTCCTATCTACAGATGAAAGGCAATGCTCTATAAACTTGAATTGTTCAGTACCCTCTCTCCAATCATGCTCAGTATCTGCTATACAGAAGCGAAACATACCATAATCTGTTTTGTACCTGTCAACAATTTTGAGAAACTGAAACTTAATTTCATAAACACTAAGAGTTGTTTGGTTCAGCTTTATGAGCTATTGGGCTTAAAAGTTGGACTGTTTTTGGCTAATAATCTAAACTATTAAAGTCGCAACCAGACAATCCCTTAATTAGGATTATCTTATTTTAATAAATATAGCTTAATTTAGGCCTTGTTGGTTGAAACTTCGAGCTCAACTTATTTCCTCAAAAGCTAGACCGTATTCTGTAGACAAGCTTATTTGCTTGAGAGCTAAAACCAGGAGAGCCCTCAATTAGGAATTATTTAATTTTGATAGTTCATCGCCTAAAATATGCATTGATGGGCTGTAACTTCTAAGCTCAGTTTTTTGCTTTTCTTGCTTAATAGCCGAAGTATATTTTCTTAATATCTGCAACCAAACAAGCTCAAAGTCACCAAATTACTGCTATAGTAGAAATGGAATATGATGCCAAAAAGTTGAGCAATGAGTTGTTGGCAAGTTGTTTTTGTATTTCTACCCTGAGAGAGAATTATCTATCCCCGGCATGTAATCCCCGTTTTAGTTATACACATTATATTGAGAAAACTAAAATCCTTTCATCTTAAAAAAGTTAAGAAGACAAGACCGCATGAAACGGGTAAAATTCATGTATAAATATTAGCAATGGTGATACAATTGAAGTATTTGCAATTCCCAAACTTCTTCATTAGGTAGTTATACTAGAGGCGTTTACACAATTAAAAGATATTTATACAAGTTGAGGGGATGAGACTTTATGTGTTTGGAAGCCAACAAGTGTTCGAAAAGGTAACACAAAGGTAATTGCCAGTTTGCTGGGCATTTTCCATCTAGTAAGAGCTCAACAAATAAACTTTTGACTTCTTAGTGATCTTGTGATGTAAAGGTATCAAATGAACTGATTTGCAGAGCATTTCTAAGACAAAAGTAGAATAAATGAGATATGTAATGAACCAATGCATTACCAGAACTTAGCTCTGTTCTCTGCAGGGACATAAAACATGGTCTCAGCTAGCACGCCACATTCCCCACCCGAATCGGTTGTGTTATAAAAGGATCCTGTCCCAGGCCAATCTCTCTCATGGTTGCCACTGCAAGAAAGATAAATAAAGTGAATATTAATATAAAATTATAAATGCAATAGATAAACAAGAACAACTTTAAATGCTTATGTAAATCACTTAGGTTTACCTCGCAACCATATAAGGTACCGTTGACGCAATGGGCTCCACCTGTGAAGTAAATTGGTCCCATTGTGAAATATACCCGTTCGCATATGTTAAATCTCCAATGTGGAAAACTATATTAATATTTTGCAAGTCTTTGATGAGTTGGTCTGTAGTATTTAGTGAGCCTGGTTGGTAGTTGCTAAACTCATTTGACCCATCACGCTCTGCCTAAAAGCCACACAAAAAAAATTAAGTGAAAAAATAAATATTTAAACCATTATCCAATTCCAGAGGGAAAGTACAACTAACGAGTTATGGCAGTACATGGTTATAAAAGATAGACGAGTTTCATTCATGACTTCAGAAATTGACTAGCTAAACCTTCTAAAAGCTACAATAGTAGTTTTTGCACCAAATTAGCAATTTGCACATCACAATATTAGTTTCATATTCGGTCACCATTCACCAATAATTCAGAAATAAAAAAAAACAGTGCACCAACCTAGCAATATTCACAATCTAGACTCTAATTAACACAAATCAACCAAATAGTTCTCCAACTTTTCAAAATTCGGAGGGCAGGAGCTTAAAAGTTTAATTGTTAATTCCAGTGCACAAGTTGTTCGACTTTGTTCAGATTGGTGCTTGGTACAACCGCGTAATCAAACAATTAGAACATAAATAACACTTTTTGAGTTGATTTTTTAACAGGAATATTTCACGCCAGTGTACTAGTCGTTTGACTCTGTCCAGATTGGTGCTCGGTACAACCTCGTGCTCAAAAAATTAGTACTTAAATAGTGCTTCTGACTTAAAAGTTTAACAGCAACTTGCTGATTGTTTGATTTTGAGAACACTTGTGCCTAGATTGTGACATTTAATAGTGTGTTCCATTTACTATAAAAGCAGATAGGTTTGAGTACGAAGGTGATACATTCCCTCTGTAGTATATGCATATAAAACTTGCATTACCAGTGATCCCACTCTTCATGAAAGAGAAAGTAAGCTGGCATGTATAAATTAATAACTTCGTAAATGTAGGTTTAACTAGTTTCATTAAACAATGTGAATTTGATATTTAAGTGAGATCCGTTTTCTCATAAGGTAGACAGATTACCTTCCCCATGTCACCAAATATAATAACACGCTGTAACGAATCCTGTCCAGGATATGGAGATGATTTGAATGAGTAGACTTTGCTCCATACATAGGTACCATTGGATAATATATGACCCAACTTGTAAGTGTACCTGGAAAAACGGCATAATATATACTTAATGTATGTATATCTATGATACTGATATAAGAGTATTCTAATAAGCTTCTTCTTAGTATGCTAATATTATACACGTACACTGAGTTCGGCCATAAATCCTTCAAGAAACTGGTGTGTATAAAACCAGGATCACGCCAACCAACTGTTCTAGCAGGTGAGCCTGTAGATAAAGGGAATATACATAACAATTAACTAGGCATTCATCATAATAAAAATGTAAAAATGAACTTCAGAAAAATAAACTCGATATCCAAGCTTAATACTTCTTAAGAATGAATTTATAGTAACTACTTGAGAAGAAACTTGAGATCGTTTTCAAAAGTTCAGAATTGAACAACCCATGAGATGGAATTACTCCAAAACCGTAATTTCTGTCAAATTGGATGTGCTTACTACTAGTAAGTCCAAATGCAACTCATAATATCAACTGTAAGTGATTTGGGGCATGTTTGGTTGCAGATTTCAAGCAAGAACTAATTTCTTTAGTTAGAAAGAAGTGTTGGGTTCATTCAGCTAAAAAAAATCTAGCTTTTTCAGGGAACAGAACCAGAAAAGCTCAGTTACTTAACCTGATCAACCAAATAAGCTTTAATGTATTATAATTATAAAGATAAACTGAGCTATTAAGCTGCAACCAAAAAAGGCCTTGGTATAAAGTGGATAATATGCTTTTGGTACTTGAAAGCTCAAATTGCTGCAGAACAGCAGGACTGGTTACACTTAATTATATAAAATTTGGTTTTATTACATTATAACAAACAAAAAAATGTCGGGAGACCAAAAACTATACCACACATAGAATTTTGGGTAAAGGTCAATGTGCCAGCAGGTGAGCGACTTTGAGGATCCCCATTTAATCCCCACTCAACAAAAGGGGTTGCTTCATCGATGTTATAGCCACTTGTCCACGTTACTGTCATCTGTGTAGCACAAGGAAAATATTTAGAATACTACTATTGCATTATGAAATAAAACCACAAGACGAGACCATAAATTTAATCAGTTTTCCAGGATTATACTTATTCAAGTGTAATAAGCAACTTTAAAGAAATCAATGTTAAGTTGAAGAATACCAACCAAATAGTATCCTAACAATCTCATGATGTAGAAAGAACCCAGTAGCATATCATTGCTACACCTACGGGATAGCTCTTCCGTTTTCACTGAGGTATCTTTTTATGCAAAATGCTCTTTTTTCAATTTTAAGTAATAAAAAAACTCTGATAAAATAAATTTACTCATAAGTCATAACTGAGACTTTAAAAAGATCACCCAGAAGTAGTTTTCGATTATCTTCGAACCTTTTGACGTTCATTTAGAACTTACTAAAGTTGAAGTTAAGCTTAAATCTAACATACCTATTAAAAAATATTCAGCTCAATCTCATGGAAGGAAAAAATACGAGGGTAGATAACTTACTTCATCCCAAGATTTTCCTTGGGCAAGACGCGGATAAACCGGCGCTTTAGGATTTGCAAATGTTATGTAGTTTGAAACTGCTACCAATTTTGGCTGCGGTAGAAACGGAATTTTAGAAAGCATTATTGCAACATATTTCTTCTAATCCATAATAATGCAGAAAGGTTGAGTTGGACTAACATTTGACAAGCTGCCAGTAAACAAGGCAAAGGAAAAGTCTGCCCTCTGATTGATCAACTGCAACTTCAGAGATGCTCTACCCGTGTTTGTGTAACCATTGTTTGAGAAGTTAGCAAATTGGTACTGCATTAGAAGAATACCAAAAATCAATAGGTTGGAGCCCTAGACTAGAATAAAACTAACACGAACATTTCACCACTCAGTCATATATTAACTTATACCTTGATTGGAGCAGAGCATATATATGGACTTTGCTCTTTACGATCATTCACATCGTAACAATTTGATGAGCTACAATGACAATCCATTTGTTAAAATTAATTACTAAACATTAGAAAGTGTGATATTAAGCATATGCAAGTGTAAACATGGAATCTGCAGAAATTTAGGGAAAATATGAAAATTACTTGAACTTGGCAGGTGAAAAAACCCCAATCCAGTCACTTTCAGATGGTTCTGGGTAATCAAGATTCACATAAACCCATTCGGTGTCCTCTCCCTATAGCCACAAAACAAAACTAAAATCAAAACATTCAGATTTCCACAAAATACAATTTGTTGCAACTTTTACTAAACTGTTGGTTTTTGCGAGTTTGAACGATACCAAGAAAAGTGTCAAATTAATATGAAAAGGCACAAGCTAGAATAAAATCATCCCAGTCAGACATACTTAACTTACTGGAATAAACTATTTAGTCACAACAATGACAAACTTTAAAAACCCGAGCTTTTTCCCATGTTCTTCTAAAGAGTTAAAAAACTGTGCTTGAAAAAAAAAGGCGGGTTCTTTCTGCCAATAACTATAATATCTTACATGTCAAACTGATCAATCAAATTCATTGCAACTTATATGGAACAAAAATTGAGTCTTTACCACACAGTCTCTGAACATTTAAATACTACTATCAAACACCACAAGATCAAAATTTTCAAGTCCCACTCCCTCTATTTCCAAATTAAGATGGCATTTTCTAAAAGCGCCTGCTAATATTAAGCAACTTCACAAAATTTGAACATATTTCCATTTATTCAATAAAAAGTTTACCAAACTAAGAGGGCATTTTCTAAAAGTACCTTAGAATATTAAGCAACTTTGCAAAATTTTAACATACTTCCATTTAGTTGATATAAACATTTACCAAATTAAGAGAAAATTTTCTAAAAGTGCCTAAGAATATTAAGCAACTTCACAAATAATTAACGTATTTCCATTTACTTAATCAGTTTAACGATTGACAAGACAACTGAAATAGGTAAATTTAATGAATATTACACATTCAAGTTACAGAGAAGGTCTATTTCTAAGGGTCCGTTTGGTAACAGATTTTTTGGTCCAAAATCATATTTAAAAATCCACTGAAAATCTAGATTTTTAAATTCTGGATTTTTTTTAGCTTTTTCAGCCTAAAAAACCGATTTTCAGAAGCTAAATAATCTGACTATCCAAACACCCACAGATTTTTAAAATCCAAAATACAAAAATCAACTAAAAAAATATGCTGCCAAAGTTACAATCCAATAGTAATACATACTAATTTATCAGTAATTTGAATTATAGTAAGTAAATGAAACAGTAAAACAATCAACTGAATATATTTACCCAAAAGGCCTATAACCTGGTTAATTAAATGCCAGAACTAAAACTAAAACTAAAACTAATTCTAATTTTATTTACTTGCTTACATTCAAGCCAAGTAAAGAAGGGTGAGCCTTAATAGAGGCTTTATCATGCAAGGCTAAAATCGTTTTTTCTATAGCTATTGTTGAAAGTGGCTGTACATCATTTATATATATATGAGCAGAACTTGAATTTAAATAAATAAAAAGGAAAATAGTAGCTGCTGCTACTAATATCTCCATTTTTTGTTTACTTCTTCAAGAGAGAGAATAACATGTGTGTGGACTTTAATACTTTATAATTGGGTTTAAATAAAATATTTATTTAGCAACTATGGTTTGTGGAATTTTAAAGCGTGACAGATTTGGTCCCCAAAAGGTCAATAGCTTAAAAAGCAAGATAAAGAGGATGGGCCATTTTACGGTCTTGTAGATAGAGGTGTTTAAAAAAACCGTCAACCATTGAACTCGAACTGATCCGTTGGTTTGTTTTGGTCTGAATCTATATGTTTTGGGTTTGGGTTTGAGTTTGGATTAGAAAATTTTTAAATCGTTTGGGTTAGGGTTAACTAATCAAAATGTGGACCGAACCGCAAAAACCGTTAAGACCACTAAAACCAGTTAAGTATAAATATTAAATAACTAAGTATATAATATATTAAGAAAAAAGTATAGTAAATTTACATTTATCCTATCCTTTTTTTTAATTGCATGTATAACATTTGGTGAGTTTTATGGATTTTGTTTTACTTTTTCATTTGCGGATATAATTTACTACGTTGTCTTTATTGTGATACAGTGACAACCCGAAATTCAATTTGAAACCGAATCGGACCGTTGAACCTGAAACCCAATCTGAAACCGAACCAGACCATCATTGGTCTGGTCTGATTTGGGTTATAAAGTTACATTGGTTCGGTCCGGGTTATATATTCCAAACCAGTTTCAACATGGTCCGGGATTGGGTTTAGCCAAAACTGTTCCAACCCGGACCATGAACACCTCTACATGTGGATATGCTGTTTAAAGTAAAATAAAAGTTGAGCATCCACAGCCTAGCAACGCCACTATTCAAATTTAACAACAAAAAAAAACCTTTTTTTTTAAATTTTTAGATAACCGTTATAATATTACATAAATTTTCAGACTCTTTGTTATTATTTCTATTATAAATAAAGTATATATTTACATTTTACTTTCTTTCTCTTTTCATAAACTAAGCAAAAGAACTCACGCACCTACCCAAATACCCGCAAGGTCGACAAATTATTTAGTCCTCTCTTGGATATTAAAAGTCAAATGTAGTTATGGGGCATATTATATCTATTTACTAGTAGAGAAGTCAAATCTAGTTTCTCTCTGTTCTAGAAATTGTAAACAACTTATTAATCTATGAGGCAATTAACAAAAACATATCATATCATTATTATATTAACAAAAACATACATTAATAATTTAAATTATCAAAAATATACTTATATATATTTATTATTTCTCTAATTCTAATCAGACCATACTCTAGCTTCTCTCTCTAATCTAACATATCTCTCTAACCGCAACTCTTTCTCTCATCGCGCATCTCTCTCTAACACACGATAATCGCACATATTTCTAACACGTGCTAATCATTTCTCTCTCTCTAAAAATGACTAAAAACTCACAAAATATTCATATGCTAATTATAAAACGTTATACCTTAATTTTAAAATTTCATACCCTAAATGTTATGCATCACAATCAAATATCTAAAAAAAGAGTTTATATCCTAATTTTAAAACTCCATACCCTAATTTTAAAACTTCATACACTAATTTTAAAATTTCATACCCTAATTTCAAAACTTCATACCCTAATTTCAAAATTTCATAACCTAATTTTAAAATTTCATACCCTACATATGGATTTCTCTCAATATTGTACATATGGATTCTCCTCTTTCAACTTGAAACTCACAAAATTTACAATAGTCTCAAATCTCAATAAATAGAAAACAATCTCACCAATTCTATATATTTTTCATATATTACGGGGTATCAATCAGTGTAATATTTGTGTATTACGTATGTATATATCTGTATTTATATGTATATGGATGTCTATATAATCTAAATGGTGTTCGGTAGTCAGTAGCGGATTTTCGTGATGGAGAAGGAAAGAGAGATAGAGTGTGATATGAAAGAAAGATACAGAGAAAAATGGATGTGAGAGAGAGAGAGTAAGATGAGAGAGATGGCATAGTCTTTTTTGAGGACTCAGATTACTCATCTGAGACTCAAATTACTTATTTGAGGACCATAAAAGATTTCAAGTCCAAGTCACATATTATTTTTATTTATTTTTTTAATTCATTCCACTCAATTTCATTACAAAATAAATAACTCTAACAGCACTTCATTACATCTCATTACACTTTATTTATTTACAAAATAAATAAATTTACCTACTCTATTACACTATTAATTAATACATTCCTCTGTTTTTTTTTCATTCAAACTAAATACAAAATTAAAATATTTTATAATCATAATATTATATCAAGTTAACACTTTCAAGTAATTTATATTTTGCACTTTTTTATTTATTAATTTTGTTACTTCCGAATAAATAATTAAATTGTCAATGAAATTGAGTGGAATGAATTGAAAATATAAATAAAAATAAGATGTGACGTGGACTTGGAATGCTTTATGGTCCTCAAATAAGTAATTTGAGTCCTCAGATGAGTAATCTGAGTTCTCAAAAAAGACTCTGCCGAGAGAGATACCGAGAATAATTGGTGAAAGAGAGAAGAATGGAGGAGAGAAAGAAGAATGAATAGAGAGTAAGATCAGAGAGAGAAAGAAAGAAGAGAATAAACAACATTAAATTTGTTTGGTATGTTTTTTATAATGAAAAGTTTTTGGGTATGTTTTTGTTAATTTAGTTTAAAAAGTAGTATGTTTTGTTAATTTATCCTTGATAAAAAAGTGTAACTATATTTTGGAAAAAAAGTGATAAAATTTGACAGACTCAACAATTTTGGGTTGACTTATTATAATAGTATGATACATTTTTATTTGTTTCAAGTTTTTAATACATATTTATATACTCACTATTGTGATATTTATAGAATATTGGGTAAATTTTGGGTGAACCTGGTGCAAAATTAAAAATAGTACAATGTACTAAGTATATTTATTTTGTTTTGTTTAATTTTAGAACCGGCTTATAGTAACTTTTAATTTCGCTCTTATGTTTACATGAACAGTTTATAGTTACATTCGGATTCATTCTAAACTTACCCATATTTTTTGGATTGATTTATGTAGTAGATAAATTGAATAATAAGATTGAGGTGTCTTTAAATTTCAGGCTATTTTTTGTATACAAGATTATTTTTCTAACCAAATTATTTTCTAACAAAAAAAAAAATGAAGTAATGTCAATTTATATAATTTTAATTTTGTGATTTCTCTCTTGTATAAAGACTCGAGATCGAAGAAAATATATATTTAGTTGAATAATATGTTTTTTGTGTATGTCAATAAACATTTCAAATCGTTTACCAAATGATGTACCTAATATATAATGGATCCGAACTTCGTATTGTCGAAATCAATTTGTAATTTTACTTTGAATTTGTAGCAACATTAATTTTGTGTCATATTTTTTAAATTGATATAAATTTTAACTATGTGATAAGTATTAATGTAAACCGTGCCCCTCCAAAAAAAAATCTGGATCCGCCCCTGCGCCTACTCATATGTGATCTTATATGTCCTCCCGAGTCCCGACCCTGTGTGATCCAGTCTTTACTTGATCCATTCTAATCTTTTGTCCGTCCAATCTAGTTCGACATTGTTTTAGAGAGAAAGTATTGAACGTAAGAAAATCAGCCAGATGTGACTGAACCAAAAAGAATATTTATAAGTAAAAGATTTGACATTGGAGTATAATAAAAAGCTAGACAAAAAAGACAAGAAAGCCCCCTAAAATAGATATCTTCATATAAAGGATAATCATAAAGGGATGAAACAAGAACCCGGAGAAAATATTATTTCTACCATTTAGGTAAAAACTCTAAACTGAATACATTTACCATATCCACGAAGCGCGAATCGAATCATTAAACAACATTCCACTGGTAAAAAGGCAAATGAAAACCATTACAAAAAGTATCATATAGCGACATGACTTCAAGATTACATTTTCGTCAGCTATACCAAAGAACACCACCATTGGATATTAAATATAAGTACGATACGTAAGATCAAGAACTGATCTTTCGTTGTTGAATTCCAACTACAATGAACTAATGGCGTTTATTGAAAAAATCTTCAACCTGTTTGAATTGATCAAGCTTGCACCTAGTTCCCCCGTCCATGGATATCAAACTTTCATAATAAACACAAATTCGGAAATCCAAATCGGCTGCTGTTGGTCCAACATTCCTCAATTCTTGAGTATTTATATCATACAGTGCAATTTTGGAATTAGTATTAAAAGGCTCAAAAGTATTTGAATCATTAATCACCAAAATGAGACCTCCCTTCTCCCAAAAATCGAGTGGCCATATGAAACGTTGAAAAGACCCAACAGAATATTGTTTAATCCAAATACCTGCTTCTAACATCACCCAAATGTCCACCGACAAGTTATCACTTCGCAGCAGAGCAACACGTTCTTCACAGACTGCCATGGTGTTACTAAAACAACAGTAAGACTTTTCAAGTTTAGAGATATTTGGACCCGGTACTGCTTGGAAATTCTCATTCTTAAAGTCGAATACAATGACAACTCCATGATTATAAGCCCACCAATAATAAGTTCCATCAAGAAACAAATTGTGACCGAATGAATAATCACTTAGGGGAAAATCGCCAAAATCTAAGTTTCTCCATGTGTCAGTACGCAGACTGTACACGGAAGCAAAGCAGTGAGAGTCCAAGTTACTATCATGAAGTGTATTCCAAAAAGTCCTACAGAGAACCACTCTGTGATCATTTGTCATGCAATCTATACCAAATCCAACATAACTAAAATCTACCTTATAGTGAGGTAAAATATGAGGAGGTGGTAAAGGAAGTATTTTGAAATCCATCAAGGCAGGGTTCCACAACACTAAGCGTTCCCCGGTATCGTGAAGACAATACAATCCATCAACAGGCCCTTCCATATCTGGAGGATAATTGTCGAGATGTAGATAACAAATATCCCTATATGTGGTGCTTGATTGGGTTATGTCATTTAAAATTGCATACTTGAGTACTCGAGTTTCTAGTTCGAAATATTGGAGGAGAAAGCAGTTTTTTTTCGTTTTCTTTTGGTATTGAAGATGAATGTATGCAAAACTAGAGTCTCTAATGAGACCATACCAGCGCTTACACACACATTTTGCCTTTAACAGAGTCTCCACAGAGCATCGAAGGAAAATCTCTATCAACAAATCTTCTAAAAATTTGGGAATTTCATAATAGTTGCCAATGTCACTTGCCATTTTGAACTCACCTCTCCTTTTTGTTTCTCTGAATCACAATAATTTCTCAAATTTTAGCTGCTTGCTACAAAAAAAAGAAGTAATTAATTCATTATAGAGAGCAGTATTATGTTGAATTCATTAACTTATGACCATACCTATAATCAAGCAAACTAGATTACAAAAGGAGAATGCATTTTGGAACCTGTAGCAAAAAGAACAAAGATCTCTATTTTTTGATTGAAATGTTGGTGAATGAAGTAAAACGATAAGTTCAAACTCCAAAGTAATAAAAACAGATCATTTAGAGAGCCTATATATGAATGGTATCAGAGTTCTGCCTAGAGAGACCAAAACACATTCTTATTTTTAATAAAAAAAAACACAAAACACATTCTATTAAAAGAGCATAAACCGGCAAAAAACGCATGCAATCAGTTTAAACGATTGACTAAAGCCTACAACTACATTTGGTTCTGTAAAAGAAAAAAAAAAAAAAAAACCGAGAAAAATTAAATTATATAAAGGATAGATCGAGAGCAGAAAGGACTTGTGATTTCTACATGTTAAGGTAAAAGAAAGCACAAACACCAAAAATAAAACTGCGATCGTGAGCACCAGAAATCATTTAATGAATAGAGTACTTTCAACAAAAGATAACATTAAGAGAGAAAGAAAACACCGATGAGTGATGTTAGTTTTGAATATTATTTTTTCGCCTTAATAACAAGACCAAATTTGAATATTGAAATTACGGCGCAAGCACGGAAAAAACTATGTACAATGGTTTGAGCAGAATCATTTAAGGATTTAGCTAGAGGACATGTTAAATTAGAGAAAATTGTAATCAATCTAGTAAGTATGTTGTACAAGAACGAAAAGACATATTAAAGGTTGGTAATGAACAAAAAGTTGCTTGGGAAGCAAATATCGTCAGCAAACATGCGATAATTAATCAAGCAGTCATACGGTAATATGTAAATAAGTGAAATCTGTAATATAACTACTTTACTAATGGAATAGAAGACTTTTATATGTTACCATCAAAACTAGGGTATCGGGAGGGGGAGAACTAGTAGCCTTCCCCATCAATTTCAATCTAGACAGTTAAAAAATAGCAGATTATTTTTCAGAAAATACGCCCTTCTTATGATTTTTCAGGCTCTTCTTAACAAAATTTAAATGCATCGAGATATTTTGCATGACATGTGTACTATAATTTAAAGAGCAGATTATCTTTCAGAAAGACCTCCTTTTAAAATAACATAATCTAGAGTGTTTTGATTAAAAAAAACTTTACAATCTAGAATTATATGTTTAACATAAGTAATTGAAAAGGGGCAAATGCATGCATACCAGAGATATCACCAGCCCTATTAAAATATTAAAAATTCTTTATACACATCCATTTAACAATTAGGAAAACACAAATCGGATTTGAATCACTACTATAAACGATAATATAAATAACATCACAAATCGAACACCCAATAAGCTCTTGCTCCCAAAAAAAAGAAGATATCTTTAAGCTGACGACCCAATCATAAAGGTAACTATGTTACTGATTGGTATGAAAATTGTGACCAGACTCAAGTTGGTCAGTTAGCTTCTCTTGTTCCTTTCCTTATTTTCTGGGAAATTTGGATGAGTAAGAACAATAGTAAATTTGATAATGTGAATATGTCTGCTTTAGACATCATTAGCAAGGTTAATAGATGGCTTAGGGAGTTAAATAAATTTTTGAAACCCAAGTTACCTGCTCATAATTTTCAGTCTGGCACCTTACAATCCCTGCTAATTAATCATAAAGCTTGTAAAATGCAAATTCCTAAGCTTGTTGCTTGGAGTTGTCCACCTTCACGTAGGTTAAAGCTTAAATGCGATGGTTCCGCATATGGCAAACCGGGCAATAGTGGATGTGGAGGTATTTTGAGAGACGACAAAGGTGCATTTATTTCTGCCTTCTCTAATAATCTTGTTATCCATACTAACACATATACAGAATTAATGCCTATTAGGAATGGATTACTTATCTTTTATAGTCTAGAACTTTATGGCATATTAATCGAAACCGATTCTGAACTTATTTCTAATTGGTGTAATAAAGGAAATGATCCAAACCCTAAATTTAATGATATGGGGGTGACATTTGTGAACTAATGAATTTTGCGAATTGTGAATTAAAGCATGTTTATAGGGTACAGAACCAGGTAGTTGATTCTTTAGAAAGCTATGAGCTAATGGCGATAATGAAGTCTGTTTATCCACTAGAGAGCTCACAAAAATCACTCAGGATGTTTACTTGCTGGACCAGAAGGAGACCCCTTGCCTTAACGGGAGTATTTTTACTACTTGATTTGCTAGATTGATGGTGAGATACAAGACATGGAAGCTACAATTTGATGCTACACAAACGAAGACATTAGAAGATAACTTGCTGTTTTTCCAAATCTTTATACTGCTACAACAGATTGTATTTGCAATACTTTTGGTTGTGCTTTTTGCTTCTCGTTAAATCTGGTAATCCCCTCTTTTTTAGCTTTTAATCTAGCCCTTTAACTCTGATTTTTAGTCACGTTGATCATGTTGCTAGGGAGATACAAGGATATGCGTCATAAGCAGTAAAGAGCATGTTCAAATGGATTTTTTTGGGTTTAAAAGTTGAGAATTTAAAGTTTTAAAGTTGTAGCTTTTTACAAATCTTAGCATGCTAGTTCCATATTATAGATTTGTTGAACAATGGGTTCAATAATTAATTTTAATTATAAGTGTGATTATGATTTAATGATTTTACAATTCGATGATATAATATTTGATCTTTTTTAATAAGAGAAGATGTATATTTCAGGAGTTAAAATGATAGAGCGCTCAATAATGAAGCCATCGGTTCAAACGAAAGTCGATTCGGAGTTCGAACGAGCAAATTACGAGTGTTTCAAAAAGCAGCAAAATCAGTCCAGAAATCTCGATCGATCGAGATAAAGTCTGATCGATCAAAAATGGTCCAAAAAGTTCCAGTGAATATTGATCCATCAAGATGCATTTCGTTCGATCAAAATTATAGCAAATACAATTTTTCTCTAGAAATCTCGATCGATCGAGATTCAGTCCGATCGATCGAGATTCAATCCATTTCAAAAAAGTTGTTTTTTACATTTTCGGAAATCAGCCATTACCCATTGTATAACACACCCAACTACTCTAAACGGTCATATATGAACCAATGGACATTTTGACTATTCAAATACACCCCAATCCCTCTCCAAAATACATCAATCACCATCCTTCAACCTCTCTCTATCTTAAACACTTAAAATCATCATTGTTGAGAAAAAGCTCGAAAAGAGGGAAATTGAAGAGAAATCGATTCAAGCTCAAATCAAGATCAAACATCGTCAAATCTCACAAATTAGCTTATTTAGAAGCAATCAAATTGTGTGTGTTGTTTTATTTTCAATAAATTTGTAAAGAGCAAATTATAAGCTCATTTGTGAGTGAGTGTTTGGGTAGAAACTTTTAAGTCAAAGTGTTGGTTAAAAGCTCTATGTTAAACACTTGGGTACTCATAGATTGAGGAGGAGTTGTTGACTCGTAGACGTATATGCTTGCACTTGTATCAAGAGTAGAAATCTCGGATAGAGGGTGAGCAAATCGATTGATTAGTTCGGTAGGATTTGTAATCTTGGAAAGAAGATTATAGTAAAATACTCGGTAGCGTGAATACCGAGGATATGACGTAGGCGGGTTTGCCGAACCTCTATATATCGTGGTGTCAATCTCTTCACTTACTATTTACTTTACTTAACTTATATTATTTGTGATTGTGTGCATGTTTCAATTTATTCATAGATTATTATCGCATATTTATTGTCGCAAATATATATTGAGCTAGTTAGTTTGTTAGTTGCGCTTAAAATTTTAATTCCGCCAAAAACGTATAAAAGCTTATTCACCCCCACTCTAACGTTTAGCCGCACGGGCCAACAAACTTTTTGTTAACTCATTAGCAGTTTATAGTTTTCTACTTTACAGTATTTTTACTGACTTTTGCCGGAATAGTATGGGGGCTTGGCCCACGAATGAATATTTCTTTGGTTACGTTTAGTAATAATAAAATTGACCGGATAATGATTTAAAAAAAAGTAAAACATAGTAACCAATCTAAAAAAAATGTTCACAAATTTAAGCGTCTGTTACAAATCAGGAGGAACCGTATTTTTTAAAATTATTATTAGACCCAATCATAAAGTACTAAGTAATTTGTTTTAACCCTATAACTCTGGGTCCGTCCTTCTGCAGGTCGAATTAAGCTCAACGTCGACGGTAGCGTTCTGGAAAATGCAGTCGGTATATGTAGGTTATTTCGTGATGAAAATGGAATGTGGCTAGCGGGATTTACCGGTAAATTAGAGCATCGCTCACCGCTAGAGACGGAGTTATGAGCCATATATTGAGGTCTGACGATCGCCCTGACTAAAGGTTTCGCTAGATTTGATGTGAAATCGGACGCAACGTAAAGCTCATCACCGATTAGACGTCCGTAAATTGCCTATTCTTTGGACTATTTATGGACATAAAATTTATGCTAAGTAAATGTGATGTTCTCATTACATATTGCTCTCGTGAGGGGAACATGTGTGCGAACCACTTGGCCAAAAGCGGAAGAGTCATGACCGAAGAAATTTAAGTATGCGAAGAGGCCGCTAGAAGTTTAACAGATTTGTTGTTGGAAGACACGGGGGTTAGCGCTTCGCTCCTGTTTTGTTAATTTTTTTAATTTCTGTTATACAAAAAAAAAATTAAGATTTGTATTTTACAAAATCTAAATCACAAAAGAGGAGAAAAAGGAAACTAAAAAATAAATAAAATAAAAATACCATTCATGCAAACCAGGTGCATACTTTTACATACATGCATACATATTTAAATAGATACACATAGATGGAGTCATCACCTAGAGAGGGGAAGGCTATATTCCTGGACTGCTAGACATGATCACGCTATTTTTTGGTTGTAAATCTTAAAAACTTATTTGATTCAACAAAAGAATAAATTCATTAAATAGATAGAGAGAGTAACTGATAAATATAATGCTTAACACGTTCTAATGTCACTTATTCAACTTCAACTGCTTCGTTGTAACGCATAACACATAATAAAAGTGTAAACCATTGCTTTTTTAACAAATGAATATAAAAACGCATAATAAAAGTGTAGGTCATTAACTCTACATGTTGTTTGGTTCGGTTCGGTTTTAGCTTACCCAACTGTAATATGTTGTAATCCTATAACTTCAAGAATAAAAAAAAACAGTAAAGTAATATTTGTACTTTATAAAATCTAGAATCCCATGGGGCTATATTCCTGGACTGCTAGCTAGACATGATTAACGCTTATTTTTGGTTGTAAATCTTAAAATCTTATTTGATTCAATAAAAGAATAAATTCATTAAATAGATACATAGAGAGTGTAACTGATAAATATAATGCTTAACACGTTAATGTCTCTTACAGGTGGATCCATCCGTTCAACTTCAACTACTCCATTATAACGCATAAAAAAAGTGTAAGTCATTGCTATTTAACAAATGAATAGAAGAAAACAACAATGTTAGAGTCTCGAGTGAAGTGTTTTTTTAACTCTACATGTTGTTTGGTTCGGTTCGGTTTTAGTTTACCCATAAAATGATAAAATAGTAATATGTTGTAATCCTATAACTTCAAGAATCAAAAAAATCCAGTAAGTAAGATTTATATTTTACAAAATCTAAATCCCAATAGGGTAAAAAAGGATCATAATAATATTCTCATAATAAAAGGAAACTGAAATAAAAGAAGAAGAATACCATTCTGTGAACCAGCAAGAATCATAAGTTATTTCCAGTGATATACATACATGCATATATACGTTATGAAGTGATTTATAAAGGGTTGTCTGTTTTTTTTTTTTTTTTTTTGAACTAATAAAGGCTTGTCTGTTTGGACGAAACTATTTATTTATATAAAAAAGAATTAGAGGAAAATCTGTTATATAGTGTGGGGATATTTAGTACATCGTGTTTGTAATAAATAAATTAGTTTTTCAGCGGGTGGATATTAACCGGATAAATTGACGTGCTCGATTTCCACCTATAATGAAATTAATTATTTGAGAATGACATTTAATCTTCTTTTTAATGATTAAACGGACTAACATATATATAAACGGGTAAATGAAAATTAAGTTGTTGAACTTAATTAGAGTCTAAACACAATATTTGAATAATTTAAGTAATCAAATTTAGTATGTTGAAATGAATGAGTTTTTTAAAAATATTTTGTTGGTGTTTTCTTCAATATAGTTGTCATTGATATCAAGTTTTTCATTTACGTGATCAGTTTACCAGTTGGCAAGACAACTAAAATAGGTAAATTTAATAATTATTACACATTCAATTTACAGACAAGACAACTAAAAAAAGGTAAATTTAATAAAGGCTTATGTTTTATGCAAACCAAATAACATTAATACAGACGTTAATGGTACAAATCATGTCACGTACTAAAAACTAAATCTACTAAAAACTCAAATAAATATATTGAAACTTTGGTTAATAAGTCTACTCTAAATTTAAATATTAATTAAAAATAAAAAAATATATTTTTTTCTGTATTTTTAGTAGATTGAGTTTTTATTACGTGGCGTAACTTGTACCCTTTTCCACTAATACATCCGCCGTCTGTATCAAGCACAACAGATCTGTATACAGCCCAGACCTTAAATGAATATTACACATTCAAGTTACAGAGAAAGTCTATTTTTAATGTAGTTACAATCCAATAGATCATGATACATATTACATAATTTGGAATATATTAAGTAAAACAATCAGCTTATTGTGTGACATATTAGCTCACATATATATGTATATAGATATAGAGAGACAATATAGAGAGAGACAACAACATGGTCTTTATTAATCAGAATGTATATGAATGAATGTAAAATACAAGACCCCTAACCCTCTTTATATAGATAGAGAGGTAGGGTTATAAGCCCACTTGGACCCATAAAGTACAAGCCCAATAGTCCAATAATATCCTACAACACTCCCCCTTTGGACGTCTTGAATTCTTCGTCTTCATGCAGTCGATCTGAGTCGAGTTCATTCGCAATGCTAAACACATAAAAACCTTAGGGCCGGAAAACCCAGTGTGGGACAAAACCGGTACCTAGGAGAAACTGTGTAGCCGAATGATATAGGCCGAAATATCATGTAAGTAACTAACCACAAAACAGTGTGCCTCATCAAAACCTTGACAGAGCAAACCCAATGGGAAAATCTCTGATCGAAGGAAAAAGAGTGCAACAGTGGTAGTAGTAGGGGATCAACCACAAAACAGGTGCCTCATCAAAACCTTGCTAGAGTAAACCCAGTGGGAAAAAATCTCTAGTCGAAGGACAAAAGAGTACACAGTGGTAATAAGTATACAACAGGATACTCCCCCTAATTTCGGCAATCTTAAGTGAGATAAGATGGGAACGTGTCTCGCTAAAAACCTTGCCAAGGAAAACCCAGTGGGAAAAAACCTTGGTCTAAGGACAAAAAAAAGTACACGAGCATGCGACTGGATGCTCCCTCTCACTTGCACACGACAGGGTGCGAGAATTTCGACTAAGTAGTAATTAGTGCAATAAGCATTCACCTGGATGCTTCCTCTCACTTGCACACGACTGGGTAAAAAGATTTCATATTCGAATAAAGAGCACGAGCATTCGACTGGATGCCTCATTTACTTACACATGACTGTATGCAAAAAAATATAACGTGGAATAAACCGAGCATTCGACAGGATGCTCTTAAACTTCATATGTGAAGATTTATTTCGGCAAGAAATGCTAAATAGCATAATCTAGTCATGTCTCTCTTGATCGATAACAACAAGTTGTCCTCAAATAAGACAAGTGTTTTATCTGGATTGTGAGACAGAGCATATGTAATTCAAATATGGCTAATACGAGCTCGAAGCCATATACACTCTCTAGTCGTCTCATAGAGCACGAGTAGATCAGAGTGATTCGTTTGGAGTCATTCTAAAACCTCCAAGATATTGCCATATTCCTAATGGTAAAGACAGACCATGTTAGGAAT
Organism: Primula veris; assembly: GCA_963682055.1. NCBI lineage: Eukaryota > Viridiplantae > Streptophyta > Magnoliopsida > Ericales > Primulaceae > Primula > Primula veris. Next base: position 3,693,448 of record OY821745.1, on the reverse strand, counting down.
ATCCCTTATGCAGGTCTGATAAGTAACCGGCATCGGTATAACCGAAAAAGGGTTGCGTTAATTCGAGTACCGAAGGGGGTAGGTACACTCGATGACGCAAATGCGATAAACTAGCCCACTTCCAAAATTACCATAAGGTAAGGGAATGTGTCTTTAGTGCCATTTCGATGGCAGCGTGTTAGCGCGATGCTGTGTCGAGCTATACCATTCACAGCAGACGAGATGTTCGTCATAGCATATTAGACCAAGTACAATGATGCGCTTATTGTACTTAGATATGAACATCATGGTTCAATATCTCTTCATTGTCTCATCAGGGACGGACTGGGTCTATATCAATGTCTAGTGATCGAACGATCATGGGAGAATCTGACGACTTAGCGTCATGATGACTAAAACGTCATAACACCTTCTGGGTGTAGTCTGAATCATGGACTTAGATTCAATATTTACGGGACTCGATCATCAGGCCGAGTCACTACCGTGTCTTCTCAAGATCTTTCATCTCGAAGGCAAATCCAAAAATGGATCGCGTAATAAAACACGCAAGGGCATAATACTTGTTCAAGTATCCCAAGTTGATCAAGTACTCACTTAGGCGGTATACCACATCCGCTCGGATTATATTAATCCATATAGTAAACGTCTCAGTCAATTTAGATCGTGTTCCATGGTCAGGAACTACTTGATTTAAGCACATGAAGTCACACAGGGACCTTCATCTATATCTCTTTGTCTAAATCCCCATAGAGATAAAACCGTGACCACGTTCATGGCTGCATACTCAGTTTTTCGGAAACTACTAAACTGGTAAAGTAGGGGACTGTTATAATGTCCATTATGAGGAAATCAACCATCTCGTAATCAATTCCAAGGTGTGAGAGAAGCATTGCGCTACTAGGCGAGCATTCTACAATCTCATTATTCTCATCACTTTTCCTTACGAATAACCAAATAAACGAACTCGTTTAACATTGGTGGTGTTGGAGCTACAGGTCCGAACACACTTTCGCCAATGAGTCTACTTGGATTGCAAGTCTCCATTAGTCCAGTCTATTCTACGTTAACTTCAGGCAACGGTAACTGGTTCTCTGTCATAATTTGCTCATATTATCAGTCGTCACCGAATATATGAACAAGTAATCAATGACAGTCCCGTTTGGCTTCAATATCGTCTAAGATATCATGATCGACAGATATTTCAAGATTCTTAGGATGAGGAGGAAATCACACATCTCCTTGATCCTTTATGTTGAACGATGTTCTTCAAATCGATTATTTTAATGATAACAAAAATTTGTAAAACATGATAAAAGCTCATTTTGCGTACTAATCATTTATCGAGTATATCAAAGGTTCAAAAAGATAAGTATACATAATTACGAAGCCATTGGTTCAAGCGGAAACTAAATCGGAGTTGGAACGAATTAGTTACGGGGTTTCGAAGTTTGTCGAGAAAACCGAAACTAACCCAGAACAACAAAACGACTGATCAACACAAGAAACGATCGATCTATTATGTGAGTAATTCTTCCAGTGAGCTCAACCAGAAAACGACCGATCGCCAGCATAAAAACGACCGATCGTTTTATGGATGATTTCTTCCAGTGAGCACAGATAAAACACGACCGATCGTTTTACAGAAACGACCGATCGTTTCTGTAAAATTTCAAATTCCAGCTTTTAAGCTATTCCTGAAAATGGGGCGAACTGCTGCAAAAACTGCATTGAATGAACTCAACAACCAGCAACGGTCTGAAATTAATTGCTGCACCTTTGGCTCTACAAAAAGCCCCAATATTCTTTGAAGAAGCTCACCCAAGCATTCACAACTTTTAAGCAATTCTTACTAAGAAATCCTTCAAGCTTATACTACTTCTTTCTCACTTGTAATCAAAAATATTCTCGAGTATATTCTCATTGTAATCTTATAAACATCGAGAAAATATTTGTTAGTGAGTGATTCGAAATCAAACTTGTAAAAGAGTATTTTATAAACTCATTAGTGAGCGATTGATCGGGTAGAAGCTTTTCAAGCAAGTATAGCTTAAAAGTTCTAGGCTTTTCTTTCGGGATACTCATTAAATGAGGGGGAGCTTAATCGGTTGATTAAGCTCGTTAGGTTGTAACCTTTGGAACGAGATTCTAGTGAAATACTCGGTAGTGAAAATACCGAGGAGAGGACGTAGGCGCGTTTTGCCGAACCTCTATAAATCTTGCGTTATTTCTTTCCCTTAACTTTTACTTAACGTATTTATTTATCGCATATATTTATTGCTTGTTTAGATTATTTAGCGATAATTTGGTAACGAAAGAGTTTAGGTTATAAATACCACTAATTAACTTAGTTAAATACCCATAGATTTAATTCCGCGAAAAACGTACCAAAACCTTATTCACCCCCCCTCTAAGGTTTAGACTCCTACGGACCAACACTTTATAATCTCGTGCGACAAACGAGTTTCAGTTCACCACCTCTGGGGCTGAACGAATTAAGAACCTGTCAACTTCCTCATATCTTGGGAAGGACGACAGACTGACGGCCGACGACAGTGTCCTTTGCTTGGCGGGTTCGGCCAAAGCAATGTGTTACGACAGGAACACGGCGTCCGACAGGGACGTCTATCCTTGCAAGCATTTTGCAGCAGGTATAAATGATCTCGTGACATCTCATAAAGTCATTAAATGCGTCTGGCATTTAGTTAGACTTGAGGGAGTCTATGCACTTACTTATCACTAAGTGCAGTTTTAGGGATCAAGCTAAGACTGAATGGGTTATGCTACGTTACTTCACGTCGTTTCTTATCAACGGTAACGTGCAAATCTCCCCCTAACGACGGGGAGAACAGTCTTAGCGATGTCACTTTCGCATATTATGCGGTAAAGAGATCGCTTGCCAATGTTACTCTATCAAATGATAGGTATGGGATTCATAATCGACTTATGTCCCTTTCAGAGGTCCATATTTTGAACGCTATAGTGGCTCAATCAAAATATTAATTAAGCACTTCAAACACGCGTTAATATGAGACTTCTGGCTCATAACCAATAACCAGCTGGTACGCATATGGTGTTTGAGTGTCTATGAGCCTCATGACGGACCAATGCAGCAAAATAGCATAACCCCACACGGAAATATAAATCTTGGTGTGCAAGACCAAGAAATGCGTGCAATCATTTGCAGTTGCATCATCAAACTTTCCGTGAGTCCATTTGGGTCTGAACATAATCGACAGGATGTTCAATTTGAATTTCCAAACTCAAGTAATTCAAATCGAAATTTCGATTTTTTTTACACTTCGGAATTATCAAGTCAACTAGACTTTTCAGGATAATCCGGATCATGAGCCATCAACTTAATGATAGGGCTAGAAGTTTAGGAAATGCTGCATTTCTGTGGACAACAATAATCATGTGACCTTATTGTCGATGCATCAACCATAACCATTTATATTTATGGTCTGTCTTATGGTTGGATAAGTCCACAATAACTCCTTCAATTATTTACAAGAATTCTACGAGTTATTTTCGTGATCTTTACACATACTAGTCTTTCAAAGTGAGCATTAGTGGCATGAATTTCGGATTAATCACGAAATATATTCTCAGAGAGAATCCAAATGCGATGCGATTATAAATCAAGCATCGTCTTTTGACCCGGAAATATCTCATCCGGTCAATGCCACAATATCAAAATGCTCTTATCAATCGACGACAGGCGAATGATAGTACAGACAATCATGTCTTAGCATTTAAATCATTTATCATTTCGACGACAGGCGAAATGATAAGGTAACTTTAAATGCTTTAAAGAATGTGGTAGCAACCACTTGAAAGACATTTCAACTCCTCTAAAATACGCTTTTGGTCGTATTGAATGGAGGCTATGTAAAGAAATTTTAATTCTTTCATGAGCTATTACCAGATAACACTGGTTTTCTCGAATATTTTATAACTCAACAAGGTACGGCAGGACCTACATGAGTATAAGACTTCATATTTGACAAATCAATTTGGTTTTACCAAAGATTTCGATTTTGGAACGACAGGTCCAGAATCATTGTCACTGAGTACTCTTTTAGGCAAATAGTTGATGAAATTATGTGGTACACTGTTACCCACTATTTTCAAAAAAATCAACTACCCCACAAGTATTGCCTAAAATTTCATAATTTAAAGTTTGGTCACATTTGTCAAAAAAAATTTGCTCAAAACACTTTAAATTATTTCGAGAAATTTCGTAAACAGGCAAACCATAATCCAAAAGTATGTCCAAATGGAAAAATCATAATCCAAATGGAAAAATATAATCCAGATGAGCGAAAAAATGGCTCAATGATTTATCAAAATCAATAAAGAAAGGTATCAAACTCATTTGAGCCACAAAATCGGGGGTCTCAAGAGTTTCTTTCAATTAACTTTAACCACATTAGCATCGGTTTTTCCACCTTTATAATAGTTGTGAACTATTTAAGGAGTAATCGTGCATGACCTTTGTCTTTATAGCATAGAGTTGCCTCCTTGAGCATTATCTCTTGCTTTGTGACAATGGGCCATATTGTTCCTTTCAATTACTGTCTTGTAGCCACAGGTTTTCGATTTTGACGATTGTCTAAAATCTCGCCTGGCTAGGCGATTCATCGGGATCACGACAGTTCAAGACAAATAACACTTGTCTCGGTTCTCGATTCGTGGAAAAAAAATATACACGAAGAGCATTAATATCAGGCAAACAATTCGTCATTGACCCAATAGGATTAAAACTACTCACCGGGTTAATTTTTTTATCCAATAACAGATGGGCGATAAAGGAACATGGTGAATATAAATTCATGATACTGCTTATGGAATACAATTTCCAAGCTAGTATTTTGGTGAATGATAGCTCCAATATGTCAATTTCAGACATTTGTTCACCATAGACGTCATCACGTCTTAAATGTGAGGACGGAATAAAATCAACGCCTTAGCATTCATGTCGAGGGTAACAACAAATTCGTGTTTTACTCATCAAAGATGGCATTCAAAAAAAATTTGGCATCACATTTTCACACATCAGGGTGAGTAACATGTGGTGACGGATTAAAATCAACGTTTATACAGTCATTTCGCAAGTATGTTTTACGATTTTTCTCATCATAGATGGCATCCAACATGTGTTGGGAGTTCTGGATTATTTATCATATGAAACGACTAGTTTATATGTTTATGGTTTGCACAAGCACAAACTTTTTTTTTCGAAAACGACAGGTTCGAAAACATTAGTTTTGCTTTTCATGTGAATCGGTTCTCATTGATCGAACGACGGGTCGATACTGAAACACCAATTAAGCGAAACATACATCACTATATAAACACACTCGGAGAAATTATTATTTAGTCAACCCCTTTCGGTAGCTCTATTTGAACACGGTCAGGAAAGACGGTGAGGGGGTAGGCACGAATGCCTCTTAAAAACCGACCTCATTAGGAGAACGACTTCCGTCTTTATCTTTCCTAGACATCGTATCCAAATAGGTGAGCCTATTTGGGGAAGATTCATAATTTTTCCAACTTAAATGTGAATATATACGATTTTCGCTTTTTATATATGGCAATAATATTAATAATATAGACAATATCTATCTAGATTAACCACATATATATAAACAGACAGTAAATATATTTTAGGATATATCTAATCATGCAGTAGATTTGATGTTATAAACAAATCAATTTAATATTATCAATCAATCTATAAAGATTCTAACATATCAAATCAAATCAATTTAAGATTATCAATCAATCCATAAAGATTCTAACATATCAAATCAAATCAATTTTAAGATTATCAATCAATCCATAAAGATTCTAACATATCAAATCAAATCAATTTTAATATTATCAATTAGATCTAATCCAATAATTTACTGGCATATGTGATATTTATATATATGATAATATCAAAAAGATATGATTATGCTAACAAGATATCAATCAATTATCTATGTTTATCGCCATATTAATAATTCTATACATGATAGTTTTAACATGCAAGTTTCATAATCAATAAAAAAAATCACATGATTTTCCGTAATAGAATATTTCAGATATGGTAATATTATTAAACATCATCTTTTCAGAAAAAAAAATAATCTGGCAAGTCATAATCATAAGTTGGTGTATTTCGTTTTACATACAAACAATTTACTAGACTGTTTCTATCCACACGGTCCATATGTGTATTAACATGGATTAATTCATGCAAGATAGATCATGTTAGACAATAAGAAATAATTTATCATGTAGTGAGATTTTATTCCTAACATGCAGTTTAGCTTTTACACGTGAATTATATATTACGGTATATTTATCATGCTTTATTTATCCATAAAATAATACGTACGATCACATATATGGAATAAATTAAGTTTTGAATTCGGTACCTTACGTACGGTATGTTGGTGAAGGTCGATATAACAAAACTCTAAAAAATCCGGATAAACCTCAAGGTTTATAAATACCCAATATCCGTGCGTTTACCAAAAATCTCCAATATCCACGAGCGTATATCCTATTCTCCGCGAGCAAAGTGTCGATAACGTGTTGTGTGACATATTAGCTCACATATATATATATATAGATATAGACAGACAATATAGAGAGAGCCAACAACAGGATCTTTATTAATCATAATGTATATGAATGAATGTAAAATACAAGATGCCTAACCCTCTTTATATAGATAGAGGGGTAGGGTTATATGCCCACTTGGGCCCATAAAGTACAAGCTCAATGATCCAATAATATCCTACAACACAGCTGAATTTATTTACCCAAAAGGCCTATAACATAGGTAAATTTATTACCGTATTTTCTATAGCTATTGTTGAAAGTGGCTGTACATCATTTATATATATATGAGCAGAACTTGAATTTAAATAAATAAAAAGGAAAATAGTAGCTGCTGCTACTAATATCTCCATTTTTTGTTTACTTCTTCAAGAGAGAAAATATGCCTATGGATTATAATATTATATTTTTAAATAATAATTCTATTTAGCAGTCATAGTTTTGAATTGCATGCTAGAAGTTTGTGGAATTTTAAAGAGTGACAGATTTGGTCCCCATTTGGTCAATAGTTTGAACTTTGAAAGCAATATAAGAGCATGGGCTTATTTGGTCCTTTTTTGATTACCAATCATAGTTTTGATTTGTATGCTAAATTTCTTTCTCATTTTAAAGCGTGCAGATTTGGTCCTCAATTGGTCAATAGTTTGAAAGTAAGAGGAGAGGATGGGGATTTTTATGGTCCTTTACCAATTATAGTTTTGATTTGAGTTCTAGATTTTTGAAAATTTTTAAAGCGTGACACATTTGGTCCCCAATTAGACAACAGTTTGAAAGCAAAATAAGAGGGTGATAGAGTATGGGGCTTATTTCGTACTTTAGGTTTTACCAATCATGGTTTTGATTTCTTTTCCTTTATATAAAGACCATGAATTTTGAATATCTAAATTACGGCGCAAACACAGTAAAGATAATGTATAATGGTTTGGAGCACAGTCATCTAAGGAAGCAATGGACACATTAAATTAGAGAAAATTGTAGTCAATTTAGAAACTAGACTAGCCAACTAAGATGCAAGAGAACGAAAAACATGTTAAAGGTTGGTTATGAACAAAAAATTGCTTCGGAAGGAGGCGTCAATATTAAGTAAAGATCGTCAGCAAACATGCGATAAGCAGTCATACGGTAATTTGTAAAAAAGTGAGATCTGTAGCATACTTCCTTTACTGATGGAATAGAAGACTTTTATGTGTTACCATCGATAAAATTAGGTGGCGCAAGTTATCAGTATATGTTGTCATCAAAACTAGGTATCAGGACGGGGAGAACTAGTAGCCTTCCCCTTCAATTTTAATGCAAACAGTTAGAATATAGCAGATTATCTTTCAAAAAATTCGCCTTTCTTATGATTTTCCAGGCTCTTCCTAACAAAATCTTGTTACCGCCTCTAACAGATTTGAGATGAGACTAGTTCAAAAAGATGATTTTTTTTCCTAGAAATAAAACAGCATGCCAAGCTCCAAAACGAAAAACTTAAGTGCATAACTTTCAGCGAAGAAATAAAAAACTTAAGTGCATCGAGGTATTTTGCATAACATGTATACTAGTCAAAAAACATTTCTGTTTATGCATCATGAGCCCTGCAAGGATGACAGACACAAATCGGAAAATGTTCCAGAAAGAAAAAGTGACAATTTACCTCGTAGTTCTAGCATTAGACTCATCAGAGCAACTATTTTCATCCCAAATGAACAATTACAGATATCTATACCTTCAGGCTGATGCAGAATTTCATTTTAATCAGTAAATGAACAATTTGAGGCTTTGGGCTATCTCTCTAACAAAAATGAGCCAATCAGTGGCGGAACGAGGATTCCCAAAAATTGGAGGGGAAGAATTTCTCAACTTCATATAATTTTTTTTTGGTTATCATGCGCGGGGACAACATGTTTATAATTGGTAAATTGACTAAACTACATGGTAAAAAACAATTTTGCTTCCAATATTTGGAGGCTATATAGCCTTTTTCCTGGTTCCTACCTGGAATGTAATGGGACAAATCCATAAACGGAGACCTCTCTTGTGGAGGCTTTCTTAATCATTCAAACTCTTTAAGTGCACAAAAATGATATTTATGAAAGGCTACAAAAGGTTTAGAGATTGTAAATGATTTAGCTGAAAATCATATTACAAGTATGCAAGTTATATTAGACACCAAAACGGAAGCAGAGTACCTGACTCTGAGTCAGGGTTACTCTGCTTCCCACATCAATTGGATCTGCTACAGTTTAAATTTAATAACAGATCCAATGGTTGTGGAAAGCAGAGTAACCCTGACTCAGAGTCATGTACTCTGCTTCCCACCAAAACACAAAGTTAATATCGTTCCACTGGCTAGACCCTAGAGCCCCATAAACTTCAAAACAAGTGTCATTTTTTGGAGGTTTATTCAACTTTAGTGGAGTAGTAGTAATGTATTTACAATATTTTACAGTGTCATTTTTTTATTTTTATTTTTATAATCAGTTTTATTAAATGGAGAAAATGATGACCATAGGTCATCGATCAACAAAACAAGTACAATACTCTCAAAGTTCGACAATAATAACACAACTCTATATAGATGTAAGTACAATACTCTCAAAGTTCGACAATAATAACACAACTCTATATAGATGTGGCTCATTCCAAAACTGTTCCAGAGGGTCAAGTCCGTTCGCCATGACATTCTTTTTAAATGCCGTTATATTTATACGTACTCACTCTCGTCACACAAAAATAATCGGAATTTTACCATAAGAATAGTTGATGTAGTTAATATGATTACAATTCTTATTAATAAATCAAAAACTATATAGATAATTATGTATTTATCGACTAATTTAATATGGGATATAACGAAAAGATCTCATAGTAGTAGATGGCGGATCCAATGTCGATAACACCTTAGTCCGGACCGAAGATTTTCACTCTTACATTATTGGGCAAAATAAAACTTTTCGTATTGTTCATTTTTCATAAAAAAATATTTTTTATCCGTCAACTCATAGGACAGTAGTTAAATTAAAATATAACTACCGAGTACTTTATAAAGTGGGTTTTGTAATTTTGATTAGAATAACCTTTATTTTGAAACTTTTTGTGTTATTCATGAATTGAAAATGAGATGTTTAAATTGTTATCATATAATAATGACTCAGGTCATTATTAATGGATTCTTTTTATTAAATTACATATTTATGTGAGACACTAGCTAGGTTTTCGTCATAAAAGTGGCATAATATGGAAAATTAAAATTTTCGGAAACATGTCATTTTGAAAATTACAGATATCTTAATAAAATTTTAAAAAATGCGCTTAATCAATATAGAACCTACATATTCTATCTCACACGATCGCAGGCATGTACATCTTTAAAATCTCATTTGATAAATTAACCAAGATCTTCAGTCCTCACATAATCACAATTTACATGCACATATCAGGGTGTATACTCTCATATGGCGTCGACCGAACAAAGAAATATTAAACATGCAGCCTATATTCAACTGCTAGGAATTTTTTTTAAGAATAATAACAAACAAAATTCCCTTTAAATATAGTTTAATCCTTCCAAAGAACAAACAAAACAAGATAGAATCAAACTTAATAGTAAATTCATACTTCTATTTATAACATAACAAAACTACACCCGTTAATCAAAATTTATCCTCCACATACAGAGGCGATTCTTGTTTAGAGCTTAATTACGACTACCTAGTCTTCTTCGCTTTTGCCAACTTTTTCTTCTTCTTTTTCACAGCCTTAGGCACTTTAGTTTTCCGAGATTCTCTTTTCTCTTCTTTAACTTTCTTCTTATTTTCTTTCCTAGCAGCCTTTTTCTCACCTGGTACCATCGACCCATTTTCATGAAAATTTTCATGGGATTCTGCGTCACTCGAGTCTTCTTCATCTTCGTTACTATCATCACCTGTATCAGTCTCCGATTCAGTGTCATCTTCTTCACACCCATTTGCATCAAACGCGGAATCTTTATTTACTTTTATGCTTTCTTGTTTCTGTTTATCAGCTTGTGAAGGTTGAGAGCTTGAAATAGTGTGTTTAATCCCAATAATAGTCTGATAGTTTATAGTGCTTATATCTCCACCACTAGTAATTCGATCTATATCCTCCTCGGGATTCTTCACGCTGTCTAATGTTTTTGGAATGTAGGACTAAAGCAGATCCAAAAAAAAAGAGGAAAATTCAGTAAATTATTCAATTAATGAAAGGTCGTCATACCAAAGGCATGCTAACACAAGCAGACGGTTAAAGCTTAAAAAATATTAAATAAGGGATTTTTTGACTGCAGATTGTAAACAGATTGTTTGACTGCATATAAGCTGGATATTTTTATTTTGAGGAAAATGCCAAGTTCATCCAGCTTAAAACTTCTACCTTTTTTCAGGCTAAAAAAATATCCCAGCAAACCTCGGTTTTGAAGCTGCCAAACCAAAAGGCAATTTAGCTTTATAACAAAAAGGCCAAAAGGCTGAGAGCTAAAATCTGCACAAAAAAAAGGGCCAAGTACAAAATGATAAGCAGTGCATATCACCTGTACAAATACAGAATCTGCAATTTCATCTTCATATGAAAGTTCTCCTCTTGCTAAAATCTTTTCTTGAACCTGAAGTAATTCAAAAAAATTAGTCAGAAAAGTGTAAATTTAAATAGGAAGATGTATCCAAATAAGTATTGTAATATCTTGTGAAGCATGATACCTTTTCTAAATAACTATCAACTGTTTCATCGGTAATAGTAGGGTCCACTATGAAATCAAACAATTCTCTAATCGTCATCACAGCCACACCATGCTTTCTAAAGAAATCCTGTATACCAAGTTCAAATGCCTCTTAACCAAATCGACCTTATATTTGAATAAGATTATGACCATGTTTTCTAGGGGAAAGAACTCACTGACACATGAACACAATCCTCGCGAAGAAAATCGAGCGCATGAGGATGATCAAGGTCAACCGATTGTGACACGTCTATTATGTATAAGTGACCCTGGTAAACAAAAATCATATTGTTATACATGTTACCCAGATGCCGAGTAAAACTAAGAAACAAACAATTACGTAATCACGAGTAACAAACAATCACCTCAAAGTATAGAATGTTGTATTCACTCAAGTCTCCATGCACTAGCTTGCACTTTTGATACAATGTCCGCATCACTATGATCATCTATATGAAAATCATAATGAAAGATTATTCCCTTTGAAATTGAAAAGCTTGAGAAGGCACAATAATAATTTTTTACTACAAAATACAAGTGCTTTTAGAATATGACACAGACCTCCATATAACTTTCTCGTAACTTGTCAAGAGATAAAGAAGCATCTTTAAGTCGAGGGGCTGCCCAACCTGTCTTGCCTACATACAGTTTACCTAGAATTTTAGCAACTGCAAGTGAAAAGTCAAGAAAACCAAAATAGAGAGGTTGAATCGTAAATACATCAAATAAAGTGATACCCTGACCATGACATCTATGTACAGGAAAAATTTACACTAATCAATAAGTGGAAAAGGATACATACCAATAAATTCCATAACCAGAACATGAAGCCTGAGAAGAAGAGGAGTTGGGCACCTAATTCCTGCGGCCTTAAGCCTGCATTTGAAAGAAACCATGGGATAATAAGAAAATTATGGTGAAAATCTCTTCTTTTTTTTACAATTTATACATCTGATTTATGCGGCCTTAATCCATCTAAGAGCAACAACGGACCAATAAGAATATTCAGAAAAAAAGTTCTATGGGGAGCATAAGCCATTTCAGTATAAACCATGTCATCTTGCTAAAAAATATATGTCAAGAAGAAACTAATGCCTCCATTAACAGAAAACTGCGATAAACAGTAACCAAAAACATCCTATTTCAAAAGTCATTGTCAAATCAGGATAACAAGATACAGGAAAAACTATATACAAGATATGGACGCCCAAAAGAACGTCTTGCGTTTATGTAACATCTGAAAAGGAATGAGAGATTGCAAGTTAAAACTGTAGAAAAGGGTAGAAAGAAATCTATGGGGGTTTTTTTAAGGGTAAAGAAATCCATGGTAAAATCGTGCAATAATAGATCTGAAATTCGATGGATAAATCAAGCAACGATAATCCTAAAGCATCCTAGAACCTTGCAACACAAACAATTCTAAGATCACACCTGACAATTTCATTTACTTTCAACGGAAAAAACAAGAAAGGAAACAAATGGCAAATAAACCCTTCTTCAGTAATAGCACCAAGAAGAAAAGGTGCTATTCCAGAAGAACACGACTTGCAGCAAATGAATATATACCTCATAAGATTTCTCATTTCTTTTTCAGCCCATGTTTTAACCATTTTCCGAGGGTTATGCCTGCAGTATCCATGTCGAAAACGATAATCACCTTGAACGTACCGGTCTCTGTCCCTGAAATATTAATGCCACAAAATAAATCAATTTACTTGAGAGATGTTTGGCATGTACCAAGACATTGTAAGAAAGCAACTCTGACAAGTACTTATATACATCATAAACTACAATATAACCTAGAAGCCAACCCCCACCCCACCCCTATCCTTTTTTTTCTTTTTGGTTTTACCAATTATTTCTATAAGCTAAACTTGCTATCAGGTAAACAGTTGTCTTATAAAGCAAACCAACATTCTGAGGACGAATGTCAAACCATAAGAACTAGTAGTTATTTGGCTGGGACACAATTACAAATGTATTACTCAGTTACTCTTTATAAAAGTCATCTAAATACAAAGACTTTCAGTTTGATGATAGTCCTCCACCTTAGTGTTTTATTGGTCAAAAATGTAGAGAGGAGCATCTGGCAGTATTAGTATGTTAAAGAAAATATTGCATCGAGGGAGGAAAGTAGAAAACCCTATCTATACACAGCCTCTAATAAATGGAATACTAAAAAGTACCTAAGAAATGTTTATACTTTATAGGGGAAAGTGGAAACCTAATTGAAAGGACCTTAAGCTTCAGAAGGTAGACTTAATATATTTCCCTTTCAGAATAGACAACTACTTTCTCTAATACTACAAGTGTATACCCTACGAATCTAAGCACTTCAAAGTTATCAAAGACTTCAAAATAAGAGAACTTACTTAAATACAAGAACAGAGGTCTTATAAATTTTAATTGCCATCTCTTGACCATCAGTCTTCGTTGCATGATAAACATTTGCCTGAAAACAAAAAGGTTCAACATAAGCCCAAGCAATATATCTATTTTCTACAATACTGAAACAATATAAAAAATCCTTTAAGCTGATCAAGAGAGAGAGAGAAAGCGACAAAGGGTTGCTTACTTCTTTCCCCGTGGAGATACAACCATTGATGTCATGAAATACTCCGCGATTTAGCATTTTAAACAAGACCATTCTGGTTCTGGGATCGATTGCCTACAAACAGAAAAAAAAGATTCAGCAGCAACTGACCAAATTGTTTGCAGTAGATCCAATATTAAGATAGCACCACGTGCTAACTGCTACGTCATACTCGGCACCAGTACATTGTAAGATACTAAAGGAAAAATTCTTCGACAAGTCAAAAGAAGTCTGATTTACATAAAACAAAATCATATAATGGATTGAAAACACAACATGAGTCAGAAGGCACAAGGGTGAAAAAAAAAGGATTTATATTTATTTTTATTGACAAAAGCTAATGAATTTTTATGCAAGTATGTAACCTGCTCAACAGTGGCACGATCTGCTTTCTCGGTAGTTTTAGTTTTACCAATGGCCATATCTCGAACACTTCCTCGTATAGCAGTTGTAACAGAGTTAGCCGTTCCAACATTTAGCCTCCCTTCCCACTCCTACACCATCAAATGATAAAAAAATCACTAAATAATGGAGAAACAGAACATGCTAGCCATATTAAAACTACCGGAAAAAAAAACCTCAGATATAATTCAAACATTATTCTGAATACACGAAATTACTGACGTTATCGAAGTCAGTCAACAATGAATGGACATGATAGTAAAAAATAAGATCTCTCTAAGTTTCCAGTTCCAAAACAAACAAATCAGCACATTGACACAATTTCCCATTCAGATCTTCATTACAGCTTAATTTGACCCAATAAGATGTGTATTTTTCTTTTCCTAGTTTTTTCCCTTTTTCTGACTCTTTGGGATTAATAGCTCTACTGACATCTGTCATAACTTCGGGACTTTTCAAGAGAAAGTGATCATATAGCGCCCAGTTGGTAAAAAGGAACACACTGATAGAAAACAAAATCGAATTTCTAGAAATCACAAGCCACTTTTTTTTCCTATGAGCGAAAAATAAATAATTTGATGACTTAGAGCAAAATTAGAACAAAACTTTCACTTCTCTCTATTCATAATACAAAAATGGGAAACAAATCATTAGTGCCCAATCTTTAGCTGTACTTGATTTAGTATACTTATTAAACTGCATACCCGACTGTTTCATATAGTTTAGATACAAATGCAGACTCTGCTAGAAAATATAACCTCTTTTGTCTTTGAGCTCCTGGACTCCACCTTGAGCTCTAACCATGATAGTATTACAATTATATTCTCAGTGGTGAACTTATTTCTCAACAAAAATAAATTCTACTTCTAGTCACTCCTATGATAACTCTCACTCCCGTAACCCATATAAATTCTACTTCTAGTCTCTCTTATGATAATTTTGACTCCCTTAATCCAGTTTTTTGCCCAAATACTCATATACCTAGAGCTTATAAGCAACTTAGCAAAACTGAACTTAGGTGACTCTTGGAACACTATATTGAGCAAGTGTAAATGTCGAAACACACAATCAAAGGCATAGCTGAAAGGTTAGGGTGCTAAGTTAGAAAACCTAGTAACATTGATTAAATATGCACAAACCAGGGGAATAAAAAAAGGGTAGAGAAACATACCTCTAGAGGAGCAGCTCTGATATGGCCGGTGAACTTCTGGTTCCGATTTGCTAACGGTTGGAGAGATGACATGGCGAGACGAGAGTGGAGCCCGCCGTGAGCATTAGGCCGCCGCTGATATAGTGTGAAGGATCCGTCCACCACGTCTTCACCACCCTTAGAGTCTAGGTAATCCAAGGCGTCTCCGATTTCGGAATCCGATGAGAACAACAGCTCATCGTCGTCTTCTTCATCTTCTTCTGCGTCATTCACCACAGCAGCTACCAATTCCACTGGCTTTTCTTCAACTACCGCCATAACGCCCTAGAAAAGAATAATCTTTTTTTATTAATCGGGTATAGCACTTTTACTAACCTAGCAGACAGCAGACTATTTAAAGTTTATTTGTTTGTAGCTTCTAAGCTAAAAGCAGAATTTTTTTAACATGGGGATAAAAGCTTGCTGTTATGAGCATTATTATTTACTAAGAATGTAAAATACACAACTAATACCCAATAAAGATGGCTTATTGCATATTATAAATTTTGAAGATGTGAACGATCTAGTTTATGCTTTTAAGCCAAAAAGTTGGGTTTTTTAAATTGGTAGAAAAAGTAGCTGCTGTGAATGTGTTAAGGCGTACAGTATGATGCACAGGTGGTCAACAAATGAAGCTGGCTCCTCGCATGAAAAAAGTAATTAATGATGAGAACGACCCGGTGACGCTTTAAAGTTAAAATCTGAGATATTGTTAACATGTCAAAAGGCTAGTAATCTCTGAATGACTCTAAGATGTTTAATTCACAATTTGCGGCCAAAAAATTAAGGTGGCTTATTACATAATAGAAAAAATAAATTGACCCTGAGAACAACCCAATTGAGCTTTTAAGCTAAAAGCTGATATTTTCTTTAACATGGTAAAAAAGCTATCTGCTTTGAATACTTCTAACCTGCTGTATAATACAAAATTAGTGGGCAGTAAAAGAAGCTGGCTTGTTGCATAATAGAAAAAATAAATCAAAGATGAGAATCGCCAAGTTGATGCTTTTAAGCTAAAAGCTCGTTTTTTTTTTAACATGGAGGAAGTTAGCTTAACTGTAGAATACACAAATGGTATGCAACAAAATAAGCTGGCTTATTGCATATAACAAAAATTGAATCTAAAAACGACCCATTGATACTTATAAGCTAAAAGCTGAGATTTATTCACATGGCAGAACACCAAGCTGCTTAGACAGCTTTCGATTTGTATAATACACAATTGGTGATCGAAACAAAAATCGAAAGAAAGAAAAATTAACATGGTAGAAGCTAGCTTTACTGTATAATACGCAATTGGTACGCAACAAAATAAGCTGGCTTATTGTATACAACAAAAATTTTAATCTAAAAACGATCCGTTGATAATTATAAGCTAAAAGCTGGAATTTATTCAACATGTTAGAATACCAAGCTGCTTAGAATTCTTCCCATATGTATAATACACAATTAGTAATAGAGACAAAAAACGGAATATTTTTTTCCCAACATGGTAGAAGCTAGCTTAACTGTATAACAAAAATTAAATCTAATAACAACCCATTGATACTTATAAGCTAGAAGCTGATATTTATTACATATAACTTTTCTAAATTGTATAATACTTACAAAATTGGTGGGGCAACAAAAGAAACTGTACCAAACCAAAAATTGTTTTTTTTTAATATGGTAAATATGTAAATACCTTGTGTTTATAAACAGATTAAAATGAAGATAAAAAAGTAACACATACCTCGGTCATAGAGAGAGAAAGTAAGAGAGAGAGAGAGTTTTCTGTGTTAGTTTAAAAAGAGTAATAATAACATAAACCCTAGCAGCAGTTTAATTTTTTTACCGCCTATTATTTTAGGAATTTACTTTTACCCAAATTAATTTAACATATTTGCAGTTCATGAAAATGAAATTATATTATAAATAGAGGTTGTGTAGCATTAACACGGATTCGTGTATCGGCACAATAATTAAATAATAATAAATATAAATTTATATATATATATATATATTTATACTATTATTTTATGTCAACATTCTTTATAAAGTATTGAAACAAATATTTATAAAAAAAACTCATTCAATTACACAAATTGCAAATAAAATAAATACTAAATAAAACTGCTATGTTACGTTAACTGTCATCCCACTTTCAAATTCATTTCTCCTCTTCTCTCCCTGTCTCTCCAATTTTTTTACTATTTCAGGTATGAAAACTTCCTTTTTTTTCCAATAATATTATTGTTATTAATTTATGTGATTTCAATTTTATGATTGTCAAGTTTATATTCAATTTAATTAGTATCTATGAATATAGGTTACCGTCAGAGCAACGCATCGCGTGAGCAGGTTCGCTAGTGTATATATATATATATATATATATATAGTTTAGGAAACAAGAAAAATAATAAAGATATTAATTGCAACAGATAAATCAATTACGTTTTTAATCTTAATAATTATTTATTTTTTAGATGAAACTGTAAAATTTGAAAATACTTACTTATGAGATTGCTCAAAGGAATTGCAAGCTTACTTATGAAATCTATTGTTGTGAGATCAAACTATTTGGTAAACCAAACTAGAAAGGAAAAAAATTGTTAAAGTGAAACCGGATAATTATTACAAGGCAAAATAGCATAATATACCTATAAGATTGCACAAAGGAATTGCAAGGTTACTTATAAAATCTATTATTGTAAGCTCAAACTATTTGCTAAATCAAACTAAAAAAAACATTGTTAAACTGAAATCGGATAATTATTAAATCAATAACACAGTAAAGATAAATCCCTTAGAATATCAATAACCCTACCATCATCCTTAAATTTGAAGTAAATATGCTACTTTTACTAGTTTAACCATTGATTTACACTTTAGGCAGAAACTCAATTAAGTATTAGTTTTTTTATTCTATTAATAATTTATCTATCCATTATTTCATATTTTAATCCATTTGTAACTACTATATTAAATTTGTTCTCTATCTAATTCAGAAAGCAGATAACTAAGAACCATCCCAGTTACAAATTCGCCCTAAATTTCATATTTATGTTCGATCAGAGCATACGCATCAATCTACTTATAATTTTTCTTAGATTTGTAGTGAAAAACACATTTTATTAACTTTGATAAACTATTTTACATTTAACAATATATCAATCTCTCTTTCATTCTCTTTATATTTATTATTTTATCATTTATTCTCTATCATTCACTTTTATAATAATATTATTAGTACTATAGATGAGAGAAAATATAGATCAAATAAAAATAAAAATAGTAGTTTAATTTTTAAGGAAAAGTTTTTGTCATCTCATTTATAAGAAGAATTGAGAATATAAAGTGTTCACCTTTAATTTGAGAGAAGTGATAGGTTAATTGATGTGAGTGATTTTTTGAGTTAAAATCATTATATATAAGGTATTGTAACATTATAAGATAATGATGTGAATGCCCAACTTGTTTAATTTAAATCACTTCAATAGATTATGTGTTGTATCTATCAGCGTGGTTGATTAAAGAAAATAGAAGGGAGATTAGTAGATGAGAGTAATATTAAAACAATATTATTTGTTATAATTTATGTAGAGATTAGTAGATGAAAGTAATATTAAAACAATATTATTTGTTATAATTTATGTAGCTTGTAGTTCGTTTAATTTTGTAAAGGTTCGTCTCATTAATATATTTATCGGTCCGTTTATCCTAAAAAAACATCTGTTTCCCCCCGGATATAAGGAGCCGATAAGGAATTAAGTTTGAATTCGTTTAGGTTGACCTTAGTGTAATTAATATGAGACAATTTAGTTTTTTCTGATAAATACCACAAAATAAGGAAAATATATAGTTTGAGAATATAGATGTGAGTGATCTTAGATATTAGGAAATTGAGCCATTTATATTTTGGATGTCAAACTATAAATTTAGAAATATGTATCAATGTGTTGCTTGTTGTAAACGAGATGCATGTACTTTTAATGAAAAATATATTCACATAAATTTGTCACTCGCTAACACATTTCCTTAGATCGGATGATGTATAGAGAGTTTAAAATCGTAGCACATAGTTGCATTTAGTGAAGACGAGTTACGGCTTTGATCATAGAAAGAGAAAGAAGAAAAAGAAAAAATAAATAAAAAAGAGGTACAGAGAGATTCTGGACTATATTTAATAAAATGGAGCGATTTAGGACCTTTAATGAGTTTTATGAAAGTAGTGGCAATAGTTGTAACGTGGCACAAGAGAAAGCGTTGAGATTGAGATGTATATATTAGGCCCCTATTTAGTAGTATAAAAGGCAACGCCCAAATAAAACGAGTGTCTCCTTGAAACAGTCAATTTATTTGATTGTTTATGAATTTGTTTTTTTGTGTGTGTATATATGTAGACTAGTGTAATAATCGATCAACGTTACCTTGGTTGATCTATTTAGTCGGATTGGACTTTGGAGTATCATTCATTCGTAAGAAAAGACAAATTAACGGAGACAAAAATCTCTCACATAATTTGGTGTAAGAAAAAATTAAATTATCTCCGTTTTCAGGCAAAGATTCCCAGTCAATTTTTGGACGGCAGAGCTGCCATACCTATAAAGCCTTTGGTGAATCAGTACTTACCAACCAAAGTGATTTATGAGGTACAAATGTCTAGTACCTCACAATTGACTTGCGATGCGTGAATCGTAAGATGTTAACATGTGACAATTAGATGTGCCCTAACACTGGGCTTTTAGTCTAGCGTTGATGTGCCTAATTGATAAAACATAGGCCAATAACAAAGGCTTAAGCATCAATTAAAAGGTATTTGGTGGAAACTCCTTTTATTTAGATGTTCGAGTATTTGGCATTTGTCATAAAAGCGTTGAATAAGAATAACCCATTGTTGAACCGGTCCCATTACAGTTAATTAAACAGGTCTAGGTCCGTTTAATATTTTAGTTATATGAAAAAACATCCACATTTCAACGAGACTAAAAAGATTAGTCATGGAATAAGATTTTACCATTGGCAGGTTCGTAAGTATCCTCAAAAATGGATTTGGGCGACTTTTTTTAATGTTATTATAGGAGCCACAAACACCGTAACAAACCACCAACATAATATAAAAACAGATCAACAACAAAACGTTACGCACTCACTTCTAAATACTGTATTATATTATCAAACATCATTTGAGCGCATAAACTTCACAAAAGAAGAATAATAAAGGAAATGAAGAATGCGTAAAACTTACAAATCTTTACAGCAACACAATTTCCATAAAGCCCAACTTTTCTAGTATTCTCATGTAAAGGACAGGGAAAATAAGAATCAACATCCTTGACTTGAAATTACTAATCATCGATAAAAGCCTTCTCCTGATCACCAAATATTGACAAAATAAATCTAAGATACTACTAAAATGTGTCACCTTCCATCTAGTCGACAGTTTGGGCCTTCGGGAATGCAGCAGAAAGCTGTTTCTCCAGCTCCAGCAGACTGAAAGCATGGGGACAAATGAAAAACAAACATGACAAACATTACCCACGACCAAATAGCTATTATGCATGAATCAAGGAAAAATATCAGTATAACTTACATCTGGTATTTTTGGAGAGCTTCGGTGCGCTTCGTTGTATACAAATCTTTCTCTTTAGGCGGATCATTTGAAGTATTACCTGCAAAGTGGTCTTTTGGTAGACAGAATGAATCATTCAGTAACTTCAGTTTGCAGTGATATTTTATACATACAGATGGAAAATCTTAGAATTGGGAGACAAAAACATCAAAAGACGGTATCTTATATATACAGATGAAAATTTTTCTTTATCACATTACTCCGACAGAAAAGTCCTAGTAATAACATGTACTAACACTTCGAAAATGACTACAAATGAAAACCAAGAGTAGAAATATATAGAAAGATTGTGAGGGTTATGCCAATCAATAAACATAAGAAGGATTTGTTTAACTTTTGACATGAAGAACCAATAACAATTAATTCCACAATTAAGACAGAAGTGGCATAAAACCATTGAGGGTGATTCTAGGGGATAGATCAGAATAAAATTAACCGTCGGTAAAGAAAATAAAACATAGAAGTATGCGTCAAAGTAATCACAATAAGAGAATGAAATTTAAGTTACACCAGTGACAATCTATTGCAGTTTCCAGTAAAGACTGTATCAAGAAAGAAAAAGAACGAGGAAAAAGAGAATGATAAAAAGAAAGGGGAAGGGGGAGAACAGCAGTCATACATGGAACCTGCAGTGGCTGTTTTGTTTCCTCGGTCTTTGGTCCCCGTATAGACTTTGGTACCCGTATAGGCTTTGGTACGCTGGTAGGTTGCACTCCCTATTCAACAAAGCATAACCTTTAGTCAATTGTTATGTTCGTTCAACGGTCTCAAAATTCCTCACTTTAGTATGAAATTATTCAAATAAAACCCTTTTTCTTTAAAGAAAAGAGAAGCTACTCCATAATACTTAGATGTAAGTAATGCAACACACAATCAACAAAGCCCTGTATTGTATAACATCCAAAAGCAGCATCAGTTATAAAAGAGTGGCAAGATTGACCAACCAAACAATCTTGATATATAAACAAAGGCATGGGACAAGAGTCACAAGACACCATAGAGTAGTAAACAACTGAAATAGAAGTGCCTGGTTACCTTTTTCTTCTCTCTCCTCTTCAGCATCTTAATGTGACACTTTTTTATATAGTGCATCACATGATAACGAGAATGTTTCACGTATAGCTGCTCTCTGATTTCGGGGTTCTCTGTTAGCCAGTCTAAAATATCTTGCGACTTGATCAAATTATCATTATCAAACGACTCTAGCCACGTATAAACTGGCTTCCATACATCACTGCGTTGAAATCGATAAGGATGTTCGGCATCATAATGACTATCCTATGAGAAAAAAGGAAAATCTTCAGTACAAAAAAAAAACAGAAAATAAAAAGGCCAAAGAAATTCTTTCAAAAATAATGAACTATTTGGAAACTATGAAATTTTTAGCATTTCCTCATAGACAAAGATGCGAAGTGAAGGCCGTAAACATCTACGATCTTGAATACTTTTGCATGAAGAAATAAATTTACATGCCAATAAAATAGTGGATACTAAGACTAGTGGTACAATATGTAATATTACATGTACTGAAACCCCCAAGACACATTGAATTGGTGAAAAGCTATGGCTAGAGTCAGTGCAAAGGAAAATTGAAAACTGATCTTGTTACAATATGTCACGCCATCTTACTGATCTTTCTTTTTTTAACACCGAAGGGAAATTACAGTTTAGGTTCATCCCATCTACACATGAAATTAAAACCGGGCGAATCTCTCTATGTTATAAGTTGTGGAAACTGGAGGCTCCTTCACTTATTTTGGTTGTATCCATACACATTAGAAACAATCATCCATAATTGAGTTTTGAGTCTGGGATTACAGAACTGCAGAAAACATTGTACTCTGAAGGTCTGGTTAACTAGTATTACATATTTACTAAAAAAATAAAGCAAATGAAGTCGTATTTACCCCACCCTTAGTTTTATACCTCTCGCTTCCAATTGTTACAACGTCGCTAAGTACAACACTTAGCAGGAACCCAACACCACAACAAGGGCAAGAGAGAAATAGAACACAATCATAGAACACAGTACTCTAATGAGGTTCACCCCTTACAGAATATCTATACTTTTCAGGATGATGCAGGATTTCTTTTTAATCAATAAATGAACAATTTGAAGCTTTATGCAATCTCTCTAACAACAATAACTTAATTAGTGGCGGAACCAGGATTCGCGAATAGGAGAGGCTGGTTTTCCCAACTTCATATGATTTTTTTTTTATGGCAACAGGTCTATAATTGGTAAATTAACGAAACTACATGGTAAAGGATCAATTTTGTTTCCAATATGTTTTTTTCCTGGTTCCTCCCTGGAATGTAATGGGATACATCCATAAATAGAGACCTCTCTAGTGGAGGCTCTCTTAATCGCTCAAACCCTAAGTGCACAAAAATGATATTTATGAAGGGCTACAAGAGGTTTAGAGATTGTAAATTGTAAATAAAGCTTAGAATCATATTACCACTCTGCAAGTTATATTAGACTTAAAAAGGAGAGTAGAATATTGTTCACTAGCTGACCCCTATAACCCCATATTCTCAACTTTAAAACGTTGGCAGGATGATATATGGTCCTCCCCTTGTTCCATATTACTTATCCACCATATGAAACCACTGAATGGCTAAAATGACCGGTTTCAATAGTTATTCACATAGTTATGGTCTTTAAGTAAGTAAAATAACTTTTCAAATAAGTCAATTTGGCAGTGAGAGTACAAAACTGTGCACCCTAAAATGGTATTATTTCTTGTAGTCGACAAGCAATATCGAAGGTAAGGAATACCATATGCATCTGCTTATGACTGATCATTCTGAGAAGTTCCTTACTATTTACAGCTGAATAATTATATCATTATAGACAAATGAACATGTTGTCACAAACTTATTCAAGGAAGGAATACAATGCATATCTTTACCAGTATACCGTTTCATTTGCATCCTGGTTAATCTCGATTCCTTATCAATTATGACTCCATCTTAAAATTATGGTTCAATCTGACTTTACAATTTCCAATCATTTGTATACTTCTAATTAACAAGCATTGTTATTTGCAAATCATTTGTTATAGTTATATATATGAAAGATACAAGTATATTACCTATTAATTCTAACTAAAATTTCTTAATCTTTGTAAAAAATAAAATTGGACATTTTTTTTAATTGGATTGAGGTACTACTTAAGATTCAGAAACACATACGGCATACCTAACAAATAAAAATTATTCCTAAGAGAGAAAACAACACAAACAATTTAGGGAACAAATTAATTTTTTCTTAATATTGGAGGAAAACAAAATTGGACCATAAGACTTCTATCAATAATATATCGAGAATACATTAGTAAAACTGTAATCATAAAAATCACTGTAACTAACTTCACGAACATTGGTGGGAAACAAAATTGGACCAATTTTATACGACGAAAACACTAATTACATACATAAACACTAATCCATCTGTTCAAATTTACTTGTCCACTACGAATCTACGTCCAATTCTCACTTGCACAAAACTCCTATCAAAATTGTCGAAATGTAAAATTGTCGAAATGTAAAATTTCAAAACCATATCGATATAGTTTAACATTTAAACTATATTAACTTTTGAAAAAATTCATTTGGAAACTTTAGGTACGAGTTATTTGCAGGTCAAAATTGCACGTGGTTTCGAAATGTACAAGTAAAATGGAACGGATGGAGTAGTGTTTATTTATGTAATTAGCATTTGCGTCTCATAAAATTGGTCCAGTTTTGTTTTAAGGTACCGAGGGACTAGCTACAAACATAAACTCATACTAAACAACAATACATTATTTCTTAAACACACAAAAAAATGATTTTCTAATGCGTTCTAGACGAGTATAGTGAAGTTGAGCAAATCTACCTGTGTATTTAAGTGTAACTACAATAGCACGTACTTTTTCTTTTACTTTTATGTAACATAACTGGACAACACGAGACAAGAATACTAATAGTAACATATATAGCAGTTATTTTTTTAATATTGGTGGATAACAGAATTGGACCATTTTTACGAGACGAAAATACTAACACACATAAACACCATTTCTTAAACTAAAAATAAAAAAATTGAAAAACATATGAATTTTTCTTAATATTGGTGGAAACAAAATCGAACCATTTATATGAGACGAAAAGACTAACTACAAACATAAACACTCTTTCTTAAACTAATTGATTTATTGAAAAACATATTGGTGATAACCGTAATCATATTAATTACCGTAACACTAATTTTTTTACATTGGTGGATCACAAAATTGGACCATTTTTACGAAACGAAAATAAAAGACTAATAACACACATAAACACCCTTTCTCAATCAAAAAAAATAATAACAATTCATTGAAAGACATTAATTTTCTTAGTATTGGTGAAAACAAAACTGGACTATTTATACTATACGAAAAGACTAATAACACACATAAACACTATTTCTTAAACTAAAAAATAATAATTTATTGATTAACATATTAAATTTTCTTAATATTGGTGGAAACAAAATTGGACCATAAGACTAATTACATACATAAACACTATTTCTTAAACTAAAAAAAAACTATCATTGACAAAATTGAACCATTTATACGAGACGAAAAGACTAATTACACACATAAACACCATTTCTTAAACTAAAAAAAATCATTTATTTAAAAACATATTAATTTTTATTAATATTGGTGGAAACAAAATTGGACCATAAGACTAATTACATACATAAACACTATTTCTTAAACTAAAAAAAACTATCATTGACAAAATTGGACCATTTCTACAAGACGAAAAGACTAATTACACACATAAACACCATTTCTTAAACTAAAAAAAAATCATTTATTTAAAAACATATTAATTTTTATTAATATTGGTAGAATCAAAATTGGACCATAAGACTAATTACATACATAAACACTATTTCTTAAACTAAAAAAAACCATCATTGACAAAATTGGACCATTTCTACGAGACGAAAAGACTAATTACACACATGAACACCATTTCTTAAACTAAAAAAAAATCATTTATTTAAAAACATATTAATTTTTATTAATATTGGTAGAATCAAAATTGGACCATAAGACTAATTACATACATAAACACTATTTCTTAAACTAAAAAAATTATTTATTGAAAAACATATTAAATTTTCTTAATTGGACCATTTTTACAAGACGAAAAGACTAACGAAAAACACAAACACTGTTTCTCAAACTAATTGATTTATTGAAAAACAAATTAATTCTTCTTATTATTGGTGGAAAAAAAATTGGACAATTTATACGAGACGAAAAGACTAAATGCATACATAAACACTATTTCGTAAACTAAAACAAAAAAAAAAACAAAAAAAAAGAGATATTGAAAAATAGAAATACCTGAATAGGAGGTTGTTTAACAGGCAAAATTGGAGTTTGAGTTTGAGTTTGAGTTTGATTAATAATAATGAAATGATTATTAAAAAGTTGAAAAAGGTCTTGTGAGGACATATTTAAAATACGGTCAGGTAAAGAGGAACGGTTAGAAGTGACCCAGTTTGTTACGTCGGTTACGGTCAGGACGGGCAGAGAAGATACCCAATCACGGGCAGATGATTCCCATTCTTCACTGGTTTGGTGACGTGGTGGTGGTTCTAGGGCTTGGTTTTCATGTTCCATTGGAGATTATAGAGAGAGAGAGATAGAGATTGGTTCGAGGTTTATTTAGCTCAGTGGAGTAGTAATATTTAGATTATTATTTTTAAATGACATTCCACACCAAATAATTATATCAAAATTGTTTAAATAAAAAATTTTAAAATTTATTTATATTAGTTTAAATGTTAAATTTTATGATTAGATTTAAATAAAATTATTTTGATAATTTTGATGTAAGTTATAAGTCGATTAAAATTATACTAGTTTCGTAATGAACAATTAGATAGGAACGGAGGGAGTAACAATTAAATAACTTGTATCAAAATTAATGAAATAGTTTTTTTTAAAAATTTATCGTAGTGGATAATTACATAGGAACGGATGGAGTAACAAGTAAATAATTTGTATCAAAATTGTCAAAATAATTTTTTAAAATATAATCATAAAATTTAACTTTTAAACTATATTATTAATTTTAAAAAAAAATTCATTTCGTCAATTTTAATACAATTTCTTGATCGATCAAACTTACGCATGATTTCGTACGAAAATATATTTTTGAGACTGAGTAAATATTTATTTTATAATCAATTTAATTAAAATGAAATTATATTAGAAATAGAGGTTGTGTAGCGTTAACACGGATTCGTGTATCCCCACAATAGGGGATAAAAAGTAATTTTAAAAAATTCAAGATAGACAATGCAATGGCAGTATAATTAAATAATAATAAATATATAATTTATATAAAAGAAAATTTATGGTGATAAAAATAGGTTTAGTGATCATAACTATCGTGCATTAATAAAATGGGTATCAAGTTAGTGACATTAGCTATATATTTTTTACTAAATTGGAGACATCCGTCAATTTAATTTGACGTAAGTTAAGTTTAAATTATATTTCAGTCTCAAACTTTATAAAACATATGAATTTAACCCGAAAAATTTATAAATTTATATTTTTAACATACTTATAAACAAATAGTTACATATACATACTCATATGTATACATAAAAAAAACACAATTTATATATATATATATAACGATATATAAAAAAATCATTTTTTTTAAAATAAAAAATATATATTTTTAAAAAAACAACTTTATTTTTGAAAAAAGCAACTATTTTTTTTTTAAAAAGTAACTTTTTTTAAAAATATTAACTTTTTAAAAAAATATATTTTATTTTATGTATACGTATGAACATGTATATGTAACTATTTGTTAATGTATATGTTAAGAATATAAATTTATAAACTTTTCGGGTTAAATTCATATATTTTATAAAATTTGGGACTAAAATAAAATTTAAATTTAACTTCCGTCCAATTAAATTGACGGAGGTCCCCAATTTAGAAAAAAAATATATAGTTCGATGTATCAATTGTTAATGTCAGTAGTTTAGTCCTAATTTTGTTAATGTATGGTAGTTGGGGTCAGTAAACCTATTTTTTTCCGATATATACACAAAAAAAACTTTACACTCTAATCTTGTACTTTCATATTCATTTGTTTTTAATGGTTATGATTGATTAAAGCAAATCCCCTTTTGTCATCCATTATTTTCTTTTTCTTGTCTAATGTCCATATACTAACAAAAAAGCAAACCTTTTCAATGGGTTTAAACTCAGCTCTTTGTATCTATTTTTGTTCTTATTTCTTCTTTTTTGAAACAATGTTCCTTTTTTTCTAATAACTTAATCAAATGTAAAAGTTAATCACCAGAAGCTACAATATTCATTTTTCTCTAATTAGGGTTTTTTAACTACAGAAGTAACAACTTAGTCTTTTGTGCTTCATTTTTTAGTAAAATTTAATTTGAGAAAATCAATGGGTTTTTGTAGATGTTAAAAAGACATGAGAAATAGAAAAATTATTAAGATGGGTAGAAAAGAGATAAGTAAATGTGTAAACACATTATTTTAAAAAAAAAATTGTAAAAATTGGTCTAAGTATTAGAGATACATATTGGAATAAAAACAAATATGAAGAAAAAACTCAAAAGACATTTTGAAAGTCTCCAACTAATGTATAGTTATTGAAACATGGAGAGTAGATGACAACATGGGGATGGGTTTAGACTTGATCACTAATAGTTGTGGTTTGTTGTGCAAATTAAGGGACTAATTAGTTTCTTTGTTAGAGACAAAAGGAAAATAATCCTAGAATATATGTTATTTAATTAGATAGAATCAATCATATCCATTCAAAGCAAATGAATATGAAGTGATGAGATTAGAGAATAAATATAGTGTGTTTTTTTATTTGTATAGATCATACTTTTTATATATATACACTAGTAATCGTGCCCCACGTGTTGCATGTGCGACGCGTAACGCAATAAAAATATAAAAAATATATATAGTTATAATAAAATTAAATATACATGTGGATAATACAAAAAAAATATAGTTTAACATTTAAAATAGTTTTTGTTTGTTAAGGAGGGATAAATATATAGTTTTATTAGTTTTTACTTTTTATATTTTTATGTGAG
Source organism: Primula veris (assembly GCA_963682055.1). Lineage (NCBI taxonomy): Eukaryota > Viridiplantae > Streptophyta > Magnoliopsida > Ericales > Primulaceae > Primula > Primula veris. Next base: position 3,664,169 of record OY821745.1, on the reverse strand, counting down.
TATGATATTATTGTAATTAATATAAATGTGTAGGGGTATTTTTGAAAAAAAAAATGGCTAAATTGGACAAACTCATTTGATTTGAGTTGGCTTATTATAATAGAATTATATATATATATATAGTTTAGAAAACAAGAAAAATAATAAAGATATTAATTGCAACAGATGAATTAATTACATTTTTAATCTCAATAATTATTTATTTTTTAAATAAAACTGTAAAATTTGAAATTTTAGAATTTGTTAGTAGTATAATTGAATGATCCGTGTATTTAGAGCGTTCACAGCGTTTTATAAAGCGTGTATATGGAAGTGTTCGCGTGGTTAACATGCCAATATGTAAAGGAAACGACATTTGAAACGTACGACACGTGAAATAGAGTGTCAGACTGGTGTCCGACATACCAACCCTGACACGATACTTTCACGTTTGTTTTAGTGTTTGCGCATCATAAATTACAATGAATATGTGATATGTTTGGTGGCATTTCCATTCAAACTCCAACGCAACGTTTACAAATCAAGCAAATGCATGAATTTGGATACAAGACGGGAAAAATACAGAGTTATCATAACAAAATTAGAAGAACAACGTAATAATACACGCAATGCCGCCCCCAAGGTCCAAGAAACCTTACACTCGACTCAAAATTTTCACCCCTACGTTTCATTAACAAACAAAAAAACCCGAATATATAGTTTTTTTTTTTCAAAAATAAATATTTTCCGTCCGTCATCAAGCGGATCTTCTATATTGGCTGACCCAAGCACCGGCTCTTTTAGCTACAAAAATAGATAAAATCCCGAACAAACGGTACCGTAAATGCAATTAACCCAAAACAAGGGGCAAAACTGTCATTATCTAAAACCAAAATCCTCTTAAAATTCTACCTACCCCCCCACTTCCTTCCTCAACAATCCCCGCCTCCAAAAAAAACTATTTTTTATTATCCCGCGCAAACCCTAAAACTCTCCCTCTATAAATACCCACTAAAATCTTCACTTTCTCTCTCAATCCACCCCTTCGATTCCAAAAAATGACAACCAACACCCAAGAGGAGCCTTTACTAGCCCCGAACCCGGACAGGTTTTGCATGTTTCCGATAGAATATCCGCAGATATGGGAGATGTACAAGAAGGCTGAGGCATCTTTCTGGACCGCTGAGGAGGTTGATTTGTCGGGCGATACGAGGCACTGGGACGAGGTTTTAACGGACGGTGAAAAGCATTTTATTTGTCATGTTTTGGCTTTTTTCGCTGCGTCTGATGGGATTGTGTTGGAAAATCTCGCTGGAAGGTTTGATATTTTGCGTTGTTTGTTTAATTAAGTGTAGTTTGTATTATATTTGTTTTCATTTTGTTCGTCTATGTATATTTTTTAGAGTTTTTTTTTTTACAGGTTTGGTTATTTATTAAATAACAGTCATGAAATAATTACATTCAGATGTAAGTCAAACGAGCAACAAGCTGCGCCGCTAGCACTTTCTGAATCGCAAAACTAATTCTTTTAAAAACTACATCATTTTAGAGTTTGTATTGTTCTTTCGTTTTTGCATCTTCAGGTTCGGTTTCGAAAACCTGCTTCTGGATTTGAATAAATTGTTGTGACTAAGTGTAGTTTGTTATACATTTTGATGAAAAATGATGAGAAATTAAAAACATATATATATATATATGTTTTTTAATTAAAATCTTAAAAAATGTGCATTTATTATGAAAAAATATACCAAGTATGAAAATGTATTTATGAATCATACATAAATGATTTGATTGAATTGTTTAACTTGTTTGGAGTTTATATTGCTATTGGGTTTGGATTTTGGCATTATTTATTTAATTAAGTGTAGTTTGCATTATATTCATTTTTAAAAAAAAAACAGTCTGTAAATTGTTTGAGATATCAGATAGGTCTTGTTGGTGCGTTTTTCGCGGCGTCTGATGGGATTGTTCTTGAGAACTTCGCTGGCAGGTTTGGATTTTGCTTTGTTTGGCTAATCAATTGTACTTTGCTACGTATTTTAATTAAGTTTAGGTTCGGTTTCGAAGACCCGCTTTTGAATTGTAACAGGTGTAGTTTGCTTTACATTTTTATGAATAATGATGAAAAATTATTAAAATCTACGTATTTTGATTAAAATCTTAAAAATGTGCATTTCATACCCTCTCATGTTGTGAAAAAAATTCAATTAGAATAAATTGTTTGGACTTTGTATTGTTTTTACGTCTTCGGATGGGATTTGTTCTCGAAAACCTCGCTGGCAGGTTCGATTCGAAAACCCTCTATTGAATTTAAATTTATTTGTTTAACTGAGTGTAGTTTGCTATACATTTTGATGAAAAATTATGGAAGAAAAAATTATTTCTATTTTGATTAAAATCTTCAAAATGTGCATTTAGCTCAGTTAATAGTACAGTATGAAATAAAATTTCAATTAGATTTTAGAGTATCAGCCCTTTCATTGCATTTATGAATCATCCAGAATTGATTTGATTGAATTGTTTAAGCTTCTTGGTTATATTCATTTTTTATGTCTATAAACTGTTTAGAGTTTGTCTTGTGCTTGTGTTGTTTTTGCGTATTCGGATGGGATTTGTTCTCGAAATCGTTGCTGGCAGATTAGGTTAACATATCAAATTTTGATGCTGAAATTACCAATGAATTATTTTGGAATTAAATTTAAGCATTTCTGCTGTTATGTTTATGATTTGGCATAGCCTTTAGTTTTGTTAAATTCTTCACGCTTTTAATTGATGATAGGAAATGTTTATAAGTATTATAAAACGTCCCCTTAGTAAACTCAAATTCTGGGATCGTTTTCAAAAAACTTACTTGCAGGTTCAGTTAAAATTGTGAATTAATTTTGAGTATAAGTGTTTTATGCATACTGTATATCAAATCTGCTGATTAGGTATTTATTCAATTTGGTTAAAATTGTTATAGCTTGTTTGTTTATTATTTTTGATACGCACATGGTAGTTGTGCAGAAGTGTTCAGAAGGTAGGGAGCGTATCATTTTTGCTTTATTATTACTGAATTTGTATTGAAATATATTAATTTTCAGTTATTATATTTTCAAAATACCCTTCATAAGTCTAGTTCTGGTGAAATTTTGATAAATTTAATTCTTCTATTGATTTTGTAGTGTTTAGTAATGAATTGTAGTGTGCATACCTGAAGATTACTGATTAGATATAGATGGATTTACTTCTATTGATTTTAAGCCTTCTAGTTTATACTAATTTTCTCTCTAAATAGTTTCGAGTAACTGTGTTTTGGAAAATTCAACTTTTGCATGTATATGCTGACTGGATCTTTATATTACCGCAGTTCGGAATCTGTTATTGCATATGAGGTGTCTAGGGAATATTGAACTACAGTGTGCATGGTATAAGATCAGTCAAGACAGATTAATTTTAAAAAGAAAAGTAATTCTATGTAAATGAATTTAAGTAACTTGATTCATTTCGTTGGAGACATGATATGTTTATTATGAGTTCAAGATAATCATACTCTAAAATTATCAAAGGTAGTATTATAATGTTCAATTTAAATAACGTCAGATGAGAAACTAAAATAGGTACTTAAATCATACTTTACTATCAACATAGGAAAACAATGACTTGTTTCTCACCCATTCAGTGACCTATTGTGCATTTTGTACAAGTACTAATTAAAAATTGTAATAATGGAATTATTGTACCAACAGGTTCATGACTGAGGTCCAGGTGGCTGAAGCCCGAGCCTTCTATGGGTTCCAGATTGCTATTGAGAATATACACTCTGAGATGTATAGTTTATTGCTCGAGACTTACATAAAAGACTCTGCAGAAAAGCACAGGCTGTTCCATGCGGTGGAGACGATCCCCTGTGTTGAGAAGAAGGCCAAATGGGCAATGAGGTGGATCAATGGTGGGGAGTCTTTTGCTGAGAGGATTGTTGCTTTTGCGTGTGTGGAAGGAATCTTTTTCTCGGGAAGTTTTTGTGCTATCTTCTGGCTCAAGAAGAGAGGTCTTTTTTTACTCTTAAAAAGTATAGTTGAAAACATGCTTTAGTATCTAGTTTGCGAAGTATCTATTAGATTTAATCAGCAATGCATGTTTATATTGACTTATTCAATTTTTTTTTAATCTTCTGGTTTTTGACTGAAAATATTAGAAGCTTTTAAGCTTAATTAAGCATGTTTGTTTGTAAGTCTTATATAAAACCATTTTGTTTACTTGAAAGAAGCAGGCAGGCAAACCAAGAAGTATAACCTTCACGCAATTGCTTTTTCATAGAGCTGCAAGTATTCGTCGTTTCAGGTGCCTGCTGGTCGAGTTTTGTAAATACCTAGTGGTATTGTTTTGTGGGCCCTAAACAATGTTTATACCATACTTCTTTTAGAAAATTTTGCAGTGAATCATTCGATTTTAAAATTCTGAGCCAATGTTTTCTGAGCTGCCAACTGAAATTTATTATTTGATGCTTGATACTGTAAGCGTCATGATTGTTGGCCCTGAATAGTATGTTGCATTTATTTGTTAAGTGTGTATTTCATAGTAATAGATTTATGCTTATACCAAGTCATACTGTTTCAAAATTTTCAAGATAGTGAGTCAAACTTTTGTACCCTTATATAGTTCGGTTGCATCACTCAATATACAAGTTAAAAGGCATTTCTGGTTTTTCTGTTTTGCTCTGGAAAAAAAATGATTATTATAGACAAGATGGTGTAATTAGCTTTGGTGTTTGAGAAGTTTTCTGATACTTTCCTCTGTGGGTCGTAGATTATGTTGTTGATTTTGAAGTGTGTAATATTTTGACATTTCAATCTTTCATAAATTCTTCATCAGGTTTAATGCCTGGGCTCACTTTCTCGAATGAGTTAATCTCACGCGACGAAGGCTTGCACTGTGATTTCGCTTGTTTGCTCTATGACTTGCTCAAGAACAAGCTGAGCGAGGAGAGAGTGAAAGAGATCATATCCGATGCGGTTGAGATAGAGAGAGAATTTGTATGCGACGCTTTACCATGTGCTCTTGTGGGAATGAATGGTGATCTAATGAGCAAGTACATTGAATTTGTGGCCGATAGGCTATTGGAGGCTCTAGGGTATTCAAAATTGTATAATGCACAAAATCCCTTTGATTGGATGGAGCTAATCAGTTTGCAGGGGAAAACGAATTTCTTCGAGAAAAGGGTGGGTGAGTACCAAAAGGCCTCGGTGATGAATAGTTTGAATGTGAATGGTGGTGATACCCATGTCTTCAAGATCGACGAGGATTTTTAGGTTTTTTGCAGTTAAATTGCTTTTGTATTTGAGTTCCCAAGAAGCTACCTTTGGTGTTTTATATGTGCTATTCTATTACCGATGGCGTTCTACATCATCTGTTTCGAAAAGTCTCTTTGAACAAACTTTAATGACATGGTACCATCTATTGATTATACATTAGTTGGGTGTGTTTTTGCTGTCAGAAAATGGTATCAATATTTCGTAGATCTTATTTTGCTGTTTCTGTCGACCGATGGTCTTGGTGCTTGAACTTTAATGGATTAGAGTTTACTCGTAAGTGAAATCTGAATCAAGTACAATTCCTTGAAAAATTGAACTCATCAAATTGGTTATGAAATAGTCTAGTGAGATTCCTTTTTACTGTAAATTCATTCTTTATACCAGATTTTCAAAGTGAAGTGAATCTTTGATTTATTTCCAGGAAACTATACCTTAACAAGTACTAAATGACATACAAATCTGTATTCTGGTGGTATTTGATACTGATAGTAGTTGTATATCTATTGTTCAAGATAGTTTCATAAGTTTAAAAACTGATTTTCAAGTTAGGAGAATCTATATTAAGCCGTGGCATGTCACAGTTAAACTGAACTGCATCTTGTAGAATATAATTGAGTAAGGATTATCGAGAGAAAAATAAGTAATCTAATAAGAGAGCAAGAATACAATAAAAGTATGGATCCATTCCTCAGTTTCAATTTCCTATCGGACTAGCTTACAATAAAAGTGATAACTACATGGGCAGACTGTATAAAGGGAAGCGCAGGAAGGTGAATTGATCTAAGCAAAACTTTGTACAAGAAATTGGTCATTCTTCACCTCTAAACTCTAATGCAGCAATGTTTAGCAAAACTTTGTACAAGAAATTGGTCATTCTTCACCTCTATACTCTAATGCAGCAATGTTTTGCTTAAAGAATCATAAAAACACAAGGCAAAACACCATTTCCCCATGTTGCATTGCAAATGATCAATTCATAACTTGATTTACCATTCATAGATCATTTTGCTCCTGAAAACCTCTTAAAGTTGACATCATTATTAGGTGACTCACTATTCATACGACTGATTCATCCCCACATCTAGAGAACAACTCTGGAGCATATGTAAACGTAATAGAATGCACATACATGTCACCATATCAAACAATCTGGAACTTATCTATTTACCCCAAACCACATGAGAAATAGCAAATAGAACAAACAAAAGCACAAGTGCACAACAATCCAGCAAAGAAAACATTCCAAACTAACTTAACCGGAGTATATTATATACAAAGATGCCACATCAAGATTCAAGAGCATCTTAATCCCTCCCCAGTCTAAGTACATAAGACCAGAACACAAAGTGCAAACACATTCCAAATAATTACAGGAGAACCAAATATGAACAATTTGATCACAACAATTCAAAAAAGTAATTTCCTACATTACCAATTGCACTGTCACATGCAAATATCATTTTTGGTATCACCCCATTACAAATGTCAGGCATAGACATACATGATGCACCTCTACAGTATATTGAATCTCAAACCCTTCAATGCAAAGCTTTGTGGATGAAATTGGGTTCCAGAGTACCTCTAAACTCTTAAGGTAATGGTAATTAGTCTTAGAATTCAGTATTCCAAACCAAAACACAAAGCAAACATTGTGTACAGTAACATGACCAAATCCGGAGCAAACAAATAATATAATCAACACTCTAAACTAAATTGCACCTGAAAGACGGTATGCTAAACATCAAGGAAAAGAGAGGATTAAATTAGCATCAATGCAGCATCCTACTAGATGATTATGTCACCGCTAAATTTCTCGAGCAAAACAGCAGTACACACATAAAAGGATCAGAGAGACAGAACATGAGAATTCTAAGCAGTCACACTCCTGAGTAAAGAGATAAAAGAACAAATACATATTCTGAGTTCAGCACAAAAGGTCCACAGCAAAAGGTACAGTCACAAAAGCAAAGACACCTTAAATACCAAACAAGCACAATACCCTGGGGACTGGGGTAAACGGCATTTGCAAAACCCCAGAAAACTAATCACAAACTACAACCATCAACATTTTGTTCTACCGAAAATCTTTAACATAAATATCATCGAAAGCACCACAAATCAAAAAGTCAAAAATATAAGCAACACATGTTCTGTTAAAGTCGAGGGAACAGATTACTCTTATCTGGGGACCAAATACATACTTATTCTATGAAATCAGTACTTGTTCTAAATAGGAGAAAATATCACACACATGTTCTACAAACAAGCCACAATAATGAAAGAAAAATGAAGTTGTCATCTGCAAATGCAATTATCAACGATATGGATAAATTTTTGCACCATTTAAGATGTATTGAAACCAAAGACAACTAGTATTTGGTATATATTTGTAATCCAAATTGACTTTAACCAAGGTCATAACTGATATTAGAAACAGAAAAGCGTCTATTCAACTATAGTTTATAAACTTTAACTTCAAAAGATTACAAGCATTAATCTAAAACCACGTAACCCTCTTCCACCATTTTGAACTCTTGCAAAAGATAACATAGGTAGTCTTGACGGGCACCATATCTCTGCAAAGTCGAAAAAGACGCTTTCGATATCAAACACCAATTAACAAGAAATATATCTCAACAAAAATTTGCAGAAAATATTGTGTAATTTCTTCACTCCATATTAGGAGTGGAAAGGGAATAAGAAATCATAAATTTAATTATCAAACATCTCAAAAATAATAGATCTCAAAATAACTCTTTAATTTCTAAAGTTAACGTATATACGAGACTCTTGCCATCTGCAACAATTTACTCTGATGGTATTTGTAAACATTAAGCTACAGAATTATTTCTATAAAAAAGGAACCTACAAATTTGTGATCGTTGCCTACAGTGCACAACAGTCTTAATACTATAAAACTAATTCTGCATTCATATTTTCAGACAGTTCAACTCGTTGTAATCCTACACCAACTCTCCATCCAACCGAAATCAATACCATTGGTCTGTATTTATTCTTAAGCATATTTGTGGTTTAACATATCCATTTTATTTCACAAGCTCAGAAGAACCATCTTCTGAATAAAATCAAAAAATAATCTCTTTGTTTGCAATTTTTTTTGTAACCATTCCACAAAGGTCAAATCACACCGCTAAATGACCTCTACTCTGACACTTAGAGCTCTCAAATAAAGAGTTCACATTAGAAAGGCTATTTCTCAGTGCAATGATACACCCATAACATAAATCAAATCACCACCAATTAGCTTTGCTATCTTTTGCAAAGCGTAGGAACTTTTTTCGTCACTTAGCTATAAACTTAATACCCTTATCATCTTATACAGAGCAAAATGGCTAACAGAATGGTATTACAAGTTGTCAGAATGGTCACAAAACAGCTATAGAGAGGAATATTAAAAACATTCAAACAGCGTTGCAGGTATAACTATGAATTACCTTAAGCAGAACCAACGATGATGTTGTTAATGGGAATGAAAATGAGCTTGACGAAGAACCCGACAAACCCCATCACCACAAATCCAATCGCAACTCGCACCGCTACTTTCGTGAATTCTACAGATCCAAATATTTCAAACCATTACTTTAGAATCAGTCAATAAACCATTTCAGCCAATTTACAAACATGCGAGAGCGAGACACAGATATATACACGCTACACAGATCCACACAAACCGCTAAATCGGCAGTGAATTAATTTGGCATCAGATTTTTTGGTCAATAAGCTGCTATTTAAAAGCAATGGGAAAAAAGCTTAATTAAAAAAAACTGCAGTGTAGTGTTAAAACTTTTTTACTTATAAGTGACTTATAACTTATTTTTATTGATAAGTTATTGGTCACCTATTTTAACTTATAAGTGAGTTGTGAATAAACACACATTATATTAGATAGTTTTTGTTTTTGAAAATTTAATGTGAAAAAGCTACACAAATCCGCAAATTCCTATGCTTATGCTTTTGAGCTTTATTAACTTTTTTGACCCAAAAGCTAGCTTATTAAAACCGAAAAAAGCAGACAAACCAAACACTCGTGGGTTTTTTTAAATAAAAAAGCTAAGAAAAAAAGTTGTCGCAAAACACACACAATATCAAATCAACAGTTTTTTAGCTTATTTGACCCAAAATATAGCTTATTAAAGCCAGCAAAAGCAGACAAACCAGACACTCGTGGGTTTTTTTAAATCAAAAAGCTAAAAAAATGGTTGTCGCCAAACATACACAATATCAAATCAACAGTGTTTTAGCATATTTGACCCAAAATATAGCTTACTAAAGCCAGCAAAAGCAGATATACCAAACACTCGTGGTTTTTTTAAATCAAAAAGCTAAAAAAATGGTTGTCGCCAAACATACACAAAATCAAATCAACATGTTTCAAGAAAATTCAAATATTCAACAAGCACCGTATTCTTATTAAGCAACACGTGTATATATAATTTGTATTCATACGAATGAATAATTAGACCACGTTAATAAGTTCTACAGATCCAATTATCAAATTCAAAACCAGACATTCAAATGAATTAATCAGGTCCATCTACGAGTCCACATACAAATAATTATAGAGAAAAATCTAAAAATAATATTTACCCTCATGCCACGTCAGCACCACGTATAATGCTCACGTGGATCGAATTTCGATCCCAATCAAATTCTCAATCATTAAAAAAATTAGGTCAACACAATTTACATAGATCAAGTTTGAGTAATTTACACAATTTACCAATGAGGTTATAAACCAGACAATCAAATAAATTAATTAGGTCCATAAATAACTCAATTTACACGATACAAATAGTTATAAAAATCTAAAAATAATAATTACCGTCAATTTCAATCCCGATCAAGTTCTCAATCAATCAAAGAATTAGGTCAATACAATTCACACAGATCAACATATAGATTGATTGAATTATCAATCGGTATAAAGAAAAAAAAATAACGAAATAATAATAATAGATGTCTATATAAATACAATTTACACTAAATTACATAGATCCGCATACAATTCATTAAATTAGCAATCGATACAAAGAAAAAAGCAATCACGTGTACATATATATATAACTATGTGTAAATTGATGGAATAATTAAATAATAATAGAATAAAAAGAACCTTTTTGATCGGGTTTATTAGGTAACAGAATTTAAACAAATCCACATATAAATCGATCAATTTATCATTCGGTATAATACATGTAGATGTAAAATTATGTGTAAATCGATAAAAAAAAAATTGAAAAAAAAAGTATAAAAAAGAAGAAAACCTTTCTGATCGGGTTTGTGGCACTTGTTGACTAAGCGAGCGCTATCCTTAGCAAAGGCTCTGAGAGGATCGATCACCGAGTCTAGGGCGTCCATTTCTAGAGAGAGAGATTTAGAGAGAGAGAGAGATGGTAATTGGAGTCAGTGACGATGTATTTCGGTTTATTATATACAACACCATAGTGTTTGGTTTTGTTTTTATTTGGTACTTCTATTTTAACTATTTAGAAATAATAATATGAACAAAATGGCTACCGTTTTGCGGAATGGAAATCGGTCTCTCCTCATGTGTCACGACCTGTATTCGAACCAAACACCTCTAGAATAAAAATAAAAAGAAACCCGAAATGAAAAATAAAGAAGAGTAATTGGGACATGTTTCTTGAGAGAGGCCGTATTCTCTCAGTCCAGCAGTGATCTATGACGGGGTTTCTGTCTTTCCTGGGATCTGCTCGCTTGTCTACGCTTTGACCCAGCAAGTCATAATTAAAAAATGATGTTTTCTTGCCTGCTAAAAGGTATAAGTGAAATTTAGAGCAGTCAATAAAAAAATGGTCCAATGTCTGATAGGTTGACGCAGTAAATCAAGTAGGCAATAGAACGAAAAAATGATGGAGACAGACGTGTAAATAGACCCCCCCCTCTCCCTATTTGATAAAAGAAAATTTATGAGAAAATAAATCTTTCTGTGTATGTAGATTAAAAACTTTAAAAATTAATGTTTCGCTCCTATTAAAAATGTGTTAATTTTTCTCATTTGCAGTTTATGATTTAGATTTTGTAATAATATGGGATGGATATTCATGAATAGATTGACATTTTTTTCATGCTTTCTACTAGTCTCGTTATCATTCGTAACTTTTGTTGTTGTTATTATGTAAGAATGACTAAAATACTCTTAATTGAAATAAAGAAACTAGAGCTTGTGTGAATTGGTGTATGTGGCTCAGACCCTTGTATATCCAGTTCACTAACATGGTTCAGATCCTGACGCACACAAATTGGGTTGTCTCCAAAGAAATTAGCACTGAGTGCTTGAAAGACTTGTTGAAGTTTGAAGTACCAAATTGGTAAAATTCACTTATATGGGCGTTGATTGAGAATTTATCAACCTAGGAGGTGCTTGATGATAATAACCATGTCTATGACGCGGTTTCATACCTTTGGGCCCACATGAAAACTATTTCCGACCCGTTTTCTGTTTTGAGCCCATTACCAAACAAAACTGGTGTTTTTTTTTTTGTTGAAAAGACTTTTAGTTTGTTTTCTTTTCTTTGGCCACTCTTTATCTCCTTTTTTTTTCTTAGTCATTTCATATAGAATTTATAGAAAAGTTGTGAGAATTGTGTGTGGGTATAGTTTTGATTACTGATGGAAAGACATTTACAATATTCTTTTAATTTGGTAATATGCCAAAAAAAAAAGGGCTACCGACACCGAAAAGAAAAGGCGATAAAAGTATGTTAGTAAACGATCCAAAGAAGTAATGAAAAATGTAAGTGTATATTTTTTTTTTCATTTTACGCAGGGGACAAAAACGCGGTTGGCTGTAGCAGGACTAACCATTTTGATAGACTCAAAAGTGAGTGCAATACAAGAAATTTCATCCGACAATCCACTATTCAATCACACACAAAGATGGTTTGCCGGTGTAGGATTAAACATATAAAAGATCTATTAACCAACATTTAGAACAGAGAAAACGCAAGAAGTACTGTATCAAAACCAAGAGTTGCCATTGATTATAGGAAAATAGTTATGAAAGTATCCATCATTTTTACAAAAGCATATAGACAAGTTCACTATGTTCCACCCATACGAACAATTTTTTTGTCTATGGGCTGAGAAGCAGCGGACAATATATTATTAAAGACTCGATGTTCGGAGAAAGGGGACCCAAAAAGCCATGAAGTATATGGGTAAGAACTATTCATGTCCGCCATAGATCACATCAGGTTCATAGCTCAGACGACTTAACTGCAAAAAGAAGAAGAAATAGTGTTAAATATAGACATTACAAATACAAAGCAGTACTCCAGGGAAAAAGACCAAATTTGTAAGTATTAAGGTAGTGGGAGAACCCAAGCAGCCAATCAGAGGCTACTACAAATGCAATCGAACTAATCGAGAAGCTAGCTACTATGGCAAATCCAAAATTAGTAATCTTTTATCCTGAGAATTGCAGTGTTGATCAAAGGTAAATACTACTAAAATGGTTCAGGAAATTTAATTTCCATCAGTGCTTACACTAATACACCGTAAAATATGCATTCTGCAAATTTTACAAGCATTGAAGATAGGCAGATAGCCATCTTTTAAGACGGTTATAGGTAGACAGAATGTTAGAATTTCAAGGCCAGCCGCTCCCCTGACATCTCTTAACAACTTGGCAGATGACACTAAACTACAGCATCTACGGCATTCATAACCTCAATAATAAAATATGTGGTACCCAAATACAGACATAACTGAGATCTCGAGGATAACAATTCAATAACACCTTTTCTAGTAACATTACAAGCTTGGCAATAAACAAACTTCCAACATCTTCGGCAATTCAACTATTGAGAAAATAAATTGAGAGCTGTGACTTGTGGAACCGATTTTACCCAAATTTAAATGTATACACCGAGTATGTGCCTATTTTATCAACTCAACTGTTGTTGTACAAGAGGACACTTGTGAGGACTCACAAATTTACTGAATTTATATTCATGAAAATATCCTTCAGCTTTCAACTTTTGAGAAGATTTAAATTCAGTAGCAACACAGTACACATCACTCAGACAAACTGTTGTATATTCTAAGTTATAGGCCATGTAGAGACTTCGTAATTATGTCCTGTATCTTGAAGTGTTTGACAACGAGTTTATACTTAAATTTGTAAATCCGCAAACATGGTAAGTCAACGAAAATCAGACAGTGAACACCACAATTGGGTCCAAAATTATGATCAGAAACAAGGACTAAACCCATATGACCCGTGATTTTAAAAACATTAGCTATCGATCATGCGGACGATATTATCAGTACAAAGGACAAACCGATAAATGCTTTCAATCTAACAGTAAGTAAGAAACTGAATGCATTCTAAAGCGAAATATAAGACTTCCGGAGGCAAGAGAACAATGTTTGCTCATTGTTGGATCCAATCAAGGGTAATGCCAAGACTCTGGGTTTACATTTGGGTTTTAAGGATTTGAATCCATAAGAAATTTGGTCTTTATGTGAAAGAAATGTTGTCCTTGCATCTAGAGACGACTACACTTTGTAAACTATTAAGAAATCAACAGTTCTATTTGAGATGCATACATTATGAAAACTTCAAAAACCAAGGGAGTATCCTATTTTACTCTATGATAGACATCCTAGTGCATTCCAAATACTGACTCCAAAATATGTAAAAGTACCCAATAGAGTACACAAGAATGTGTGGATCCCTAGATTAGAAATCATCAAGTTCCCAAAGACCAAACTAACTCAAACTCATAGAGGGTAGGGGTCGATTGGCTGTAAATCTGAAGCAAACAAGCATGGCTAATTAGAGTCTGAAAAAACCTTGGTTCAGTCAACATAGAATTTCTAGCTAGTAAAGGCCAGAAAAGCAAAATACCTTGTAGTATTAAGCTGACCAACTAGCTAATTAAGTCAACATAGAATTTCTAGCTAGTAAAAGCCAGAAAAGCAAAATACCGTGTGGTATTAAGCTGACCAACTAGCTACCATACAAAATTTCTAGCAAAGAAATAATATACTAGGCTAAAAACAATCCTAGAATCAAAGGTAGTGCCAACCATCTAAGGTTCAGTTTGGATTGGCCTTTGAAAGTAATGAAAGAAAAATCATCCTTGCAGATAAGGCGACTGAATTACGACACTTAAGAGTCCCCTAGCCCTCGTGTCCATGGCAGATACTGATTTTTCAAAGAGTTTATTAAGTACCATATAAAATACATAAGAATGAGTTGAGTCCCTAGATTTTGAATCATTAAACTCTCCAACTGATTCTAATATGAGTCTGAAAAAATATTGCATTTATTAAGTTAAACTAGTTATTTCAGGTCAGAAATGCGAAGAGAAAAACAAACTTAAGCTGGATATGCACATGTAGTACCATAATATCAGACTAAAAGGGGAAAAAAACGAGATGGGCTTAAAGTTGCAACCTAACACACGGATAATTCATGTCTTCCAGGTACAGGACCACACGAAGTGAACAAGCATGAAGCTCAAACAAACAAAATCACTAACTACAACTAATCGAATCCCAACAGATTGCAAAAGAATATACCTTTGGCCATGGCTATTTCCATGCGACACATACGAATCATCTTCTGGAGCATCCCAAACCGACTGCCATGCGGACGAAGGCATAGGCACATTGTACATCTCTGCCTGCTGCTGCATCATTCCCATCGACTGCGGCTGTTGTGGATAGCTCCACGTCACCCCACTCACTGGCACTTCCTCTTCTGGTGGAACAATGTCCACAAGGAAATCAAAGAACTGATACCTGTTCGTTTATAAAAACAAAAATGTTACCGTAGTTATCGCTTTCATTATGTAGAAAGAATAATTACTTATCACATGCTCACGTATCATCAAATTCCTATTTTAATTACCATGCAATTAGCAGGACACTGACCAACCTAACCATTATTTTGATTTTATACGCTACAACGAAAATGGATCCAATTTTAATAGGTACATATACATACCCAATTTGTTCTCAATGCAATTTTATTATGTAAAGTGTAAACTCTAATTCTTCTTCTCTTGAAAAATGCCAAATCAATTCTTGTTTCCCAATTGAATCCAATTACTGTTGTGATTCACCAATACCAGTGAACTACAGTATATGTACATTCACTTCAGTCTAAAAATTGAGAATGAGATTTTACCACCATTTTTACATTTTTTAAATGCGTTACGGTTAGGTAGTGGACCTTCTTCCTGTTGTAATCATACAGTAAATAAAATGTTGAAGAATGGATCTTCTATTCCTTTCTATAGTACCAAAACTCTAACGTTAGCTGGTAATTATGTACTACATTGCTAGCTTTTGACCCAAAAGCTAGCTTTTTAAAGCTAAATAACCAAGGAAACCAAACACACATAGTTTTTTAAACAAACCATGCACCAGAGTTTAGGCTTATGGTATATATAACTTCAAGCTCAAAAAATATAGGTATGTGTGTGTGTGTGTGTGTGTGTGTGTTGCCAATCCACTCATTTTTATTTTTTTAATGTAAAATATGTACTGAAGGGCGGGTTTTAAGAAAAACGAGTGAGCGCTGCTAGTATAACTAATACAGACAGTAACAAGTTAACAACAAATTATACCCGATTGTATAATACTGCAAACAAATTAGGCCTAATTATATACTACTACATTTTTTGGGTTAATGACACCCCTTAACTCCTCATACAGTTCACGATGACAAAAACACCAATCGACTGAATTTTAAAAATTCATTTGTAAAATATATACTGACGGGCGTTTTTTTTTAAAGAAATAACTAGCGAGCACCCCTAGCATATATAACTAAGACTAACAGCAAACTATACCCGTTTGTCTAAGACTGCAAACAAACAAGGCCTAATTAAATACGTACTTCCGCATTTTTATGGTTAATGACACCCCTTCCGCAAAAACAATGTTACAGCACAAAACTGCATTTTTATTCAATTTTATGATGTTCAAAAGATTGGTACTTTTAAAAAAAAAAAATACGTGTGTTTGCCAATCGACTATTTTTAAAGAAAAAATGCGAGTAAAATATGTACAGACGGGTGGGTTTCTAAAAAGAACGAGCGATAACAACAAATTTTACCCATTTGTATAAAATCGCAAACAATCAAGGCTTAAGTATATACTGGCATATTGCTACATATTTATGATCAATGACGTCACCCTTACAGTCAGCGATGAAAACAACGCGACACCACAAAACTGTATTTTCATTTCATTTTTACGATGTTCAACAAATACGATAATTTAGTCCACTCCATATTCATACCCAGTGATAGCAGCTGCGATATCAGACTTCTGCAAAGTCCTCCTCTTATTCTCCTGCGCATTGTTCCACGACCTTATCGTGAGCTCGAGGATAAAGAGCTCGCATGCCTTGGAAAACAAGACAGGTGCCTCGGCAGAGATCATGCGGACGTCCTCGTCCGCTTTCATGATCTTCTTGATGCGTGCCAAGGGAAGCTGGTGGTTACGGAAGTCCGTTGCTCTATCAATCTCTTGGCGTTGGCACGTCCAGAAAGTAGCGAGTGGGTTCTGGTGATGGGTTTCGTCGGTGTATGGGTCGAGGTGTGGGACGTTGTCCATTGTTGTTGTAGAGAGAGAGAAAAGAGAGGGTGTGTGAGGGTGGTTAAGTGGTGTAGTGGAGATCACGAGGTTTTCGTTTTTTTTTATATAAAAAAAGCAACCAAAGCATTGTTGTTACTAATAAAATACCAATACATCCGTTACAATATCATTTAATCCTTCCCTTTGTATAACTATATTTAGGGCATACCCAAAACAATGAAAAAAGGGAATGAAAAAAGATCCAAAATCGAGAAATTGAAAAAAACCGAAAAAGATCGGAAAAGACCGAAAAATCAAAAATTAAATAGAAAAATAACTGAAAAAACCCGAAGAAAAACCGAAACAAACCGGTTCGGTTCGGTCCAAAAAATAAAAAGACCAAAAATCGAAAAAAACCGAACCGAAAAATTTACTCGGTTTCGGTTTCGGTTTCGGTTTTGCCAAAAACCGAACCGAATCGAACCAGCCCTAAGTATATTACAGAAAATATAAATTATTTTATTAATGGAGTCACTATACCTATTTTACATTCTCTTTCCATTATTACCATCATTATTATTAAAATACATTTTCTTAAAAAATTAAAAGTATCATTCTATTATTATAAGTTAAATCAAGTCAAATGAGTCTGTCTAATTTAGTCATTTAAAAAAAAAATACTCCTACAACTTTATATTAATTACAATAATATCATACTCTCATAAAAAAATAAAAAATAAAAAATAATAAAACTATTTATCACTTTTTAACAAACAATTTTTTTTTAAATTTTAAACTGCGTTTTTTTTTATTATCCACATATTTAAATATATTATAACTATACATATTTTTTATATTTTTATTGCGTTACGCGCCGCACACACAACGCGTGGGATACGATTACTAATAGCCAAATATATAATCTAACACAAGAAATTTTTTATTTTGAAAAAATATACTTATATTTTGAAGAGGTCAAAATAGTATAATGCACCTTTATATTTTGGAACGGGAGGGAACGGTATTTTATTAAGTTTTACTAACCGAGCGTATGGGGAGGCGTCGAATACATTTATATTATTTAATACAAATACTTGTTGAATTCACACTATAACAATTAACATTATAACATGACCAAATTTCAATATTTCATGTATTTGATTTAATTAAATAAGTAAATCTCATTAATAAATTAATATAATAAACAATTTTAAACGAATTCCATACATTTTCTAATCAATGCCTAGAAGACACTCGTTGGCATTTCTCTATTGTATTTTGGGAGTTTTTTGCCAAAATGGCTCACTGGGTACAATTAATGTCCAGAATGGGCTACCTTTCTGAAATATTCCCAAAATGGTCTACTTTCGAAAAACGACCGATCGAAATGATTAAAACGACCGGTCGTTTTATTATTGAACTCTCTGGAATAATTTGGACAATAAACGATCGGTCGAATTGGACAATACGACCGGTCGTTTTTTAGACAAAAACGATCGGTCGTTATGTACATTTCGATCGGTCGTTTTTGGTCTGAACTCACTGGAAGAAATCATACCTAAAACGATCGGTCGTTTCTGAAATACGATCGGTCGTCTGTTGAAAAACGATCGGTCGTTTTTCAGAAACGACCGATCGACTGTAAAGAATTTACAGAACAAGGATTTTTTGCAGTTTTGGACACTGATTTGACAAAAAATATATAAAAACATGATCCCCTTTTTGAACATGATCTCTTAAAAAATGATGTCGTAAATTAATATGTTTAGTACGAGAGTGTTGATCGGATTTTTCGAAAGATTTATGCACTAGACTAGTATTATCACATAAAATGATGTCGTAAATTAATATGTTAGGTACAAGATGTGTAGGTGACGTTTTACTAAACATCCGATTTAAAACAAGGAAATGTCACAACATCCGATTTAAAACGAAGTTAAACAAATCTAAACGATTAAGGAAAACGAACGATAAAATGCAAGCGAAAAATTGGCCATAGTTTTGCCTAAAAACGGTCAATCGCCACAAATGAAAACAACAAAAATAACCCAATCAACTAGATATATATGCGCACAAGTTATAATAACATCAAAATCGCATTTGTAGAATTATAATAACATCAAAATCACAACGTCATACAAATTAACACGTAATGATAAATAGCAACATAACATAAAAAAGATTCATAACATAAATGCAAAGCGTTTGCTACTTATTACATCAAAAACAACGTAGTTCGAAAAGAAAATGAAAAACAAACGAAATACAACGCAAAATAAAATAGGGTATTTCTCCCCCTTTAACATCATTAAAAACATAAAAAATGGTCAATCGCCACAAATGAAAAACAATACATATAACCCAATCAACTAGCAATATATGCGCACCAAATTCAATAAAGTGATTAAGATAAAAACGCATATTATAAGTGCACAAACTCACAACGCATAAGCAACATAGTAATGATTCATAAAATAAAGCGTTTGCTACTTATTACATCAAAAACCAACGTTGTTCGAAATCGAAAGAAATGAGAAATACAACGCAAAAACAAAAGAGAGGGTATTTCTCCCCCTTTTACATCATAAAAAAAAAAAAAAAAACGATATCCGCCTAGTCGCGGTGGGAGGTCGCATCATCCTCTTCGTCTTCGTTGTCGTCTGGGGGCCCGGCAAAGTCGGGAAAATAGCCGTGGAATTGCGCCCTTTGCTCGGCGCTTTCGCGATCTAGTTGGTCGAGCTCCTCTTGTCCCGGTTGCAAGAAACGAAACATCCGACGAGTCATTTGTGCATTCCGATATTGGTTGATGTATAGATCGTCGTAGAATTGTTCGGTGCGCGGAGGACGGTTGGAAGATCCGACTTGAGCTTTTCCGCGACCGCGAGTGGGACGAGAAGAGGAAGGCATTATGTGAGACGGGGAAGGGACTCGGAGGAAATAGGCACATCCTCACGAGCGGCTTGCGGTGTGGGCTTAGGGCCGACATATTCTTCCTCTTCGAGGGAAAGATGAGTATAGTCGGGGCCGGACACCCGTTTACCAAACCAAGTAATGGTCTTGGCGGTAGTGTCGAATTTTATTGACATTTGGGCAAGATAGGAGGTGTCCCAAATGTGTTTGTCCTTGTTCTTAAACAGGGTTCCACCGGGAACGAGATTGAGGTCCTTTAAGATGGCCGAAATCAAGGCACCGTAAGGTAGCCCATTCTTGGATTTCGTTTTTAACGAATCCATCTTAAAGAGAATGAGTGTCGCGAAGTCAAGTCTGACTCGGCGATGGATGCACCCAAGAAGAAAGATGTACTCATTAGTAACATCCGTGAAGTTGGAGGTATGAGGGAGGACTATGTGAGAGAGGATGTGGTAGGCTAGTTTGTTGCGAAAGAGAAGGCCGTGGGCTTTGTTAGAGCGATTGTTGTGGGCGGGATGAAATAGCTCATCTTTGAAATCGGTAAAATTAACGATGTTGAGCATTTCGCAAAGTTCGTCACTTTGCTCGTACATCCCCTCAGCATCGAGGTGTAGAAGATTTCGTAAACGGTCTATACCGTAAACGAAGGGTTGGCCATTAAACGATGAACGCACGCGGAGTGCGTCATCATGACCCCTATCAAAAACTAGGTTATGGTAAAATTCATATACATTTTCAATGAAAAAAGGCTCTTTTAGAGTAAGAATTATGTTGAGTTTTTGGAAGTTTAAATCTTGCATGAGAAGAGGAAAACGTTCAAGAAATAAAGGCATGTCTAATGTAAAGTTAGTCAAGATAGCTCTTTTACCCATTGTAGATGGATAGAGAGGAGGAAGAGAGCCGGAAGAGGCACCGGGGCCCGATGGTGGAGCGGTGGAGGAGCCGGTTCGTCGACCGCGAGGAACACGGGGGCGGCTCGGGGACGGAGGCACGTAGTCGTCCTCATGGTCGTCGACGAGGTGTGGTTGAGCTTTCTTGGTGCGAACCATGGTTGGAATTTTAAAAAAATTAGGGTTTTTGAAAAGTTCGTATTTTGAAAAAAAAACTTGGTTTCAAGAAACGGAAGCAATCGATTGTTGATTATAAGGATTAATAAGAGAATTGGGTTATATATATGTAGATATTTGGGATTTTTAGAAAATTTTAGGGAGAGGGGGCGAATTTTTTGATAAAGAGAGATGAAAGGTTTTGAAAAGTGAAAGAGAATTAGGGTTGAAAGAGGTTTAAAAACTGGAAAACAGAAAAACGATCGGTCGTTTTTGAATTACGATCGGTCGTTTTTGTACAAAATTCTTCCAGTGAGCACACTTAAAAAACGACTGGTCGTTTTTTGCAGAACGATCGGTCGTCTGTGTAAAAACGATCGGTCGTTTTTCACTACGATCGGTCGTTTTTGTACAAAATTCTTCCAGTGAGCACACTTAAAAAACGACTGGTCGTTTTTGAATAACGATCGGTCGTCTGTGTAAAAACGATCGGTCGTTTTTCACTACGATCGGTCGTTTTTGTACAAAATTCTTCAAGTGAGCACACTTAAAAAACGACTGGTCGTTTTTGCAGAACGATCGGTCGTCTGTGTAAAAACGATCGGTCGTTTTTCACAGAGATCGGTCGTTTTTGTACAAAATTCTTCCAGTGAGCACACTTAAAAAACGACTGGTCGTTTTGTAATTATGATCGGTCGTTTGCACTTTCCGACACTGATTTGGCAAGAAAAATATATAAAAATATAAAAAAATATATAAAATCAATCAAATATATATATTTATGTTAATTGCACTTATTTATTTATGTTGTTCATTCTAATTTTTACGTTAATTGCACTTATTTATTTATGTTGTTCATTCTAATTTTTATGTTAATTGCACTTATTTATTTACTCTCATACTTAACAAACAGTTTATCTTCTCAAAAAACAGTATGAAAAAACACTGAGAATAAATATAGATATTTCATATTAAAAAAGACAATTACAATCGGAAAATTATACATATTGTCTCGTTTAAGCTACAGCTAAAATCATAAGCGTCGAGCACGTATTGGATACGGACACTTACGACAATCATGTCCTCGCCCTTGACAACTAGAACATCTCATAAGTGCTCGTCTCTCCGACTGATCCATACCATTATGAATACGAGTAGATCTTGGACGACCCCTTTCTCTTAAAAGAGTAACATCCGGAAGAAATAATCTATCACATGAATCCCAATAGTCTTGATGCCGAAGAGGACAAAATTGCGCCGAGTACGTACCTTCGTATGATTCAAGACTGTAATATTTTACTATGTAAGCTTCCCAATCAAGACGGTTTGCAGCGCATACGGAAAACACATGTGAACAAGGGATTCCATCACTCTGCCACTTACCGCAATCGCATTGCCAAAGTGAAAAGTCGACAACTTGAGTATTGCCTCCCCTGAAATTTCTTGAACTTGTACACACAGAATAAACCCCTCTTTCATAATCGAAAGTAACATTGGTATGACCAATGTCCGACCTACGTTTCTCTAAAATTTTAAGGATATTGGGACCATATCTTGTGCCGCTGTTTCTCATCCCGATTACTATCTTTTTCCGCTCGCAAAAATAGTGTACCAACTTATAGAAAATAAGCTGCACAGCAGCAGTGATTGGTAAATTACGAGCAGCTTTTAAAACATTATTGAAAATTTCAGCCATGTTTGTGGTCATGTTACCATGTCGCCTCCCTTTATCATGAAAATATGACCATTTTTCCGCAGGCTCTCTTATCAACCATTGATATGCTTGAGGATTCATGACTTTTATTGCTTCCATGATTCTTTTCAATTTTCTTTCTTGTAATTCCCAAATGGCGTTCTCCGCTAACTTGTGTAAGTCAGGATCTCCTTTGAAAGCTTTCTTAAAATTATCCAAAAAATGATTTGAACAATATCGATGAACAAAACCTTGACCACGCCAAACTCCTCTCACTGCACTTAGAATACCAGCATGTCTATCTGAAATTAGACAAATATTCACGCGCTCTTTAATCACATGTCGCATAATGTTAGAAAGAAAATAGCTCCACGAAATTGTACTCTCCTCAGCAACAAATGCACAACCAATGGGAAAAACATGATTATCTGCATCCGATGCCATGACCAACAAAATCTTACCTTTTATACTTCCCATATAAGTGAGTAGCATCAATAGCGATAACTGGCCTACAATACTGAAATGCATCAATAACGGCCTTAAATGTGAAGAAAAATCTGTTCAATACCTCACCCACTGGATTTCCTACCACATCGTAAACTGGCGTGGTCTCATAAGAAGCAACGGTACCGGGATTATACTTTTGAAGCGCTTTCATAAATTTAGGTAAAACCTTATACGAGTCTTCCCAATTACCAAATATCTCTGCGATTGCTTTTTGTTTACCCAAATAAGCTTTTTTGTATGAAACTGACATTTCAAAGCGGGCATTCACAATCTCTTTAACTAATGAAATCTTCATCATAGGATTAGTTGTGATGGCATTTCGAATGGTTTGGGCAACAAGATTGGAATCTAACTGTGGATGATCAGTTGTAAGCTCGGCATGAATGCATGTATGAGGACCGTTGTACACCGACACTTCAAAAAATCCATGTTTCTTTCTTAGTGAAGCTCGTAGTTTCCATTTGCATTGTTGAGTTTCGGCCAGTTTACAACGAATTTCCCAAAATTTTGCCTTCGAACTTTTAGTGGAAAAATGGATGTTACGTTTGATTGACCAAAGTTTTATTCCCTTTTTCAACATTTCTTTATCCCTAAATAAAAGACCAATAAAAGGATCATTAACTTGAGGATCCCAAAATCCAGGATACATCATATAATTTCGTCTCTGGTTACTATAATTTTCTTGAGTGTCGAACGGTTCATTAAACAAACTTGACATTGGTTGATGCATAGGAATTTCATCGGGAATAGTATTATTCGCCAATTGTGACCCACTTGATTGGTCGTTTTCATCCTCATCCATATACAAGCCCATTTCAGATGATAATTCTTCGTACTCAACTTCTTGTACATTTTCTTCGTCATCGTCAGACTCGTTTTCGCTAATATTGAAGTCCGGATCTTCATCCTCTGGTTCATCCCCAAGTTCTATCGACCAACCAATATTATCTGCCAATCGACACACTGCATCCAAATGTGTCAAATCTGGTTCGTTGTTCTCAGAATATACCTCTAGCATTGGCTCTTGTCGAATGGGTGTTCTACTTGATGTACCGATTTCATGCATTGGCTCTTGTCGAATGGGTGTTCCACTTGATGTACCGATTTCATTAGTGGAAAGAATATTATAATACAACCCGTAATCTTGATCAGAAGAGTAAACTTGCTCAATTTCAACATATAACTCTATAAACGTTCTTCCATTTTCTTCTATTAACTCAAGCATGGTTTCCAACGAATCATTATCATCAACAGCCAATCGCATATATTTAAACTCAGTAAGTGTAGTCAGATATGGATAACGACATGTTAAACTCAAACGATTTGAAGTCGATGATACATCAAGTACCTTAAACAATTTTTCCAAAAATTGGTCGTATGTCGTGTTTCTAGATACCTTAAAATTTTTTTTATAAGAAATATCATAAGATAACCCCTCGCTAGTAGTTTCCATTATCGTACCTCCCCAATAACACATAATTGTAGGATTTTTCATTTCGATAACCACACGGTAAAATTAACAATTTTACTCAAATAATACTCCAACAACAACACAAAATATTGAGTTTTTACCTGTTTTGGAAGAGATCTGAGATTTGCCCTAAAATGATCTAAGAGCTCTGTTTTTTTTTTATTTTTACAGTGGTCTGGGAAATGAGATGAGTACAGTGGTCTGGGGAAATGAGATGAGTTTTTTAAGTACAAGTATAGACCAAAAACGACCGATCGAAATGTACATAACGACCGATCGTTTTTGTCTGAAAAACGACCGGTCGTATTGTACAATTCGACCGGTCGTTTATTGTCCAAATTGTTTCAGAAAGTTCAATAATAAAACGACCGGTCGTTTTAATCATTTCGATCGGTCGTTTTTCGAAAGTAGACCATTTTGGGAATATTTCAGAAAGGTAGCCCATTCTGGACATTAATTGTACTCAGTGAGCCATTTTGGCAAAAAACTCGTATTTTGGTCATTTCATTTTACTAAAACATAAATGAATATTTTGCATCATTACATAAGTGATCATACTTTTTTGTGTATAATTAAATGATCATTTAAAAATAGAGGGGTAAAATTGGACAGATAGTGAAAAAATGTGCCGTTATTATGCTCTTTTAACAAAATCGGTTTTTCATAATGTACTTATATTTTGGAATGCAGTTAGTAGCATCTAAGTTCATAAATAATCCGTAAAAATGATATTTAATAGTATGCATTCTCTTTTACCATGCATTTTGATAACCAATCTTTAATCTTCTCTAATTTTAGTAAATATATATCAATATCCATTTAAATAGGAAACTAATGTTAAAAAATTAATATAGTTGAAGTCACGTGCTCTCAATTATCAAATATATGACTACAATTCCGTCAACATATGCCAATGATAGAATATTTGAGTCTGAAATATATGATTGCAATTTCAGCAATTTTACGAAAAATCGATAGGTTTCGATCAAATTGATAAAATTTATAGAATAGGTAGTGAAACAAATATTATAGAATACCCAACATATTTCCCCCTAAATAATCGATCTTTTACTAAATTAAGCACACGCGTGCTGTAAAAATCTTGTACCTAAATTGTCTAGATAGTTAAGTTTATAATTTTATGTTGTAGCTTAATTGCCAAATTATGTGACCAATTTCTAAAGTTTTCATTTCGGACAATTTAGAATTTTAGATACAATAATTTTAAAATTAAAAATTGCACGTGGAGGGCTTTGGTGGGATCGGACATGACTCGTTTGTTTAAAATGTTTGACCAGACTCGATTGTAACAAACTGACAAGCTTAAAAAAACAAGGCAAAAAAAATTACAAGAACAATTTTTTATCTATTGAGGGAATGTTTATTTAAATTTCAAGTCAAATTATAATTTGTTTGATATTAGAACTGGCCGGAAGCCCTATCGATGAAACCGCTATTTAATATCTATTTTATTTATTTATATTAATAGTTGGACTACTTTATTATTTTGTTATTTGTGTTAATGGTCCGTATAGGAATATTGGCAAGCTTAAAGAAATAAGCTCAAAACCAAATTATCAAAACCAAATTATAAAAACATTTTTTTTACTTTTTGAGGGGTTGTTTGTTTAAAGTTCAAATTAAATAATTACATTTTTTTAATATTAGAACTGGGCGGAAGCCCAATTTGTTTTCTTTCTCTTCAAATGCCACAAAGGGAGACGCTGAGGTGACGTAGGCACGTTCGCCTCCGTTACTGTTGATCTACCGACGACGGGCGTGCAGCTCTGCCAAGTGGAACGGCCGTAAA
This sequence comes from Primula veris, assembly GCA_963682055.1. Classification (NCBI taxonomy): domain Eukaryota; kingdom Viridiplantae; phylum Streptophyta; class Magnoliopsida; order Ericales; family Primulaceae; genus Primula; species Primula veris. The sequence continues at coordinate 3,637,879 of OY821745.1, read as the reverse complement.
AAGACAATACATTGTTATGCTTTCCATATCATTTCTCCTGGTTACTTAGACTTGTGTGCATAATGTGCACATTTTGAAAGGAAAATGTAATACATATGTTATCATTATGTGACTAATACACTTATCTTTTTAATTAAATAAACATTGTTAATCGTTTAACCAACCTTTAAATTTTTTAAACCCCACTAGGAGTAGCCTAGTGGGCTAGAACCCGCTAGGAATAGCCTAGGTACAGGGTTCGAATCTTGTTAAAGGGGTAGGTGTGAAATTCCTTGATCCTCTTTAATAAGATTAAAAAAAAAAAAAAAAAAACCTTTAAATTTTTTAAACAATATGCAGTGAGAACTCTTATGCTAATGCAAGACAAAGTATCACTGTTGTTTTCCTTCTCCACATTTGGAATATCAAAGCATTTGATTACCGATTCGCTCATTTTATTCCTCAGTCTTGAAAATCTGACTTCATAGCTCAAACTTGATTTTCGCTTTTGGAGAAAGTTACAAGATTTGCTAATAAGCTCAAAAGCTCGCGTTTTTAGGCTTAAAAAGCTTACATCTTAATGAAGCTCCAGTAAACAATGTAGCTAGGCTTTCACCTTTTGAATCACCGCTTTTATATTTTTAGCACTATGTATTAACCAACGTTTTAAATAGCGTTATCGCTATCATAACGTTTTTTCGAAAGAAACGCTCAAAACGCAAATAGCGTAGCAACGTAACGCTTTGCGGTGTAATTTTTTTTGCCTAAATATATAACAATTAATATAACACTATAGTCATACAATTATACTAATTATGTTAACAAAATTAAAAGTTACAAAAGAATTAGTTGTGGTTTTTTTGGGTAAGAAAGAGAGCGAGACATGTTTGGCTAAAAAAATCTACGTTTTTTTAAGTATTTGATGATAAATGTGTTTTTTTTATATATTAATTACTATATGGAGGAATTTGTGACATGTTATATGCTAAATGAGCTAATTGTGACATGTTATATACTATATTGGTCATCCAAGTATTTACGCTACCAGTCCAATGTATTCTGTTTTAAAAACTTAATATTTACACTAACAGTCCAATAATTTCGGGCTTTTTGTGCTTTTTATGCTTTTAGTCCCAATAGCGCGAATTTAGCGCTTTTCCATCCAAATAGCGTTTTTTCTCCATAAAAACGCTATTTCGCGCAACATAAGGTGTTTTTTTAAAACATGAGTATTAACTTAGTTAAAGAGAAAAAAAACAAATATTTCAAACCTCTTAGTGAGACATAACTACCCAAATGCAAGGTAATTAATAAACATAGCATTTAGGAAAGAATTAAGAAATGGACACTGAATTTGCAAGAAGAAAACCGAGTAATTCATTGTAGATGTAAAGCTAAAATGAATTACTTGGCCTCAAAGAGGATGCGAGTGAATAACATAAATACAACTAGTATTTTCTTACTTAGATCGATTTAAGCAATAAGTACAAATGGCAAAGTTTTGTTTGTTCACAGATTTACTAACGAGTTAAAGTTTGGCAGCGTAAAAACTAGAACATGCTCTCGAAACTAGGAGCTAACCACCCCAAATGCTCCATGATACTCTTCATTCTCTCTTCTTGTCCCTTTGAATCTCCTAATGCTGTGGTGAATGGATATATATACGTCACCTTTGTAGCCATACATCTATAAGCAACCACGTCTCCTTTTACCACAAATTCCAATACGTCCCGGCCAAACCCTCCATCAACCTCAGCTTGCAGATATTGACCTATAAAAAGTTTCCGTTTGTTAGCAAAAAGCACTGTTGTGCTGTGTTTTGTGTGAATAACCCGGCCAGATATTTATGCATACTGATAGGAAACTTGGAAGAAATCCAGGGAATTTACAGATATAGCTAGACGAACATGATATGTTCTATGATTTATGTAAAGTTTGTAGCAGCTAAAATCAAGTAAGATGGAACTGTTAAAAAATATTTACGATCGACACTATGTTCCTGCATTTTTAACAGTTGAGGCATTGAGAGGTTGCTTTAAGAAATCCAAATTCTCTTAAGAGACTAGGAAATGTCCCCCAAATTCTTGTTAAGAAACAGTGATAATCACAATATTTCCTAACAAGGCTATTTAAGCTACTAGTCTTATTCTCTATTTTCCAATTTATAGTGTAACAATTGTCACTTACCACACCTGGAAATAAAATTCCTACAACTACCGGATAAGGTTGTAACATAAACTCGCAATCTAAGATAATAACTGATAGTTCGTGGAAATATTTAGACCAAGTACCCCAAGTCTAAAATATAGAATGTTTACCATCAGGAAGTTCTTCAATCGCTTGAATCTTCGCATTTTTCTGTGTTTCTAGAACAGCTTCCCTCAGTTTCTTTCATACATAAACAAAAAACTTCCCACATTTAGAAATATCATAAATTTCCCTCAGTTTCTTTCATACATCAAATCAAATTACAAGAAATTATAAGATATTACTCTCAACCTCAATAGCATTTCCTGAACTGTTTTCAGGGATCACCCAAGGAAATGCAAATGACGAAGATTGTGGATTTGTTGTCACACAACCCGGGTTTATCGATGGGCAAGGCCTGATTTTTCTGCAATAAAACATAGAATCATCGATGTACACTATTCACAGCAGTTGAAAAGAACCAAAAAGATAATGGCTTGTTTGGTTGCAGCTTTTTAGCAAGACCGTAAATTTTTAAGAAGACATGGTTGTTCTAAGCTGATCAATCAAATTTACTGCAAATAAACAGCACATACAACATGAAAAATACTTACGTTAATCCGGCTTAGAAACGTAAAGAAAATCATTTTTTGAGCTGATAAAACCATCATTCTTCAAATTAAAAGCAAATAGAACATGATAAAAAAATGTTAATTTATCCGCCTATCTAGCCGCTAGAAACCTAAAAAACAACTCTCTAGCTGATACACCAAACGCATACTAAATAGCCTTAGTATACTATAAAAGCAGTAAAAAAAAAGCATATCTGTGGAATTGAGTAATACCCATTTTCCAAACCAATGGGCAAGTTCTTGGATTGCGCGAACGGAGTGGTTTGCAAAGTGGGTGGTGAGTTAAGGGATGGTATTGCTATAGATGGCAATGGATAAGATAATGTTAGAGCAAGTGAAATGGATAACAACTTGCTTACTAGCTTTGGGGGAAATTGTTGATGAGTGTTAGTTGGTTTTGGTAAAGTTTGAGGGATATGAGAAAATGCGATGGTTGAAAGGTGTTTAGAGAGAGTTGGTGGAGGGAGAGGAGAGAAAATGTGAGGGTTAAAGCTCATGGTGTGGTTTGGTTGTTATTCTGTTTTTGTTTCTTTTCTTCTTGAACCATCAAGTTTAGGGGGAGGGTAAGGAATGAGAGTTGCAAAATGAATCTAAGAACAATCAACAAGTATGAACTGCCTTTGCAAATAACACAATGGAGTACAGTTTATAACATACCACCCCAAACTTAGTACATTTACATTCGGTGTTATAAAGAACGAGCTTAGACGGAAATTATGCGGAATCTAGTAGGTGGAGTTTGGATGCCTAGTTGATTAGACGAGTTTAAACAATTAGATGGTGATTAAGCAATATTGGGTTGGATTAGGCATTAAGCGTCAAGCCACCAATTTCCACCTAAAAAACGTCTTACTTACGTATTTTAAAACAATTTTATCAACTACGTTCGCTAAATGAGTTTTAACTATAGTTGCTAGGACGAGAAGCGGGAAACACTCCTTTTCTCTTTTGAGAAACGAGTTTCCGAGTAACTTGGACTTTCGAGTATGTCTTCCCTTCTAGTGTTTCACATGACGTTACTTTACAATTGATGTCCATTTCGGAGAATCGCTATTGCTATTCGTACATTTCATCGGGTTCTACAAACGGTAAAGAGGCTTCCCCTTCATGAATTCATGTCAAGATGCTTTGTTAGAATGTTTGATATTGGTTGATTTTCTAATTTCATATTGTCATATTAAACCATCAAACTAATATTGGTAACTTGACATTATGGCTAACCTAAAACATTAATTATATTTATATTAGTAGCCTTAGTCCACATTATTTTAAGTGAATTTAAATACTCAAATAGATTTAGTTTTAGTCCTTATAGTTTCAATTTCTAAATTCAACCCAGAAGTCGATATGTCCGAGTGGTTAAGGAGACAGACTTGAAATCTGTTGGGCTTTGCCCGCGCAGGTTCGAACCCTGCTGTCGACGTTTTTTTTTTGTTTTTTTTCCTTACGAATGAATTCGTAGTTCAACATAAATTTCTTTTCGGTACATCATAATTCATACATGTAACGATAGACAAGAAAAGCACCGGTGCTTAGTGGGTTTTAAAATTAGACATTTATTAGTTCGAGACATGGAAGAAAAACGCTTCCGAAGTCGTACTTTATTACCATTTTTTTCCCACTAGTTGGTTTTTCACAATTACAAACGTGAAGCAATATTATGAACTAGTAGTTGATTTTGAATTTCTTACGATAGTACATGGTGGTTAATTTTGAATTTCTTAGAGGTTCTTCAATGACAATATGTGAATTATATTAATTTTCGTGTAAGTATAAATTTATTCTTTACAAAATCAAAATGCGCATTTAGGAATAGATCAATACATTATCCTACAATATACATCTCAATTATATTATCGGAGGCGCCAAGTGAAATTAGACTTGCCAGTTGTAAGTCTACCGATTGTAAGTCTAGTATGTTTTGTTAGATGTGACGACGTCTGAAGTAAATGTTCAACCAATTCAATAAATAAAATATGCATAAGTTTGGGATCGACTTATTTATCTACACGTTAGTAATTTTAGAATAATTTGTGAATAGCATAAAAGTATGATCAATGGATTCATACACATGTATACAAAAACGAGGCGCGTTTGGTTAGTTTGCCCAACTAGAAATGACTCTGGTGTCACAATAAAAAAAATACATTAAGTAGTGAATAAATTTTATACATATCGCCGTCTCTCTATAATTATCAATTCGAGACAGATCATAAAGAGAGAGGCAGAAACTCTAACATTAATTAAGTTAAGGTCTTGTTTGGTTGTATCATTTGTGGTGTGAGATTGGACACGTGAGTTATATAGAAGTTGTATTCATAGTCGTGAGATTATAAATGTAAGTATATTTTCTAATAACGGCACAATCTCGTCCGTATTCATTATCCTTAGACTACAAGTCATGCAACGAAATGAGACCTAATGTGTAACCGACAACCTGATCTACTCTATTGAGTGGGGGACTAGATCCACAAGATAATGACTAAATGTGAAACAAATAAAACTACAAGTACTAATTCATATATTTTTCAAACTCTTATACATCACTTTCTTCCCAAACACAAACACTCTCTCTCTCTCTCTCTTTCTATATATATATATATCTCTATATATCTATATCTATATCTATATATCTCTCTCTAAAAAAGTACAATGGAGGAAGAGAACAGCCCAATAAGCAGCAATTCAAACCCAAACAAGTCCTTAGCAATCGAGGGTTCAAAGCACCTCGAACAAACAATCGAAGCCGCTCATCAAATATTATCATCTATGAACCACGAGCTTTGTAACCCAACTTTCTGGTCCACACCAACTATTTTAAATAACAACAATAACAATAACAGTTCTAACGGTGATGTTTTATCGGAAAATGTAAATAATAATAATGCGTTTGAGATGGGCGGTGGGGCGTTAGATGAGGCAAGGCTGAGGTATAAGTCGTCTGTCGCTGCTTTGCGCTCTGTTCTTGTCGCTATTTCCGCTTCCCTAGAGGTATTTAACTAATTGTATTTATTTTAAGATAAGTTTTTTTGTTTTGTTTTTTTAATTGGCTATATTAGTACTATAGTACTATATGTTAGGGCTGGTTTAGTTGTATCCATGGACGAAATTAGGAAATTTAAAAGGAAGAGGCATAAAATGCTTATTTTGGTAAATAAGGGGCTGAAACGTTAATATTGGGTAAAATGGGGTGCTGAAATGCTAATATTGGGTAAAATGGGGTGCTGAAACGCTAATATTGGGTAAAATGGGGGGCAGAAACGCTAATATTGGGTAAAATGGGGTGCTGAAATGCTAATATTGGGTAATGAGGCGTTTTGTTCTCGCTGCTATTTCCGCTTCCCAAGTGGTTTATATTGAATTATTTATTTTAAGAAAGTTTCTATTTTGTTATTTATTGGCTATATACTGAATTTTGAAAGAGTATTAATGCTAGGGCTCGGTTTGTTGTATCTTAATGCATATGTTGGAGTGATTTGTTGTTTAAAGTAACGTAGGTTCTTTTTGTATAAAGTGAAAAGATTACATTTTTTTTTTTGTAAATGGAATTGTGAAATACAGTTCAACTTGGTATAAGTCGTCTGTCGCTGCTTTATGTTCCGTTCTCGCTGCTATTTCCGCTTCCCAAGAGGTGTATAATTGATGTTTTTATTTTAAGAAAGTTTCTTTTTTGTTATTTATTGGCTATGTACTGAATTTCGAAAGAGTATTAATCCTAGGGCTCGGTGTGTTGTATCTTAATAGTTAATACACATTTTGTTTTGTTGGAGTGTTTAATTGTTTTATCGGTTTGTTGTATCTTAATAGTTAACACATATTTTGTTTTGTTGGAGTGGTTAATTGTTGAGAGTAACACAGGTGTTTTTCATAGAACCTGAAAAAGATTGCATTTATTTGTATATGGAGTGGTGAAATATAGTTGATCTTAATATAAGTCATCCGTCGCTGCTTTACGTTCTGTTCTCGCCGCTATTTCTGCTTCCCAAGAGGTGTGTAATTGATTTATTTATTTTGAGAAAGTTGTTTTGTTTTTTTCATTAGCTATATACTGAAATTTGAAAGAGTGTTAAAGCTAGGGCTTGGTTTGTTGTATCTTATTACACATTTTGTTTTGTTGGAGTGGTTAATTGTTTAAAGTAACACAGGTGTTTTTCATAGAAAGTGAAAAAATTAGATTTTTTTTTTGTATATAGAGTGCTGATATATAGTTGAACTAAGTATAAGTCGTCTGTAGCTGCTTTGCGTTTGGTTCTCGCCGCTATTTCCGCTTCCCAAGAGGTGTATAGTTGAATTATTTATTTTAACAAAGTTGTTTTGTTTTTTGTTTGACCAGATTGCTCCTTTTAATATTGGCTTTTGAAAGAGTATTAACGCTAAGGCTCGTTTTGTTGTCTCTTGATTGTTTTTATTGACTATATCACTATGTGCAAGGTTGTTAATCATGTTAGTACTGAATTTTCATAGAGTATTAGTGCTAGGGATCGTTTAGTTGTATTCAGGGCGGCAGGGGCGGATGTATAGTGGGACTAAAGGGTGCATTCGCACCCCCACAATTTACGAAAATGTTATTTTTTGTATGGGAAAATTTTAGAATAATTTAAAAACGATGAGTCTTGCAACGCCGTAAAATAACAATTTGACTTGTGCAACCCCAAAAAGTTAATCCTGGCTCCGCCCCTGTAGAGTTGAAACGTTAATTGAATTATTTATTTTAAGAAAGCTGTTTTTTTTTTTCATTTATTGACCATATTGCTCTTGTTAATAATGGTTTTTGAAAGGGTATTAATGCTAGGGCTCGTTTAGTCGTATCTTGATACACATTTTGTTTTGTTTTTATTGACTGTATCACTATATGCAAGACTGTTACTCATGTTAATGTTGGGTTTTCATAGAGTATTAAATAATGCTAGGGCTTGTCCGTTAGTTGTATCCAGGGACGGAACCAGGAATTTTAAAGGGAGGGGTACGTTGGTAAATGGGAGGCTGAAATGCTAATTTTGGAGGTTTTAATCAAAATACATACACAGTTTTTCCATTTTCATAATTTTTTAAAAATCAAAATGGGGGATTTCACCCCGGACTGTAACCACCTATTTCCTTCCCCGGTTGTATCTTGATAAGATTTTGTTTTGTTTTATTTCCGATTCCCAAGAGGTATATAAATAATTATTTATCTTAAGAAAGTTATTTTGATTTTTTATTGGCGTTATATCACCATATGCAAGATTGATACTCATGTTGATATTGGTTTTTCAGAGTATAAATGCCAGGGCTCGTTTAGTTGGGCTTTTTAGCAATTTTGTACTCGTATTGTTGCGTGTTTCTCGATTAGTACCTTGCATTGTTGGTTTTTCCGATTAGTACCCGGTATTCGTGTTCTTCTTACATTTTGAACATTTCCGTCCGATTATGGATGGAAAATATCAGTGTTATACTGGTTTTTCCATCCAATTATGGATGGAAAGTTCAAAATGTAAAATAAAAATACGAATACAAGGTACAAAATGATTTTTTTTTTAATAATAGTGGGTAGTTAGACGAGTCCAGGCCACGGTATAAGTCCTCCGTCTCTGCTTTGCGTTCCGTTCTTGCCGCTATTTCCGCTTCCCAAGAGGTGTATAGTTGAATTATATTTTAAATTTTAAGAAAGTTTTGTTTTTTTATTGGCTATATATTGAATTTTGAAAGAGTATTAATGCTAGGGTCCGGTTTGTTGTATCTTAATAGTTAATACACATTTTGTTTTGTTGGGGTGATTAATTGTTTAAAGTAACATAGGTGTTTTTCATAGAAAGTGAAAAGATTGCATTTTTTTTTGTATTGGAGTGGTGAAATATAATTGATCTTAATATATAAGTCATCTGTCGTTGCTTTACGTTACGTTCCGATTGTAATTTTTTTTTGTTGGAGTAATTAATTGTTTAAATTGACATAGGTGTATTTGGTAGAAAGTTAAAAGAATAATATCTTTCTGGATTTGGAGCGGTGAGATTGATCTTAGTGTAAATAAGCTGAAAGAAGTCTTATTTTTTTTTATTGATTATAAGCAAGTTTGTTACTCTTGGTAGTTCTGGATTTTGAAAGATTGTTAATGCTAGCGTTCGCTTAGTTGTATCTTACGAGTAATGCACATTTTTGTTTTGTATTGTTGGAGTGATTAATTGTTTAAAGTAACATAGGTGCTTTTCGTGTAAAGTGAAAAATTACATCTTTTTCGATACGGAGTTGTGATATATAGTTGATCTTGGTTTAAGTCATCTGTCGCCACTCTCCCTTCTAATCTTGCTTCATTTTCATTTTCCCAAGAGGTATAAAATTAATTATTTGCATTTTTTATTGACTATATCACTATATGCAAGATAGTTTAAACTGGACTTTGAAAGAGTGTTAATACCCTGGCTTCCTGTTTGTAGCTTCGTACACGATTATAATTTTTTGTTGTTGGAGTAGTTAATTGTTTGACGTAACATAGGTGTATTTGGTAGAAAGTGAAAAAAAACATCTTTTTTGTATCTAGAGCTATGAAATATAAGTGATAAGCTGAAAAAAGGTGAATGAATCTTGTTATTGATTACTCCCTCCGTTTCGAAATGTTTGGGAAGGGAAATTTTTATAGGCATGCAGTTATTGCTTTGTCTAGTAAAAATGGGCAAACATTTCGGAACGGAGGGAGTATAATAAAGTTTGTTACTCTTGGTAATACTTGATTTTAAAAGAGTATTTTACTGGGGCTGATTCGGCTGTATCTTACAAGTACACAATCTACCTTTTTTTCTGTTGAAAATGTTGTTTTAACTAGTTGTTGAAAACTTAAAAGCAACATAGGTGCATTCGGTAGAAAGTGAAAGTATGACATTTTTTTTGTGTGCATTTGGTGTGGTAAAATATAGTGGATCTTAGTGTAAAGTAAGCTGATTTTTTATTTTTAATTGAATGAATCGAATATGAGGCCGTTTACTGAAAAAATATGCTGAATTTTTCTCTCCCTATTTTTATCTATAAAAAAGGATCATGACATCTAAAACTGGTATGTTCTTTCCCCGCCTCAATGAGTATCTATTGGCTACTGCGCATTCTTTCTTTTACTCAACTAATCTCTTTTGCAAGTATAAACCAAACAAATGCAATGAATAGCGTACTTTTATGATGGAACAGTTCGCTGAGTACTCACGTTGTTGATTCGAAGTATACACTCAACGTGAAATGCAAAACTCTAAGATTCAATTTTAAGAAACCTTAGTTACAAACCAACAGTCTTTTTACCACCAAAAGGTCCAAAACCCTCAATTGGGGAGTCTAGAAAACTGGAGTAATTGACATTAAGGACAAATTGTATGATTATTATATTAAATATATATAATAAAACAAGAGGAGAAGTTGCTATTTTTTTACTGGCCGGTTCCGTCATTTTCTCGTCTCTTACCATCACGTCTATTATTTTTTGCATTTGAATTGATGGAGGAAATTCTTAATAATGTGAATCATGGAAATGATCTTCTAAATATAGTAAGGTATGGTCATAAAGTCTGATTGAGGACAGGGATTGCTCAAATATAGCAACCCTTTGGAGTTTGTAGCAGAGAGAAAAATATTGATTTAATATGGAAAATGAAAACGAGCAGGGCTGTACAGCTTTAAATCCGTACTGGCATTTGCTTAAAAATACGCGAGAATCAATATGCGGATGCAAATGTAATGTATACTCTAATTTTATTTTATGTAAGAAAGTTTAAAAACGGCTGTTATTTTCCTTTGTTTGGTTTTCTCTTGTCAAGCGTTGTCCCAGTTTAACAAATACTATATGGAATTGGGAAGTATAAACTAAGTTTTTTGTAAGCTTGGTATATATAATATTACCGATGGAGTGATGGGGCACATAGAACATGCTTCGTTCTAATAGTCAAATGGTTCATAGTTTTTGTAGTCCTAGTGAAGACGTGAAGTAGTTTTACTGGTTTAAAATGATCCTTAGAAAAGCAACAGTCCACTTATATGAGGAAAAGGTTAGAAAACAAGCTCAATCCCGCAAGATGTGTTGGGAGTAGGAGGGTATATCGCTAATTGTCCCCCTCTGCTAGCCAGTTTGTTAGTTAAGTGCTTAAGTTTGTTTAATTTTTGGTTTCATCTTTTCCCGTCATTAGTTGGTTGGAGAATTTGTTCTTAAATTATTTGCTGCTTTTTTGGGAGTTCTAATGGAACTTCGATCATCATATGAGAAAATTAGGAGGAAGAGAGGGGTCTGGCCTTCCGATGTTAAAGGTAAAAAAAGGCTGCATCACATATGTCAAATTGTCACTTTTGCTTTACTTCATTTTGATACTTATATGGTGTGTGATCTTATGTTGCTTGTATGTGGGTGGTGCCACTCAGATACATTTGTTAGACAGTCATTAAAAAAATTAGCTGACAACTGTTATGTCCCTTAATTCTACCAGACAACAATCCAACAAAATATGTAATTATCTCATCGTTAATTTTATGAAAAAATAATACCATCTCATTTTTGTCTGGTGCCAGGAAAAGACGAATGACGCTAGTTCAAACATGGACACTTCAGAATCTCCAGCAGATGAAGCTGAAGTAGAGGAGTTAGAAGAGCGAGTTTCTGTGTTAAAACAGGTAAAATAAGTATATATTACAAAATGAATTTTATGTACTTGACAAGGTCGCCTCGAACAGTGATGTGGTAGCCTAGACAAATGAGAATTTAATGATTGAGATTTTCTCATGTACTTAAAGTTCGTAAACTGAAATACTTTAGCACATTGAACTATACTTCATTGAAATCTATTACCCAAATTTCTTTAGGTTAAGTAGAAAGAAACTTGGATATTTATGCTTCATTTAAAGATAAAATGTTGGTCAATCTTTTTGATCCTTAACCACATAGACATAACTGGAGATTTTATAGTTATAGTGTGTTTATCTGAGGTCATTTTGTTACAAATCATGAGCACTTATAGTTTCATGATATCTACTTTTCACAGTATGTAGTGTTTGTTGATTGTAACTTTATGTCTCACTACAACTTTGCCTGATGCATTTTGTACGTGCGTTCCCCATGCTGCAGGAGATTACAAGCAAAAACAAGCATCTCAAGCTTCTAATCGATCAACTAAGGGATCTGATAAATGATATATCCACATGGCAAAGCCCTTGTTCTGCCTAAAGTTGAGGGTCCGTCTTATTTGGTAGTGGAAGACGCTAAATTGTTCATTGGTGTGCTTCCTAAGATTGGCGAGGATTGTCTAAATCCTTTCACCAACAGATTTCTGAGAATACCAAGGCATTGTTGAGTGCCAGCTTAATCTGGCTTAGAACCTGCAGTTTTTGTGCATCTCTTTACTTAAACTAGTCATTATATTTATCTGGCTTGTGGTTTAAAGAAATTATTAGGGGTTATCACTCAACTTTATAGTCTAGATAGCGGTGAGTATCATCACAGTGTAGACAATAGGTTTATCAATATGCATTTCATTTCTGGCAATCAATTGGGCTGTGCGCTGATATGTATATAATTTGTGTCTTTGCAGGACGGTTAATTTTTCTTTTCAGTGAACCGAGAGAAAATTACAAACACACAAACTCGACGTTTTTGCACACTCAAAAATGCATTTTCTTTTGACAAAGGCAAGCTTAAATTAGGGAAAGAAACTATAATCATTATTCATATTTACATAAACTATGCCATAAAATTACATTGTCCCTTGTCACAGATCTGTTTTTATTTTTATTTTTATTTTTATTTTTATTTTTATTTTTATTTTTATTTTTATTTTTTATCTCATCCTTTGTGAACTTCTCAAAAGAAAAGCAAATCTTTTTAATGAAAATACAAAGGTAATAATTCATCGAGTATCATTTTTTAGGGTACATTGAAACACACTTGCATTGTCAGCTTTAGATTTAGTAAAGCAGATACTTAATCCCCAACCTAGGTAGAAGCTATCCTGTAATTAGTTGTTCTCAATTTTTATTTTTTTAATAATTAAATTAGTTGTTCTCAATTGTGGATGCATTGCTTCACACAAAGGAAAAATGCCACTTTTTTTTATGCAGAATTGAGTGTATATGAAGAAATTTAAAAAGGAACATTTAAATAACTTTTTAATATTTGTATAAAAGCATATCAATGCATGCATATAAATCCCAAGCAGTACGTAACTTCTCATTCATCCTAATTGTTTCATTCTCTCTGATTTTTCGTGGTCTCCTAGATCCCAATTACTCCATTTTTTTTATAGCCAAATAAATATTATTGATAAAGGCGTGTGCCGAAGATGTTGGATTGGGGTCCGGTATTAATCGGGTTGATTCTGTTTATACTTCTTTCACCCGGGCTTCTATTTCAGATACCAGGGAACACACGGATGGTGGAATTCGGAAATTTTCGCACCAATGGCAAAGCTGTTTTTATTCATACTGTAATTTTCTTTGCTGTTTTCAGCATCTTCATTTTAGCCATCGGTCTCCAAATTCACACCTGATAGTCATGTTATTGTAACCTTATTTGTTCTTCTGCTCATAACTTTATTAACTTCTTGAAATGTTGATTTAATGTTCCTTATAACAATATGTTAGCGTATATTCCATATGTTAACTTGTGTTTTGCTCTACCAGATTGCATGAATCCGTGCCTGTTTTATGAGTGAAGTTTTAAATAACTCAAATCATTTGTACGTAACGTTCATCTAATTAACAATTATGAAACACATTACACATCGATGCATGCAAGTATCGACTGTTGATAATATTTTTTTTAATCAATCTGTGATTCAACAGACAATATTACTATGTTTTACTCATTCCGTTCCCATTTAATTGTCCACTACGAAACTACGTGCAATTTTAACCGGCTTATAACTTGTATCAAAATTGTCGAAATGAATTTTTTTTAAATCTAATCATAAAATTTAACATTTGAAATTGTATATAATTTCGTAATGAATAATTAAATAAATAGAAACGGAGGGAGCGAGTAAAATTTAAGATGAAGGAATATATGTTCTGACTTTTGATGTAAGATGATCATTAATCTTACAACAATACTATTAATTAATTACATCACTCAAGTAGATAAACGTACAGATTCAGTATAAAATAAGGAATGGGGTGTATGCAGAAATAAAATAGAGTGAATAAATAAACAAAGCACATGCTATGTTACAACTTACAAGAGCATAACACTATCACTGTATTAATAAATGATTAATCTATGTGTACCATTTGAGCAATGTTCTTAAAAACACGAGTCGTTTATGATGCAACAGTCTTTGATAATTTTCTGGTTAGTTATAGTAGTGATTCTGGTAATTTCAACATGAAGGTTTGTGGATTTTCATTGTTAATAGCAACTTAGCATTGTATTCAAATAATGACCACTAAAACACACTAAAAATTATAAAATGGACCAAATATATATCATCTTATGATAAAGATAAAGTTTTGATGACCAAATCTTTTTTTCTTTTTTTTAAATGTAGAGTATCTTATACTCGGGTTTGATGACCAAATCATTCCTCTTGTGACAAATGTTTTGTTGTCTTATCTTCTAATTGAGTCCAAATCTTCTATCTCATTTCTCTATTCTCTTTCGTGTCCTCTTAATTATTTTATCTAAAAAAAAACTTGAAAAAAATTATACAATTACTATAATACATGTATCAATACATTCCAATAATTATTTTTAAAAGAAAATCCACACAAAATTTATTTTGGAATAAATGTATAAATTAGTGTAAATTAAACATTAAATATTAAAAAAATTGTCAAAAACAATATTATGTTCAAATGTTTTAAAATTTGAATAGAATATAATATAAAAGTTTATAAAGTTGCGGTATAAGTTATGAAAATTTAAAATTTGAATGAAAATAAGCAAAAGGGACACGGAAGGAGATAAAAAATAATGGTAGAAGATTTGGACTCTTTCTAATTGACTAAGTTTTTGATTGTAGATTAAAAAGGAAAGTTTTATGATTAAGGGCATAATGCATGCATATATATATAGAAGCTTATGTGTTAATGCTTATAAGAGGCTTTTCTGGATAAGTGCATACGAAGAATGGAATGGAAACTTATCCGAAAATTCAAGGGAATTAATTAGCAACTAACAATTAATATATCAAATCGCTTTTAATTAAAGGAATATATGTATGATGAGTCATAAAAATATATATGTGGGTGCCTTTTAAATAACCAATGATTAATGTTAGTTAATTTCACAACCCTTGCGTATGTTTATACTATTATATAGTACAAAATAATGTTTGATTTAGTGAGAGTCAAAAGCTGTCACAAGCCTGTCGCTAATTTAAAAAGCTGTCACAAATCTGTCGCAAATTGACTGAACTGTCACAAAAACCATCGCTAATAAACTCGTAACAAAAAATAACGTCACTAATCCCGTCGTTATTTGATTTTTTTTTTTTTTTTATAATATACGCACCAGAACACAATGTATAGTCTAAATTTACAGCCAATCCTGTCTTGAATGAGCTAATTTTGTGTTCAATGATGTAATTTGTGTACATGCTTCATGTTTTATAATTTAACACGGGAAAACATCAATTAAATAAATAAATAACGTTTTTACACAAACAGGAAAAAATTTGAAACGTAAATTGTAATTTTTAAGAAAAGTTGATGCCAAATCTCTTAGCCATGCAATATGCATATAATTATTTATTTATATTTGCATTTTACATTGGAAAAGGCAGACTGGAAGTCCTTCAATTTTCATAATTTTATTTCTGTTTACGGCTATAATTGAGAGAAAGTAATTAAATGCATCAAACAGGATTCATAAATACTAAAAATGTTACCATGCCTTCTGGTTATATTATTTCCATCTCTAACTAAAACAAAAACATCAAGGGCAAAAGCAACAAAAATCAAATCTTCCCAGTTTGATCTCAATGTTCATGGACCGTTTCTGGGACCATTTTACTTTTTTTAATTGGACTTTAAAACTTTGCTTCTTTTTATCTCTTATGGATATTGATGTTTAATTCCTGATCCTCCATATCTGGCACTAATTTCTCTTATTTCCATAATTTGTCCATGGTAAGTTTATTGAGTATGGCAAAAAGGTAACGTAATCGGTAATCATAATAAGTAGCTCACTAGGCAATAGGCATGTGTGTATATATATCAAGTGACATTGTCACATTTGTTTTATCAATCTCAATCATCACTTCCACTAAAAAAAAAAAACTAGATGGCTCTGACAAAATACCCAAGTTTTGTATTTTTGGTCATTTTCATTGCTATAGCTTCATACCTTAGTGAAAATGCAAATGGTGTTACTTTTACTGATCTTTTAATCACAAATAATATACCGGTTCGACTTTACCTCCCATCGGCTTACCCTAACGGAAAATTACCACTCGTAGTTTACTATCATGGTGGTGGCTTCGAAACAGGATCAACATTCATATCACCTTACAACGAGTTTGTACAAGCATTAGTTGACACCTCAAATGTTATAGTATTTTCGGTCGATTATCGACTAACTCCCACTTTTGATGTTTCAGCTTCATACGATGATTCCTGGACCGCCCTTCAATACATCGCTTCTCATTCTAAGAATATCGGCCCTAATCCAACTTTAAACACTTTAGTCGATTTCGGGAAAATATTTTTATCGGGAGATAGTGCGGGTGGTAACATAGCTCACAACATGGCTATAAAAATAGCGTCAAACAATATACCCGGCTTAAAAATTAAAGGAGTAGCTTTACTTTGCCCTTATTTTTGGGGGATTAAGCCGATCGGATTTGAGCCTTTCGACCCTTCTTCGAGATATATTGAAAATTCTTTATGGGAAAATGCGGCTCGAAGTTTAAATCTCGATGATACGCGTATTAACCCTTTAGTGGACCCGAAATTAAGTACACTTGGGACGAGAAATATTTTGGTCATTACGGGAAGTTTAGACCCGCTTGTCTATCGTGGGTATGCTTATGCTCAAATGTTACGCACAAACGGGTATAAAGGAAAAGTCGAAAATAAAAATTATAATGGAGGTCACGACTTTTTCATATCTTCCCCGGGTACTCCTGAATACTATGCTGTTCTTGACCGTGTCTCGACCTTCTTCAACAATGTCGAATAATTGATATGAATTTCCATGAAACCTGAATTAGCTTACGATTAGTTTCGTATTGGTGTTAGTTTGGCGGGACATATTCTGCTGCTGTTACTTTCAGTTCTAGTACTATGTAAAGTGACGTATGTAGATTATGTGAAACAATATTCTAATCGCAATATATCGTAATAATCATTTAAGTCCGGTTTTGATAGTATCTTATATTCTGATGAGATTAATATATTTTCTCAAGTCATATATACTAATGTAACACAGAACAAGCTAATGAACTTAACAGATTATTGCTAATGATATAGATCGTACTGCATTAGCATATATGGTAGGAAAATCAGAAAGATATTCCTTGCTTTATTGCTTGTACATGGCCCATAATAAAGCCATGAGCTCATTTCTTCCCATTTCTGATTCTTGTATCGCTTCTGATTTCGTTTGGCAAAATAGCAGCTACAATTCAAAATACAGTAATACGTATGTCGTTTCAGCCAAACACAGGTCTCACACACAATATCCAAACAATAGACTTTTGGAATTACATTTCTTAGCCTCATCTGGGTAATAAGAAACATAATCCTAGGTTTTACACATACCGATCCCGTACCCGTGCCATACCGAGATGGTCAAACAATGAAAAAACCAACTGTACTCCATTTGCCGAACTGGGTACTCCATTTGCCGTACCATACCGGTACCCGTACCGTACTGGGTACTCCAGGAAAAAAAACTGAAGTACCCTTGCTACCTAGCTAGCAACGAAAGGAATAAGAACCATAAATAGTTGCAACTTTCTCAGCCTCCAGAAATGCCAATTACGCATAAAATTACTTTTTCGGGTGATCAATGCGTGTCAAGATTCGTGTTATAATTTAAACAAATTGGGTCGGGCAATACTAACATAAATGTCAAACTCTAATATATTCGCCACTTTGTAATAACAACACAGCCTCCACTTTGTAATAACAACACAGCCTGTGAAAATTTTCAGAACTGTAAAAAAGGTTTTACTAAAATGTTTCCCCTTCGACATGTATTAATAGAGATGGAAACAAGGGATAATCTTGCTTAATTACTTTTGACATCTTTCTAAGATTATTCAAGAAATAACTTACAACTATAACAGAAAAACTTAAACAAAACCCGAACAAGAAAAGGAGGGGAACTTTATATCTGATTTGAAAGCTGAGGTGGCATGTATGACATGACGAGATAAACACTGCTATATGGGTGAAGACAACAACGCGTGTCTACTTTCTGGTCTGGGTTTTCTTGAAGATACAAACCCGAAGAACCACGTTTAATTTCCCCATTGCAAAATGTTCCTCCCAATGGGA
The DNA here is from genome assembly GCA_963682055.1 of Primula veris. NCBI lineage: Eukaryota > Viridiplantae > Streptophyta > Magnoliopsida > Ericales > Primulaceae > Primula > Primula veris. Next base: position 3,619,643 of record OY821745.1, on the reverse strand, counting down.
CACCTGGAAAATTTCCCAAGAAAGGGGCACTATCAACATTTGTATCTCCAAAGAACGATTCACCGCGGCCACAGCAAGTAAAAATCAAACCTCCAAAAACTACTTTTTTATCAGCAGTAGCATCAAAATCTTGCTTTAATTTTTCTAAATCTTTAGACACGCTGCGACAATTAGATAGAGCAGACATTGAGTCTGGGTAATAGAAGCGAAAGCAATCCCCTGTTTTGATCCCACAACCGTTGACGAACAAGTAAGTTTCATCTCCGCTGTGAAGAAACAAAATGAAAAATGCATCAGTTAAGTTGCAGTATGAGCTGACTGAACACTTGAAGTACGTGCTATATGGACTCCACACTTATAAGGTTATATGCGTACATTATCAAATAGCATCATGAATTTAGCGTCATGACTTTACATTATAAATAGAAAGAAAGATAGCGTCTTTCAGAGGAGTTTAAAATGAGGGAGCCATTGCCTTCATGTCACTTCCTAGTTCATCCCCTTGTAACAGTGAATGCTGTGCACGATGTTAATTTTTTTTACTTTTACTTGAGCTGTACAATAGTATATACCAGCAAATATAGAAGCATGAAAAGGGATCTATGTAACATACCCAGTTACATCATAGAATGCCATGGATGTTAACCATCTCGGCTTCTCTAAACCCACAAAACATTTTCTTCGTTTAGTGACTCCAATGTAAAGCTCGGGATAATCAATACCTCCAAGCTGCAATGAAGAAGCATTCCTTAATTACATATTTAATGAAAATTAAAAAAAATGATAACCAAATCTCGAACATAGTCACAACTGTAAATTACGTGGAAGAAGCTCCAACAGTCATACACAAGAATGAAAAGTATAGATGCTACTGAAAAGCTATTGCTGATACAAGGAAAAAAGCAATTAACAAACTCTCTTATAAATATAACCCTGAATAATGTATAACCAAAATTTAGTCTTTCATTGGATTAACAAACTCTTTTTAGCTGAATAATAAAAAGGCGATGAAAAAAAGACGGATTTGGCACGATTTGTATATGGTAAAATGGCTGCCACCTCCTTTACCGAGCTGCCAGGGAAAATATGATGAAAGACAACAATATAGGTAAAAGTGATACATGTACATAAGCAAAGAGACGATGACAAATCTCGCACAAAGTCGTCTCCACAAATTATGTTCATTTCAATACGAGAAGGAAAGAAGTTTAGACGCCACTCTCTATGTAATGAACACACGTAGACACGAAAAATAAATTTATAAAAGGAAAAACACGAATTACGTATAACGCCCTCACAAAACCGAATCTAAAAAGGTTCGTCTTTTGTGGGGGGAAAAACATAACCTTTAGCTAAACGAATGTGAATGAAAATTATATAGACATGGTATGATCATCATCCCCTCTCCCAAGATAATCATGGAAAATAACTTATTTTATAAGACAAGGCAATATAAATCATATGTCTACTGATCAAGTAGAGAAAATTGATACCTCCTCTTCTATATCTTCTAGCATAGTTTGACCATCAATATATCCGGGTACATCTCCATTTGTTGCAGATAACCATATCGAAGACTCCTCACCTATCTCTTTTACAGCTGCAGCTTTAAATGTCGGACCTATTGGCGACATACCAGCAGATATTGCCACATGGAATCCAATATCCCCGCTACCTATTTAGTAACCAATAATATAATATCCAAAGTTGAAGAACTATAAAATCTTACATATGCAAACTATGTCTTATAACTGACGAAGAAAACTTTTTTCTCCCCATATTTCGATTTATCATCAATTAAATTACTCCCATCACTTTAGTTTTTTCGCTAATTAGTAAACATATATGGGTCTCGATATAGAATACTGAATATCTGATATTTGAAAAATGAAACGAAAAAGTATATAAGAAAACTACCTTGAGGTTTATTTCTGTCATTCATGAACAGAAGGGCAACACCAGCACAACGTTCCTTCTGAGTAATATTTTCAGCATCCACTGTAGCTCTGTATAAAAAGTTACAGCATTCATCACCCAAAATGAAGGTGTCCCGGTGCATGGCATAATCTGCAATGTCAAAAAAAATTATGATCCAAAATAACCACTTATAGGAATGCATAAATATTCAGGGTGTCAATATGTAATGATACGATGAATGATACAGGAAGAAGGAACAATTGGGACAAGGAATGGATTACTTATTCAAGAAAGGTGAAGAATTCCACAGGAGCAAGGGTAATTGACGAAGAACCAAGTGGAATTGATGAATTAAAGAAGAAAGAGAACAAAAAGCCATTTTTGGGGTTCGTATTACATTCTATTGAGCTTAAAGAAGGAGGGAATTTTAATCTCCCCCATAGATGATAGTAAATATTCAGGGTGTCAATAATAAATCTCGCAACTTAAAGAGAGCCATTTTAACTGAAATAAGCAATATAGTACAAACGAAAAGATAAGATGACGGATGTTGTGTTTCTATTTCTCAAGAAAAAACAAAACCAAATATATGCAATTTGCTTATAGGCTGATAGATATGGATAAAATTCCATACAAGAGTGAAAAACTCACCCATTTTATCAAGAACGGGCTTCATGTCAACTCGTAGACCCTACAACATTATCCAGTGTATACATTATAATTGATGTGACAACAAACTAATAGGTTTGACTTTAAATAAGAATAGAGCATAGACAAAATGCAATCCTTCTTACTCCAAACATTATCATTCCAACAGGCGATGTGTAACCTGAGACAGAGTGTGTGTATTCCCTGATATCAATAATAAACTTGTCGATAGATGTTGTCTGAAAATCCTGTGAGACAACAACCTCAAATCAACTCTATATGCACAATAAACAAAACCAAAAATTCAAACAGCAAGAAAGTTGTGAGACCATACTACAAATTTTTACCTCTGACCATAGTAAAGGTAAGGCATCCACCTTCAACCCCGGAAAAAACCCAACGGTCAATGAGATTCCTAAAGATACATTATGAGATGCAAGACTTCTTTGAATGTCTTGATCCATCTCCCATACTATCTGGAGATTTAATTGAGAAATACACATGAATATATAAGCAACTGAGTTATTTATCTGCCGAAGGGGAAATAATAATCACATAAAACAGATGGAGAGGGCTAGTAGTGAGTAGTGACATATTATTAGTACAAACCTCTTGAAATTCATTACTTAATGCATTCTTTCCAATTATGCCTCTGGACATGTACGTAACAATAGGAGTTTTTGAACCCAGTTTCTTTGTAATCTAGTTTTCATAAACCGCAACAAACAAGATTACATGAGAACTCTAGCAAAAGGAATCAACGTAAAATGAACTAAAAATGGAAAAGATAGAGCTTTCATACATATTCGTGAGCCAATTGCAAGTTGAATGAATGAGAAATGCAAAGGATAGCGAAATGTGGACGAATTGGTTCCCGTAGAACTTTTTCAACAACCTCTTCCACTGCACTCTGCAAGTTTTCAAAAATTGATACAACAGTGTGAAAAGAATGACTCGTTGATCAAGATAATGGAATTCACGTTATAACTTGCTTGACAAACTACAACTTCTCAGAGACAGATATAAAAAATAAGTGATAAATGCATTCTCACACATTTATAAGCAGACCACAAAAAGGGTGAAGCAATACTTGACTTGTCTAAGTAATTTTTTTGTTCACATATAATGGGAAAGAATCAACTCTAATTGGCTTCCCCTTAATCTTATCTCGGTATATATGATTCTATAGCTTGTTTTGCTATTGATTTCGACACAGTTTTTCAATTGTTATGCTTATGAGCCATAATGCAACAGGGTGATATCAGTCTCAGTTTCGTGCTTCTCTGGCCTGTGTGCTGGATAATCTGGGTACTCTTTTCTTATCTAGAGCATTCTCAACAGTGTATTTAAATTGTCTACACATCTCTACATGTGAATAGGATGTAAATAACATTGCTCAACAGCCTATTTTCGTTTCTCTCTATCTCTAATTTTTTTTTTTGTAAATTTGGATATCTCTACATTTTCTATTTACATGTGGAAGGAATATCTAGCTCTATCTACATTTTTTTTCTCGCAAGTTGTATATCAAAAACAAAATACCATTCTTTTTCACTTCATTCTTTCTTTTCTGTTTCTCTCTCTAAAAAGAAAACCCTGCGTTCTCACTCTCTCATTCTGCCTTGAATATCGTACGCCTCTCCCTTGGCCATATCTCCATACCCGTGTGTCTATAAGGAAGTCTTCTAACCCTAACTTTGATTTATATGAAGTAGCTTTTAACATTTTGTTTTAAACTAAGATCGTTTTTTGAACCTCACGTTGTCGGATGTGATGATATCACTTCTATTATTCTACTATGTACTTGGAAATTGCTGATTGATATTGATAAAATCTAAACGCATTTTAGTAATAATTGTTAATCTGTTTTTATCTCTAAAGATCACAGTTTTTTTATTATGTGTTTTTATACTATATTTTGGTGACGAACTTAAACCAAAAACATTTGTTCTTTGGCTTTTATTAAAAAGTTAATATTTTAAGTAGTTTAAAAAACCAAAGGTTGTTATTTGAATGGGAAAAAAAGTCAAAAAAACAAGTTTTTTTTATATGTATATATCAAATTTATATAGCACTGTTGTGCACCAGTTAAAAACAGTGGCTAAAAGAGTTCAAGTTTTTTTTATATAGCCAAATCTAGATAGAAAATTTGAAGAGGCTGTTGAGAATGCTCTTACGAACAATTTTTTTTACTTAAAAGTACAGCCATACAAGCATTGAACTAAAAGTTCAGACACCAACTCTAAAGTACTACTAACATCCATGTTATGAAAATCTCAAAACAAGAACACATGTATTATGACCACATTAAATATTCAGACACCTATCTAAAGTAGTACTTTATATCTACAATTCTACTAATTCACAATGTTGCTTTTTTTTCAAGCTCAACATTTCTGATTGTTTACTCATAAATTCCAGTGCATTTTAAATGTACAGTGCCACTAATTATAAATTATAATGTTGGGTTGTTTATATGCAACTTGTGAACCTCAGTTTTCTGTTACATACAATTTGGTTGATTAGCTTAGAAGCTGGTAAATCTTTGCTTCCCAGTCCAACGAAACAAAAATACTACTTCACAGCCCCAAACAAGCTGCTTATCAATTTTTAGTATTCAACATCAAAATATACAGAACAAAACCAAACAGTTAATAACGACTGAGAGATTAAACAAGTGGCAAGTGGACGAAAGAAATCACATTGAGAGAGGGATTGAAAGAGAGAGAAGTTTTGGTTGGCGACTGGTTTCAATAACAAAATGTCAGTTTTTCTGCTTATGATTATGAACCATGCGATTGGATGCGCTATTAAGGTAAGGTTTCTACTTTTTCTGTTCTCCGGTCCAAAATAGCCAGAAGGCTTAAGCATCTCCTTTTTTTTTAATATAAACAAAGCTTTTACTTAGAATTGCATCAATATAAGCCTCGGACTCAAAATCTAGAAACCTGCTAAAGTACTACAACCAATCTAATAGTATGTCTTAGAATCTCAAAACAAGAACACATATTTCAGAACCACACTAAACTAGCTCATAGTTAATAAGTAGCAATGCATTTGGTTAATTCGCTTAGAAGCTATGCTTTCTGTTTTCCGTCACTTGCTTCCTATCTAATTTTTGTAAAAAAAAAAAAGGGAAAAAAATCGAACTGTAAATAGCTACTTAGATAAAACAAGAACATAAATTTCAGAATCACACTCAAACTAGCTCACACTTAAAAAGTACCAGTGCATTTGGTTAATTAGCTTAGAAGCTATGTGATGTAGGCAAAGGAGGAACTAGATACAACCTAAAAGGAGCTACAACACCCCTATATTGACAAAATTTTGAAATTTTTACATGTTTTTTGCTGAAAAATTGACGATTATATCATTTCAGCACCGCCCATAGTTAAAAATATATATATATAAACATGCAATTCAGCCCCATCCACCTTCAAATCCTAGTTCCGCCACTGGATGTAGGTCAAAACACCGAATCCGATATAGAACTAGAATAAAATAACCCTCACCGGATCTTTAAGCACCAAACTCAAATAACAAAATAGTGCCAAACTCATTATAACTTTTTCAAGAGAGTACATACACAACATTGAAAAACGCAATTCTTAATATAGACCCTTAGTAAATACTCTATCCATCCTATCTTATTCCCATTTCTTGAATTCTATATGTGAGCTATATTATAATGAAATTGGATAGTTTTTTAGGCAGAGAGAGTATGCAATTACCCTTTCGCATCCCGAAACAAGCTGCTAATAACCTTTCAGTACTCAGAATCAGAAAAGTAAACAAAATCGGACAGAGAATGACCTTGAGAGTAAGACGGAGGGAGAGGGCGGAGGAGAGTTTGGGTAGAGAGAGAACGCGGCGGGACACGGCGTTCCACGAGCGGCTAACGCAGGCGGCGTAGGCGAAGGAGTTCGCCGGAAGCTTAGAGAGTACGATTTGGAGCAAGTCATTTTTCTCATTGTTTTTTAAAAGCAGTTTTTTGACCAAAAAGGCCGACGCCAAACGCACCCTAAATCGAACTGTTATATAAATTATACATAAATTACTAAAATGTCAAATTTGAAAAAACTTTTTACATACGCAAATTTAATTCGAGTAAAAGTTTTTTACCAAATTTATCATTTCGGACTAAAATACTGCATTCCTAAAATGCACGTAAATTCATAGTGAACAATTAATATACAGTATAAGTATAATTTTTGTTTTCCAATTCAAAGAAACGAAATTACCCTTTCACACCCCTTTCCAATAAATATTCATACCAAAATGCACATAAATTCGTAACGGACAACTAATATAGAACGGAAACAAGTAGTATTTGGTATAATTATTAATTTCTAATGCAAATTAACGAAATTTACCCATTCGCACCCGGAAACAAGCTGCTAATAACCTTTCAGTACTCAGAATTAGAAAAGTAAACAAAATGGGAAAAAGAAAGACCTTGAGAGTAGGGCGGAGAGAGAGGGCGGAGGAGAGTTTGGGTAAAGAGAGAACGAGGCGGGACACGGCATTCCATGAGCGGCTAACGCAGGCGGCGTAAGCGAAGGAGTTTGCCGGAAGCTTAGATAGTATGATTTGTAGCAAATCTTCTCCGATCATATCCATCGTTGTTGTCAATTTATCACTCCTCCTCTTTTTCGCCTGTTTTTGTTTTTGTTTCTCCATTTTTTGCGAAATTTGGTAGCGGGGCCGGTGAGATGAGACTTCTTTTTATCTTGCTTCTTAGTACTATTATTTAAGGCGATGCAAAGTTTTGTGGTTTGGTTCGGTTTCGTTTTTAGTAAAACTACAATAACATGTTTTTCAATTCAGTTTTTTGGTTTTTTTCGGTCTTTTTCAGTTTTTTTTTTTTGTTTTTTTCGGTCTTTTTCGGTTTCGATCTTTTTCGGTTCGGTTTTATTAAAAACTGATCCGAAATTTTTTCGGTTTTTCAGTTTTGGTCTTTTTCGGTTCAGTTATCGGTCCGGTTCAGTTTTTATGGTTTTTTGCCCAGCCCTACCTAAAATTAGGGCTGGGTCCGATCCGGTTCGGTTTTTAACAAAACCGAAACCGAGCATATTTTTCGGTTCGGTTTTTTTCGGTTTCGGTCTTTTTATTTTTTGGACCGAACCGGACCGGTTTTTTCGGTCCAGTTTCGGTTTTTTTCGGTTATTTTTCGGTTTTATTTTTTATTTTTCGGTCTTTTTCGGTTTGGTTTTACTGAAAACCGAAACCGACCCAAATTTTTTTCGATTTTTCGGTTTTGGTTTTTTTCGGTTCGGTTATCGGGTTCGGTTCGGTTTTTCCGGTTTTTCGACCAGCACTGCCTAAAATACCTTTCATGTTAAACGAAATTACAATTAAGCCATAAATAAATAAAAATCCAAAAATAAAATAAAATGAAAACTGCCTAAAATAACTGCCAAAACACATTCAAAATTAAACCTTCACTCCACGTCCTATTTCATTTAGGCAAAAAAACGAATTGAAAAGGGGAAGAAAAACATAGAGAGAGAGAGATTAGAAAAGGGATTTTGAGATGGAGAACACTACAAAAGTTAAGATAAAGATACCGATATAAGATAAAATTATAAATGTAAGCGATGTTGTGTCTCTATTAACTTTTTTATTTATTTTGTTGAAATAATCATCATGCGTATTTAATTGACGTGCATAACATAAACCACGACGTTGCATCCGCGCATCGTGTCGGGCACGTCCGCTAGATTTATTTTATGGGAGTTGTGTGTATAAATAAAGCGGGTTAAATAAGGTGGATATTGTAGCTGAATTAATCGACCAGCATCCGACCAACTAGTAAGTAAATCCGCATTGTAAAATCATACCGATTCAGACTTATTGGGTTGGCACATTGTTTTTAAAAAAAGGTGCAAACCGTAATTTAGACGGAAGTTGTTCGTTTAGTGTATAATCCCACTTAATAATCGTCTAACTACCGTCTAATTTTGAATAATTCTTAGGCTCCTATGCTTTGCCTACCGCCTAATTTCTTCCTAGACGCATGCGCCTTTTAAAACACTAGACCGTTTGGGGATGTTATTCTCACGATATTGTGTGACTATTTGGCAACTGTTTTTCTAATACTTTTTTTTAGTTTTTTATTAACAAACTTTTATGTCTTTACTTTTTAAAAGCATAAAAAAGATTACAATAAGTAGAAAAAAGATTCACTTATAAGTTATAATAAGTAGAAAAAAGATTCACTTATAAGTTGCAATAAGTAGAAAAAAGATTTATCAATAAAAACAAGTTATAAGTTACTTTCAAGTAAAAGAATGCCAATCAATACATTGCCTTTTAAACAAGCTGTTGGTCCGTAGGAGTCTAAACCTTAGAGGGGGGGGGGGTTGAATAAGGTTTTCGTACGTTTTTCGCGGAATTAAAACTATGGGTATTTAACTAAGTTAATTAGTGATATTTATAACCTAAACTCTTTTGTTACCAAATTAACGCTAAAATGATCTAAGCAAGCAATAAATATAAGCGATAAATGAATATGGAAAGTAAAAGTTAAGGGAAAGAAATAACGCAAGATTTATAGAGGTTCGGCAAACCGCGCCTACGTCCTCTCCTCGGTATTTTCACTACCGAGTGTTTCACTAAAAATCTTCGTTTCAAGGTTACACCTTAACGAGCTTAATCAACCGATTACGCTCCCCCTCACTATATGAGTATCCCGAATAAATGACCTAGAGCTTTTAAGCTACACTTGCTTAAAAGCCTCTACCCAATTCACTCGCTCACTAATGAGTTTATAAAATACTCTTTTACAAGTTTGATTTCGAATCGCTCACTAACAAATATTATCTCGATGTTTATAAGATTACTATAAGAATATACTCGAGAATATTTTTGATTACAAGTGAGAAATAAGTAGTATAAGCTTGAAGGATTTTCTTGTAAGAATTGCTTAAAAGTTGTGAATGCTTGGATGAGCTTCTTCAAAGTGTTTTGGGGCTTTTGTAGAGTCACAAAGGTGCAGCAATAAATTTCAGACCGTTGCTGGTTGGTGAGTTCATTCAATGCTGTTTTTGCAGCAGTTCGCCCCATTTTCAGGAATAGCTTAAAAGCTGGATTTTGAAATTCTACAGAAACGATCGGTCGTTTCTGAAAAACGATCGGTCGTTTTTCAATTGGACTTACTGGACAAAATGTGCACTGAAACGATCGGTCGTTTCAGATTAATGATCGGTCGTTTTTGCTGAGTGCTCACTGGAAGAAATCATCAATAAAACGATCGGTCGTTTTATTATGGCGATCGGTCGTTTTTGTCCTATGCTCACTGGAAGGATTTTTCGTATGTATGATCGATCGTTTAGGGTTGATCAGTCGTTTTTTGTTGTTCTGGGTTATTTTCGGTTTTCTCGACAAACTTCGAAACCCCGTAACTAATTCGTTCCAACTCCGATTTAGGTTTCGCTTGAACCAATGGCTTCGTAATTACGCATTCAATCATTTAAACCCTTTAACACACTCGATAAATGATTAGTACGCAAAACGAGCTTTTATCATGTTTTACAAATATTGTTATCATCAAAATAATCGATTAGAAGAAACTACGTTCAACAATCTCTCCCTTTTTGATGATGACAAAATATTGACTTCAACATACTATAAGCTCTTTTTGTTTAAACAAATATAACGGAAATGTATAGATGACGCTTTACTTAGATAAAAGTTTTTAGAGAAAAAGCAAGTAAATGTCATAACATCCGATTTTAAAACGACGTAAAAACAAGCTAAACGATTAGGGATTATGAAGATCTATATGCAAGCGAAAAATTGGCCATAGTTTTGCCTAAAAAAGGTCAATCGCCACAAAAGAAAAACAATATTTATAATCCAATCAACTAGCAAACTATGCGCACTAAATGCAATAATATCAAATAAGGTTCAAACGCATAGTTAAAATTGCAATCATATAAACAAGAGCAAATGTAAGAAGAAACGCATCATAATAATCAAGTAAAACCGTTTCCTACTTATTACATCAAAAACAACTTGTTCAACTCAAAGGAAATAGAAATACAATGCAAAGAGAAAAACAATAGAGAGGTATTTCTCCCCCTTTGACATCATCAAAAACAAAAAAATAATATATCCGCCTAGTCGCGGTGGGAAGTAGCATCATCCTCTTCGTCTTCGTCATTGTTAGGACCGGCAAAGTCGGGAAAATAACCATGGAACCTTGCCCGTTGCTCGTTGCTTAACCTTTCGATTTCGTCCATATCTTCTTGACTAGGATGCATGGAGCGAAACATGCGTCGTTGAAGTCGCGCATTCTGATATTGATCAATATAGAGATCGTTGTAGAATTGTTCGGTGCGTGGAGGAAGAGTCGAAGATCCTACTTTAGCTTTTCCGCGACCTCGAGAGGGACGGGAGGAGGTAGGGATATCGGTGGGAGGGAGAGACTCGGAGGAGAATTCCTCATGAGCGCTTTGAGGTGTCGGTTTAGGGCCGACGTATTCTTCCTCTTCGGGGGAAAGAGGAGTATAGCCGGGGCCGGATACCCGCTTACCGGACCAAGTTATGGACTTGTCGGTATTGTTGAATTTTATGGACATTTGGGAAAGATAGGAAGTGTCCCAAATGTGCTTATCCTTATTTTTGAACAATGTTCCACCGGGAACGAGATTTAAGTCCTTCAAAATGGCCGAAATTAAGGCACCGTAAGGTAACCCATTCTTGGAATTTGTTTTAAGCGAGTCCATCTTAAAGAAAATGAGGGATGCAAAGTCAAGGCGGACTCGGCGATGGATACACCCAAGAAGAAAGATGTACTCATTAGTAACATCCGTAAAGTTGGAGGTGTGTGGGAGTACGATATGAGAGAGAATGTGGTAGGCTAGTTTATTACGGAATAGAAGGCCATGGGCTTTGCTAGAGCGGTTGTTATGGGCCGGATGAAAAATTTCATCTTTAAGATCATTGAAGTTTTCGATCTCTAGAGTTTCACAAAGTTCCTTGCTAGACTCATAGAAACCGCCGCTATCTAGACGTAAGAGAGTTCGTAAACGGTCTATACCGTAAACGAATTGTTGTCCGTTAAAGGATGAACGCAAACGGAGTGCGTCATCGGAGTCCCTATCTAGAACTAGATGATAATAGAATTCATAGACATTCTCTTTATAAAAGGGCTCTTTGAGAGTAAGAAGGGTATCAAGTTTGTAAAAGCTTAAGTCTATCATAAGAGCGGAAAACCGTTCACGAAAAAGAGGCATGTCTAGAGTGAAGTTGGTCAATATACCTCTTGTACCCATTTCGGGTGGATAGAGAGGAGGTAGAGGGCCGGAGCGAGAAGCGGAGGAAGAGCCGGTGCGTGGGGCACGAGGAATAGCCGGGCGGCGAGTGGGTGGAGGCACGATCTCGTCGTCATGCTCATCAACGAGGTTGAGTGAGGCTTTCTTTGTGCGAACCATTTGATTGATTGGATAGAAAATTGGGTTTTGTTTGAGATTTTTGGGTGATTGGGAAAGGAGTGGACGAATTTTGAGAGAGAGAAGAGATTAGGGTTTGAAATGAATTGGTTTTGGGGTTTGAAGAATGATTTTAAAAACTGACAAACAGAAAAACGATCGGTCGTTCTGGGATTCGATCGATCGAAATATAGCCAAATTCTTCCAGTGAGTGCAACATAAAAACGATCGGTCGTTTTTAAGGAACGATCGGTCGAATGTAATAAAACGATCGGTCGTTTTTACAGACGATCGATCGACTGTAACAAGGTTACAGACCAGGAATTTTCTGCACTTTACGACACTGATTTGGCAAAGAAAATGTAAAAATACTTAAAAATATATATATAAAGACAATCAAATATATATAAATATATATATATATCACACATCAAACATACCTAACTCTCGGCGAATAAAGCAAAATTGTTCCTCATTAAGGGGTTTTGTGAAAATATCGGCTAATTGCCTATTTGTGCTTATATATTCAAGTGTAATATCCCCTTTTTGGACATGATCCCGTAAAAAGTGATGACGTAAATTAATATGTTTAGTGCGAGAGTGTTGGATCGGATTTTTCGAAAGGTTTATAGCACTAGTATTATCACACAATATAGGTACACTATCAAATGATAATTCAAAGTCGTTTAGTTGTTGACGCATCCAAAGGATTTGTGCGCAACAACTACCCGCGGCGACGTATTCCGCCTCCGCCGTGGAAAGCGCAACCGAGTTTTGTTTCTTACTATGCCAAGAAACTAAAGCGTTTCCTAAGAAATGGCAAGTGCCACTAGTACTCTTTCTATCTAATCGACAACCGGCAAAGTCGGCGTCGGAATAACCAAGCAATTCAAACGAAGTATCATGCGGATAAAACAATCCTAAATTGCAAGTACCTACAAGATATCTAAAAATGCGCTTAACGGCTATAACATGCGATTCCTTAGGGCAAGATTGATACCTAGCACACAAGCAAACACTAAACATGATATCGGGTCTACTTGCGGTTAAGTATAAGAGTGATCCAATCATACCTCTATAGAGCTTTTGGTTCACGCTTTTACCCGATTCATCCTTGTCTAGTTTTGTTGCCGGACTCATCGGAGTTCCTAGCGGCTTTGCATCGCTCATGTTGAACCTCTTGAGCAAGTCCCTTGTGTATTTGGCTTGATTGATGAAAATTCCGTCCTTTGTTTGTTTGATTTGCAACCCAAGGAAGTAGGTGAGTTCACCCATCATGCTCATCTCGAATTCACCTTGCATACACTTAGAAAACTCCTCGCACATGCGAGCATTAGTAGCACCGAAAATGATATCATCAACATATATTTGAATTAAAAGCATGTCTTTTCCATCCTTTTTAATAAAAAGAGTAGTGTCTAAAGTACCACGAGAAAAACCCTTTTTAATCAAGAATTTACTAAGTCTTTCATACCAAGCCCGGGGTGCTTGTTTTAAACCATAAAGTGCTTTTCGAAGTTTGTACACATGATTAGGAAACTCGTGATTTTCAAAACCGGGTGGTTGTTTTACATAAACTTCCTCATTAATAAAGCCGTTTAAAAATGCACTTTTAACATCCATTTGAAATAATTTAAAACGTTTAAAAGAAGCATAAGCAAGCAACATTCTAATGGCTTCTAATCTTGCTACGGGTGCGTAAGTTTCATCGAAATCGATGCCCTCTTCTTGATTATACCCTTGAGCTACTAGTCTAGCTTTATTTCTAATGACTACCCCGGATTCATCCATCTTATTGCGAAATATCCATTTCGTACCTATAATGGTTTTCTCACGCGGTCTAGGTACTAATGTCCATACGTTGCTACGCTCGAATTGATTTAATTCGTCATGCATAGCTAATACCCAACTCTCATCGAGTTCCGCCTCATGAATGTTCTTGGGCTCTAATTGAGACAAGAATGCAAAATGATTAACTATATTTCTTAATGATGAACGTGTATGCACTCTTTCTCCCGGGTTACCCAAAATTAAATCTTGCGGATGGTGATTGGCAAAACGCCATTCTTGAGGCAAATCCTCATGAATATGTACGCTAGATTCTAAGTCTTTTTGAAGTCTCTCTATAGTGACTTCTTCATCAACGGGTTCAACCTCTATGCTAGGCGTTGACTCTAAGCTAGATGTAACATGATTCGAAGAAGATGCTTTATGAAAAATATCATCATTAATATTATGAACAATTAAAGGCTTATCAATCGTCGGCATATTCTCATCAAACGAGACATGTACCGATTCTTCCACCAATAAAGTTCTTTTATTAAAAATACGATAAGTTTTACTCGATATAGCATATCCAACGAAAATTCCTTCGTCGGACTTAGCATCGAATTTTCCTAGATTATCCTTACCATTATTATGAATATAGCATTTACAACCAAATGCACGTAAATGAGAAATATTTGGTTTTCGCTCATTCCATAATTCGTAAGGTGTCCTTTTTAATATGGGCCTAATTAAGGCTCTATTTAAAATATAACAAGCGGAATTTACGGCTTCGGCCCAAAAATACTTTGGCAAATTATTTTCGCAAAGCATGGTCCGTGCCATTTCCTCTAGGGTTCTATTCTTCCTCTCAACTACCCCATTTTGTTGGGGGGTACGAGGGGCCGAAAAATTATGATCAATACCATTTTCATCACAAAAAGTTTGAAATGGAGTATTCTCAAATTCCTTACCATGATCGGTTCGGATACTTTTGATCATATAACCCTTTCGTGTTTGGAGCTTTTTGCAAATGATAGAGAATTCTCTAAATGCTTCATGCTTATGAGTTAAAAACAAGACCCACGTAAAGCGACTAAAATCGTCAACCATGACGAAAGCATATGCACGCCCGCCAAGACTAAGTGTCCGGGAGGGGCCAACTAAGTCCATATGAATGAGCTCCAAACAACGAGTAGTAGAAATAATATTTTTAGACTTAAACGAAATCTTTGTTTGTTTGCCTAATTGGCAAGCGTGACAAAGTTTGTCCTTTATATAAGGAGTTTTTGGTAAACCTATTACCAAATCTTTACTAGAAAGTTTAGCAAGTAAATCAAGACTTGCATGACCAAGTCGTCTATGCCACAACCAACCATTGTCGTTGATAGTAACAAGACACTTGACTTCATCATCCACCGAACTATTCAAATTAATCATATAGACATTATTTTGTCTTTGACCCATAAGAATAGTTTTATTATCCGAAATACAATGAATAATGCAATGCGATTTTTCAAAAATGACTTTGTGACCCAAATCACAAAGTTGACTTATACTAAGCAAGTTATGTTTAAGACCATCAACAAGCAAAACATTATCAATAATGACATTAGATGGTTTGGAGATACTACCAATACCGATGATTTTGCCCTTGCTATTATCCCCGAAGGTCACAAAGCCTCCGTCTTTAGGTGCAAGAGTGGTGAATTTTGTTTTGTCTCCCGTCATATGTCTTGAGCATCCACTATCTAGGAACCACTTGTCCTCGTTGATTTTTTATCTCAAGCATACCTACAAGACAAAACGATCATTGGTACCCTAATCCATTTTTGGGTCCTTGAGGGTTAGAGTCTCGACCCTTTGGAATCCAAACCAAATCATTTCTACTTACTTTATACCTATTAGGGCAATATATATAATCCTCATAGTGGTCACTACGGTTGCAAGTCATACATTTTATATGCGAGATAGGTTTAACAAAACGATTATAAACTAAGTTACTTTTATATGAATTGTTCTTACGGGAGTAACTTGGGGTTCTATTTTCATTTTTCTCCACTTGTTTGGTGAATAGATTTTTATGCTTAGACGCTAAGAGAGGGTTGTAACCTACACCGGTTTTATCATATGCGCCTTGTTGAGAAGCTAATATAGTACTTAGCATTTTGCTTCCTTTAGTGAACTTAGAGAGAGTGAGTTCGGCGCTATCCGCCTTAAGTTTACATGACTTAAAGTCATCAACTAACTTATTATTTTCTAGGGCAAGTTCGGTATTTTTAGTTGCGAGTGTGTCATTTTTCATAGCTAAATTTTCAAGTTCGTCTTGTAGAGTAATTAGCAATTTTCTAAAAGATTTGTTCTTACCTTTAGCTTTTTCTAAAGACTCTAACACATCATTAATATCAAGACAATCATCACTAGAAATAGAGGAGTTAGAGGAGTGATAGCTTACATCCTCGGTATCATCGTCTCTAGCCATGAGACATAGATTTGCGACTTCTTCATTGTCGCTATCGGAGCTATCATCATCGCTCCCCCATGCGGCTAAGAATGCCTTCTTGTTTTCCCTTTTCTTGACGAACTTGTCCTTTTTCTTCAAGGGACATTCGTTTTGCATATGGCCGGGTTTGTGACATTTGTAGCAAATGATTTCGTCCTTTTTGCTAGATTTTTCGGAAGTCTCTTCCTTATATTCCTTTTTCCGAAATCGTTGTCCACCCTTCTTTTTCCAACTTAGGAATTTGTTGTAGCGTTTGGAAAAGAGAGCCATCTCATCATCCTCACTAGATGAATCATTTTCGCTATTGTCATTTGTTGTGCATTTGAAGGCAATGCCTTTCTTCTTTTTCGAGTCATCCTCATGCTTTCGAGTCGTCATGTCGAGTTCATGAGTGCTTAGGGATCCAATGAGGTTGTCGAGAGAGAGAGTGTTCATGTCCTTGGCCTCTTGTATGGCCGTCACTTTTGATTCCCATTTCCTTGGAAGACTTCGAAGGATCTTCGTCACCATCTCCTTGCTAGAGTATACCTTTTCAAGTCTCTTAAGATCATTAGTAATCTTAGTAAAACGAGTGTACATAGAAGCAATAGACTCGTCATCATCGACTTTAAATAATTCATAATCATGAATAAGCATGCTAATTTTAGAGTCCTTAACTTGACTAGTTCCTTCGTGCATAATAGCTAGCTTATCCCACATTTGCTTAGCGGTGTCACAACCGGAAATCTTATCATATTCACTAGGCGAGAGCGCACAAGTGATAGAAGTCATAGCCCTACAATTTAGGGAAAATGCTAGGCGTTCATCGGTGTCTAGTTCCTCTACAAGTTTATCTTCGCCATTTCTTCTAGGCGTTTTATAGCCTTTACTAATACTTATCCATTGGTCTATTTCAAAACCACAAAGGAAATTTTTCATAAGGTCTCTCCAATAGGGATAGTTAGTACCGTCAAAGAAGGGTGGCCTAGTTATGGATTTTGAGTCGGCGTATGAAGACATAGTGGATCTTTAAACTATAAAATCGTTAGATTTTTATGAATAGAATAGCTAAGCTCTGATACCAATTGTTGGTCCGTAGGAGTCTAAACCTTAGAGGGGGGGGGGGGGGGGGGGGGGTGAATAAGATTTTCGTACGTTTTTCGCGGAATTAAAACTATGGGTATTTAACTAAGTTAATTAGTGATATTTATAACCTAAACTCTTTTGTTACCAAATTAACGCTAAAATGATCTAAGCAAGCAATAAATATAAGCGATAAATGAATATGGAAAGTAAAAGTTAAGGGAAAGAAATAACGCAAGATTTATAGAGGTTCGGCAAACCGCGCCTACGTCCTCTCCTCGGTATTTTCACTACCGAGTGTTTCACTAAAAATCTTCGTTTCAAGGTTACACCTTAACGAGCTTAATCAACCGATTACGCTCCCCCTCACTATATGAGTATCCCGAATAAATGACCTAGAGCTTTTAAGCTACACTTGCTTAAAAGCCTCTACCCAATTCACTCGCTCACTAATGAGTTTATAAAATACTCTTTTACAAGTTTGATTTCGAATCGCTCACTAACAAATATTATCTCGATGTTTATAAGATTACTATAAGAATATACTCGAGAATATTTTTGATTACAAGTGAGAAATAAGTAGTATAAGCTTGAAGGATTTTCTTGTAAGAATTGCTTAAAAGTTGTGAATGCTTGGATGAGCTTCTTCAAAGTGTTTTGGGGCTTTTGTAGAGTCACAAAGGTGCAGCAATAAATTTCAGACCGTTGCTGGTTGGTGAGTTCATTCAATGCTGTTTTTGCAGCAGTTCGCCCCATTTTCAGGAATAGCTTAAAAGCTGGATTTTGAAATTCTACAGAAACGATCGGTCGTTTCTGAAAAACGATCGGTCGTTTTTCAATTGGACTTACTGGACAAAATGTGCACTGAAACGATCGGTCGTTTCAGATTAATGATCGGTCGTTTTTGCTGAGTGCTCACTGGAAGAAATCATCAATAAAACGATCGGTCGTTTTATTATGGCGATCGGTCGTTTTTGTCCTATGCTCACTGGAAGGATTTTTCGTATGTATGATCGATCGTTTAGGGTTGATCAGTCGTTTTTTGTTGTTCTGGGTTATTTTCGGTTTTCTCGACAAACTTCGAAACCCCGTAACTAATTCGTTCCAACTCCGATTTAGGTTTCGCTTGAACCAATGGCTTCGTAATTACGCATTCAATCATTTAAACCCTTTAACACACTCGATAAATGATTAGTACGCAAAACGAGCTTTTATCATGTTTTACAAATATTGTTATCATCAAAATAATCGATTAGAAGAAACTACGTTCAACACAAGCTTTTATGTCTTTACTTTTTAAAAGCAGATTTCTAACCAAAAAAACCCGATACCAAACGCACCATATCCATATGTCGGGACGTGTTTGATATTGTTTCTTTGGAAAAAAAAAAAAAAAAGCGGTAAGAGTCGTGACCAAAGGTTGGTGGTTTCGAATGGTTTAAGTCTTTGGTACTTGCTTTGTAAATAAGGACACAATAGTTACACTTAATTTTACAACTAGTTTAAATTATTTACTATAATCTTCGAGGTACTCATTAGTCATTTCTCTTTGTTTATCTTATGTTGTAATCAAACTGTCACGTACTTGTTCACATAAGATATTAAAGATCAGAGTTGTGCTCTTCTTTACTCTCAAAATTATTAAAGAACAAAAAATATAATAGGACATTTGTATTGAATTACGCTTTAAATTTTATTGCGTTAGTCATTCTATTTTAACAAGTTGTTCATTTAAAATTAGGATGATTTAATATCAGTAGATTTCTTTCTTGTTTGTTTGTTTATTTAGAAACAATATGTAGCTTTTAAAATTGACACATTTATAGCTGAAGCTAGACCATTCTACTTGGCTCATTTTACAAAAGGTAGCATATATTGTGCATGTTTGGCAATAATTTTGTTCGTAGCTTTTTGATTGGAAATATCTGTGGGAGTTTGGTTTGTCAGCTTTTAAAAAGCTAACTTTTTTTTTGGGTCAAGCTAAAAATCTCAAAAACGGAGTAGCTAGGAATTTATGATTTGTTTATAGCTTTTTCAGATTAAATTCTCAAAAAATATGAATTTTCTCATAGAATGTGTTTGTATACTTAGAAGTTAGAACTGTCTTATAAATAGATGACCAATGACTTATCCATAAAAATAAGTTATAAGTCATTTATAAGTAAAAAAAATTATAAGGGTGCCAAACATTACACTATAATTTTTTTTAAGCAATTTTTTTTTAATTGCTTTTAAAAAGCAGCTTTATGACTAAAATATCTGATGTAAAACGGTTCCAATACCTTTAATATCCATAAGATCATGCAAATTGTTTAGTGAACCCGATTTAGACTTATAGCATCCCTAGGAGACGGGCCGGATCCACGACTCATCCGAAAAACAATGCAGTTTGCCTCGTTTGCAATGACGACTCATATCCGCCGGTTATTTTAATTATCAAACACGGCCTGGTTTTTCAATCAGGTACCCGCTTTTGTATAAAGGTCATATATTTTTTTGTCTTTGTAATTTCAAAGTTGCAAATTATACCCATAACGGCTATATTTTATTTTCAAACAGGTCCACAGCATTTTGGAAATTACACAAAACAAAAGAACGGCTACTTTAAAAAAAATAGTTTTAGGTCTTTTTAATTTTTAAATATTACAACTTGCCCTACAAAACTCCCTCTAATAGTTTTAGGTTCCCCTTCCCAAAACTATTATATTTCTAAAATTTACAAGATGGAATATCATTCCAACTCATCATCGTCGTCGTCATCGTCCGACAATGACGACGCTGCTATGGAATTTTATACTGACTGTTTCCTTGGAACCTCTCCCATTGTCATGGCTGCGGCGTCTACTGTAGAAGCCGGAAATTCCCAAAGAACTCCAAAGAAAAAAATTGCAAAGCATCGACTAATTCAAGAAGGTGTTGCAAGACTCCAAAAGGATAACTTTGATTCGGTACCCTTGTTCAATTTTTATCTATTTTTTGTTGTTGTTAGTTTGCGTTTTTTATTAAGTGTTGTCTTACTTTTATCTTTGTTTCTTGAATTATGTAGGAATCATGTATTATTAAATTTCAGGAATAAAGTTTTCTAATTGAATTCTAATTATATTTGGTCCATAAATACTATATAGTTACAGTTATTTTACCCTCAACATCAATTTCAAATGAATAAAGTAGCACCTTCCTCTTCCACTAATCTTGATCTACTCTCCAAACAAATGGAGTTGTTTTCCTAATTTTGGAGTTATTTATTCCTCTTCCATTACATATGCTTTTATGCTTGAAAATAGTGTGCCTTTTCTAATTTAATTTTAGTGTGGCCCTACTAAGTTTTCCATTTCTTAAATGGTTTTTTATTGGATTGACACATTAGTTAATCAAGTAATTTATAGCTTTAATTAAGATCTTGTTCGTTGCATTTTTTATCTATACTTTTTACTTGCAAGTGGTCAAGCAGTTTTGCAGCGTAAAAAGCTAGAGTCTTTACGCTAATTGAGCCGATTCTTTTTCTCAGCACCAATACGATAGCTCACCAGCTTATTTCTTAATTTATACAACCAAACAAGCTTAAATTGAATTTTAAAGAGGTTTGACTAGTTTCTTTGAGGATATACTGTAGAAGTAATACTTCGTAACTCCACACTTATTAGCTGCTATCTGAGTGTTTGAAAACTTAGAAATCTTGATGTGTTGCTACTTTTGTTTTGAGTAACTTGTTTTCTGGATATCTAAAAAGAGAAAAAAATGTGCATGAGCTCTACATATCATGCTTTGGCTGTTATAAAAGTGTTTCAAGTTTGTAGTACTACTTTCGGTGGTCTAATTAGAGAGCAGATCAAGTTATATATAGGGAAATTGACCACTAATTGAGCCTGCATATTAGCTAAAATGAATTTATAGTATCTTTCTTCTCAGTAGGTGTAGTCTCTTAAAAAATATTTGTAACTGTAGCTCCAAACTCTAGATTGCCCTTTTCCTAAATTTTAATCTACCTGATGTCATTATACACTTTGTAAAGCCATTTATATCGAAAGTAGTCTGTAAAATGTAATGGTCTTTGGACGACTTTGAACAACAAGTCTTTCAAAATGGATCTGAATGTGTTTCTCTCCAGAGATTTTTAGTTATACTGTTCTACCTTTTATGAGCTGTCATTAAATCATAATTATACTAATTAAATGTTGTAATTTATATCATGTTAACTTAACAGATGGATGGTGAGGAGTTAACCGAGCAGGAAACTGCCTTGTATGATCGCCAAATCAGAGTTGGGGTGCCGATGCTCAAATAAGGTAACTTCCCTGTTCATTTATCAGTTAATCATCTAGTATCATCTAACCTTACACGAGCCCTATGCATAAAAAAATGTATGTACGTAATGATTTGGGAAATATGATAGTAAATCTTTTGAGGGGCAACTATGCTATTGTTAGGAATTTTGTTTTCTCCTCTAAAAATGAGCGGATGAGTACTGAAATTAGATTATGTATTTACATACATATTTATATTACTAGTACTACTTTTAAGTTCTAAATTTAAAACACCATTTTTTTCTCAAGTACTTACATGGGCTAGATTTACAATGCGTAAGTAACTATGTTCTCTAACTGTAGGATTTGATTGCTTTGTTCAGGCTAAGCAAGGCACGTGTACTAGTTAGTGGGATTAAAGGAACTGTTGGGGAGGTAAGCTATAATTTATATAAACATATTATCAAGTATTTACTTCTTGTTCCTATAGATGAAGCAGCAATTTTAAAGTAATTCTTTTATTTTTTGTGGGGAACCAGTTCTGCAAGAATATTGTTGTAGCAGGAGTAGGTAGTCTGACATTAATTGATGACGGACCCGCGACAGAAGAAGCATTGACGGCAAATTTTTTGATTGATCCCGATAATAACTGTGAGTTGGGGAAATCCCTAGCTGAAATTTGCTGCGACTCTTAGAAGTCTTTCAACCCTATGGTTCATGCTACCGTTCACAAAGGTTCGCAATGATGGTTATGTTTTTCTATTTTTCGCTGCTCTGCAATTATAATGCTTTTCAACTTAACTATATAAAGACGTGCTGATGTCTTTTTCTGATATTTTTCAGGAGATTTGTCTTGCTTTGGTGCTGAGTTCTATGAAAAACTTGTCGTTGTTGTTATTAGTTGTTGCTCCCTTTCTGCAAAAGTAAAGTACTTATGCATTTAATCTACTGCTCCATATCTTCGGTGGGATCTAAACTGCTCTTATTTAGCCCTCCCTTTTCTCTCTCCCTCCTCTTTTCTGAATCAGAGATTGATCAATGCGAAATGCCGGAAATTGTCAAAGCGTGTGGCGTTCTATACGGTAGACTGTAGAGACTCTTGTGGGGAAATATTTGTTGATCTGCAGAACTATTCCTATTCGAAGGTGACAACACAATCTTGTTATTAGTATTTGGTAATGTTGATGGTAATAAACCTTTATACTTGGCTGACATTTTGTTTCTGGTCGTTTGCCTTCTCTTCCAGAAAAAGCTTCATGAAACTATTGAAACTCAGCTTCTTTACCCCAGTTTTGAGGTATGGATCTAATCTACGTCAATTTATAGTTTATTATATATTCATGAACTTAGTGGCGGGTGATAACCTGCTGCCCAGCATACTCGAAACTATAGTCTCTAGGAATTGATACCATTTAAAGAATTTGTTTGGTCTAGTAAGTGCCTTTAAGTTTTACCTGATTATATTATGGCTGAAAATGAAAACTTGGCTGGCTTGCTGATTGATGCACATACGTTGACTTGATGTAGATGTTGATGTTGATGATTTGATTTTGTGCTGCTCATCAATGTTCTTTTGGGGAACCAAATAGTATCTTCAGCAGCCTAGGACTAAATCATGTGTTGTTTTTATTCTGATTTTCGTTATTAAATTTTGGTGTTCTTTAACACATTTTTTTTTATCGACGACAGGAAGCAATTCAGTTCCTTGGAAGAGGTATGAATATCTATCTGTATATCCTTTTAAGTTGTTTACAAAAGCTGTTTGACATACAGCCTAGGACTTAATTTTTATGTTCTATCATTTGGTGTTCTTTAACACAATTTTTTTTTTATCAACGACAGGAAGCAATTCAGTTCCTCGGAAGAGGTATGAATATCTATCTGTATATCCTTTTAAGTTGTTTACAAAAGCTGTTTGACATAAAGGCTGGCTATCCTGAAATTGAAGAAGTACTCGATGACTTATTGGAAGAGGGAGTACTATTACTTAGGACTTTGTCATACTTATTCATACATGGCCCTCTACTTTCAGTCTTGGGTTTAGAAATTTAGTTTATCATTCACTATTATGTTTATTGATTCTATCATTTATTGTGCTTTAATTACGTGAACCTGAAAGGTTTATCTTGAGTCTTGATTGTTTCAACTTGCAACTTCGTTTTTCAATTTGATGACTAAAAACCAAAAAAGAAAATTAACAGAAATTTGACGCAGATGCCGATTTCTATTAGTCATGACCACTTTTATATCCACTCCATGACCAAATCAATCAATGTAACATATTCAAGACCATTTTGGAAATGGTATTATACTATTATGTAGTTGCATGGGTTGTTCTTAAACGTTTGTATTTCGGAGCAGAGGCGAATCCATTGGTATATGAGTGGTGCCAGTGCGGACGCAGGATGGTGTTTTTTCGGATGGCCGTGGTGTAAAAAATATGTCGAATAGAAAAAAAAATAGGGTTTAATATAAAAAATATTATTTTTTTATGCGTTTAACATAACATAAAATAAATATGAAATCAAGACAAAATACATTGGACAGTAAAATAATTTTTTATATTATCTTGTTTGAGAAAATACAATGAGTATTTAGAAAATTTGGTAAATTTAAAATAAAAAAACATAAAATTTTAGAAAAAAGAATCTAACATGATTTGAACATCTAACATTTTACTAACTTACTATTACACCAGCAACTCTTTTGTTTAATTAGGAGAGCCATCAATGTATATATATCAGAATTTTTTTAATTACAAGTATAAAAAAAATAAAAATAAAATTGAAAATCGTCACCGGGGTGACGACAGCCACCTCCAGCTCCCCCTTGGGTCCGCCTCCTGAGTGGTGCTAAAATTTAAAATTTAAAAATGAACCAAATCATCGTTTTAAATGTATTTTAATGAAAATATATGATGAAAAATTAAAAAATCCATAATTTCCGAAATTATGGATGGTGTAGTCTGCACCTAGATTTCCAGTGTTTAAGGGGTTGCCTAAATAACTAGATGTCTTTTTCCCCATGAGAATCTCCAAAACCATTTAAAAAGAGTTTGCATGCAACTTCAAATTCCCTTTTAAGTTAGGGTGCTCACAGGGCGAATTGGGGATCATTAAGCTCAATTCTAATTTAACCTATAAAAAAATTCACGAGACGGGTTTGTAAATTTTAAATCGCAACTCAACTCAAAACAAACCGTTACAATTAAAATTCTACGGGTTGGGGCGGATTGAGTTTGGTTTGATTCTTAAATTTATATTTTGGTCCTTTATTTTTCATAATTTGCATAATTAAACTAAATTTTAAAATAAATTAAAGCTTTCAAAAAAGAAATACAAATTAAAATCAATCAAAATATGTTTATAACAAGTAACAAAAATAAAATATAACAAGAATCAGAGTTTAGTATCTTGAAGTACACAATATATATATATATATATATATATATATATATATATATATATATATATATATTATTATTATTATTATTATTATTATTATATTGCGAGTTGAAACGGATTGAGGCGGATTAACCCGCGGTTTGTAAACTTCAACCCTAACCCAACCCGCAAAATATATAACGGATTGGGCGAAGCGGGTTGATTTTTTTTT
The DNA here is from genome assembly GCA_963682055.1 of Primula veris. Taxonomy (NCBI): domain Eukaryota; kingdom Viridiplantae; phylum Streptophyta; class Magnoliopsida; order Ericales; family Primulaceae; genus Primula; species Primula veris. The sequence goes on along the minus strand of OY821745.1, from coordinate 3,594,456 downwards.
TGACACTCAACCTGCCCCAATCCGTACGGTTTGGGTTTGCGGATTTCCCCCCACACCTATCCTTTAAGGACAAAAATACTGTGGTATCTACTACTCCATCCGTTCCCATTTAATTGTCCATTACGAAACTATGTGCAATTTTGATCGGCTTATAACTTGTATCAAAATTGTCGAAATGGATTTTTTTTAAATCTAATCATAAAATTTAACATTTGAACTATATGATCAATTTTTAAAAATTTCATTTAAAATTATATGTTGACAATTAATAAATAATTAAATAGCAACGGAGTTAATATCATTTAATTTTGATAGCTATATCATGCCATGTGTATAATAAAATAATTTTTTAACTTCCAAATTCACCCACTAACTTTAACTTCAGGAAAGCTACACATTGGACTCCTACAAATATTATAAATAACTCACTTGTTGAATAATGAAGGACAAAGAAAAAAATAAAAATTCAATTGAAAATTTTAAATCCGCGTGAATAAGAGAAGTGGGTAAATGATAAATTTAACTTGCGAGTCTCCTTTTCTTTCAACACTCGGCTTAATCAATCAATGCGCGTCGGCTCCGATCAAGGGTGGTCTGCTCCGGTGACGGGATCCTTCTCGTGCCTGCACAAGAAACGAACAGTGGCCCGGGGTTGGAACCGGATTTTCCCTCTCCAACGATCAAGTCAGTAAAGGCGAGACTGAAAGTAAGTATGTAGTGAAGGGTGAGGGATTGGACCGGTTACAAGTTGTGATGTCGGATGTCTCGGGTTCGGTTCAGGTAGTCCGGATTGTTTAAGCTTTCTCTCTCCTCTCTGTCTTTTTTCTCCCCTCTACTAAGATGTGTTAGTAGGGGTATTTATAGTGTGATCAGAGGTGTATTAACTCTTGGATCACTGTGCTGTAAGACAATGATCCAACGGCGTTTAGGTCATTTATGACCTGACAAGAGTACTGTCCTTTTCCGGGGCCCACTGGAGATGACATGTGATTGGGCCACGTCGATGAAACGCCTGAAGGGTCCCCCAAGGGAGCAGTAGCATTAATTAGGGAGGTGTACTCGACACGCTTCTCCAAGCCGGCCTGAACACAGATCGGCCCCTCAATATCCGGGGCGATGCGTCACCTATGGTTGACAGGCCCGGATAGCCTGTTATGGTGGTGATATTGGCCCAGACGAGGGGGTGCCAACATTCCCTCGCCAACAGCTCCCTGTCCGGAGCCGCTATTAAGGACGAGGTTGACACGGACCTCTAGTCGTTACGGGGGCTCCGGTCATTCTGTTCTTATGTTTTGGCGGTGTGGAGATGCCTCAACATGGCCTGTCTTGTGACACGTGTTCTTGTATTTATGAATTTTTCACACGTGGAGCACGCCCAGCGTGCATTTATGAGGCGGCGCCTCTGTCTCTTCGATTTAATCAATACTATCAATGCTATTAATGCTAAAACGGCTGATGAATGACACTTGGCAGATGACCTCTGCCTGCTGTACCCGTGGAACGCGTCGATTGCGTAATGGCGGTTTCATGTGGGAGTTCGTGCATTGAGCCGCTGCTGTCTTTTCACCTTCTGGTAAATGTCTTTTCATCTTCTGGTGGGGGTCTATAAATACCCTCAGTGAAATCTCATTTTCACTTCCTCACTCTCTCTCTAAAATTTTCACACCAACTTACTCTCTCTCACTTCCTTCCCATACTTAACAAATTCACAAATATCTAACCGACATGGTGATAACTCACGGAGCAAGAAAAGGCCCTATGGTTGCTCCCCAACCACGGCGCCTGGCCATTATGGAAAATGCATTGCCATTCCGGGCAATGATTTTAGACCCGACCCTTACCGTGGCTTCGAACGACAACAGCATCATGGTGAGGCTCCATGGGCCCGACCTCAATGAGTTTCGACTCTTGTGCGGGATCGGTGAAGAATTCGCGCTTCGGAAATGCGAGAGTATTGACGAGGTGAACGGGATTGTGGCCCATCCTAACACGATGGTGACCCTCTCCCTGTCCACTCTCATGTATGGGGGCACCGACCTCCCCATACCAGAGCTGTTGGGGGAGTTATGCGCCTGGACGCAGACTCTCCCATGCCAATGGCCATTGCAGGCGCACCGCGTCTGCACCGGCATGGAGGCCCTCAACCTCCTGTTGGGCCCGGCCCTTCCGGAACCGTTGGGGCTCAGGGAGCTCTTGGCCTGCTATGAATTTCTGCAGACCGAGCCAAGCTCCCAATCCAAGAGCAGGCAGCCCTACTTGAGGTGCCGAGCTCATAATCAGCTGATCACGGGTAACTCCGATTCGAATCGGGGTTACACTCAGGACGTGATTGTGGTGGAGGGCCACTGGCTTCGTCGCGACGACCTGATTCTCCCGTCCAGGCTGGGGAGGGTGCTTAGCACCAAGGAAAATAAGGCCACAGTGGCCGCGAAGCTGAGGGGCCTCGGCAAACCCAACATTGGGTCGCTGGAGGTGGCCCTCAACTGGTGGGGTCCAGATGGGACCGATATGGGAGCGCGCGATGCTGAGCGCCTCCTGACATGCAGTTCCCCTACTAGTTGTAAGGGGAACGGGTTTATGTGTCCCCACATGACCTTCTGTCATGTGGGGTATTCCCGGGAAAGATGGGAAAAAGAGAGGGGTCTAGAGTCGATCCTTCCTCCCAAGATAGTAGAGGAGGCCGATGCCGTGGCGGTGACTGTGGTGAAGAAGGCGATGAAGCCGAAGCTGAAGCCAAGCGGCAAGGCGAAGGTCGTGAAGGTGGCCTCCTTCGCTCCTGCATCGGCCATGGTTCTCTGGGAGACCCGGCCGGATGGTACCATCCTCCACTATAGGGAGGGGCCGGACGGTACCCGCATCTATATCGACCAGCATGGGAAGCCTCTGACAGAGGTCTTTCCCTTGGGGTCTAGGGAGCCCATAGTGAGGAGCCCCATTCACTTGGAAGATAGCCCCTCTGAGGCAGAACCCTCCGGCCCGGGCTTGGGTACCTCACGGACCAGGGTACGTTGCCTTTCGTGTTTCCATGATTTCAGTGATTTCAGTTGTACACTTAGCTAAATTTTGCAAATTTTTTCTAACTTCCTATTGTTTGTTTGAACTATTTAGGTGGTCCGTTCTGATGATGAGGAGGAGGGGGAAGAGATAGCTGCCGAGGCGGGGGGTGATGGGGAGGAAGAAGAAGGGGCAATCGATAAGGTTGCTGAGACGGGGGAGCCCGAGGGGGTAGTGGTCGAGGCAGGGGATGGCGAGGAGGTGGTGATTGAGGCCGAGGTGGAGGAGGAGGTTGTCGAGGCTGGGGAGAGGGAGGTGGCGGTAGTGCCTCAACCTGGCACAGTTGTGGCGGCGAAGCCCCTGGAGGCCATGGATGACCTGGCGGCTCAGACCAGGCTCGACCGGCTGGCTTGCAAAGCCCAGCTCGGGAAGAGAAAGGTGGAGGGGACGAAGTCCCTCCGCGAGGGGAAGAAGACCAGGGTTGGGGGAAGTAACCCGCCCGAAGTTGTGGTCGTGGAGAGGCCTAGGGAGACGTCGGGCCCTACTCAAGGCTTGAGCTCCTTCTCTGCCTCCCCGACTCACAGGATGCCTGTGCAAACACCCGAGGAGGTGAAGGCGGCCACGGGGGTGAAGAGCATAATGGAGGCTCACCCATCCGTCGGGCTACTAGTTTTGGCTGCGCTTCAGCAGCAAAGCATCGAGGCTGACCACCGGGGTCGTGACCTCGCCTCCTCCATGGCATCGGCCATGGCCATGATTCCTCAGGTATGTAATCCTTTATAGTGTTTATTTTGTATGTTTTCCTATTCTTCCCAAATATTTTGCTAAGTGTTTTGCTCTTTCCCTTGTAGGCCTACTTGATGATGAATCAGTATGTCTATCACCAAGGCCAGCTGGTGAGGTCATGGGCCACGAAGGCCGAGGCTAATGCCAAGCTTATGGAGGAGGCCCAGAAAAGGGCAGAGGAGGCCCAGAAAAGGACAGAGGAGGCCCAGAACAGGGCGGAGAAGGCCGAGGGCCTAAATGCCTCGGTTGAGGCTCGACGGGTTGAAGCCGTAAAGGCTAGGGTGGAGGCTGAGGAGCGAGCTCAAGCTGCAGAGGCGGCTCTAAAGGAGGCCGAAGCTGGAATAGCTGATAAGCTAAAGGCTGCAGTCCAGGCCGCTCAAGCCGAGCTGAATGCCGCCTGGGCCCAGAAGACACAGAAGGATTTCAACTCCTTCTATGTCGAAGGGTGGTCCGAGGCGGCTGCCTTTATGAGGGCGGGACCGGACAATCCGGTATGGAACGTGGAAAACATTATCGTTCCGGTCCCCTCAGCTCCCATTCCTGAGGTGGTCCCCCTCACTCCTCGAGCTCTCTCCGACGAAGAGGATGAAGAAGATGACGACGGGGCTAGCTAGGGTGGTTTTGTTTTTTGTTCTCTGATGTAATCTTCTTTTTTGTACTTAGTATGTAATAGCTCCTCATGAAATGAAATGAAAAACAATTTTGGCCTCTGTTGAACTTGTCTTTATTCTTCTTTTTTTATTTCCAATGTGTGTTTATTATGTGTATGTGCTCCCAAATAAGTGGGCCCTTATGCTTCGGCGTTGGGGCACGCATTTCATATAACTCATAACTCGCAAACCGAAGTGGCACATAGAAATTACACACAGAAATTACACAGATAAAGGTCGTGGGCCGTATAGGCTCGGGTGTTCTGAAACGCTTGTGAAATTTAAATGAATTTAAATTAACACAAATATAAGTCGGGGTGCCGTATAGGCTCGGGTGTTCTGAAACACTTGTGAAATTTAAATGAATTTAAATTGACACAAATATAAGCCGGGGTGCCGTATAGGCTCGGGTGTTCTGAAACACTTGTGAAATTTAAATGAATTTAAATTGACACAAATATAAGCCGGGGTGCCGTATAGGCTCGGGTGTTCTGAAACACTTGTGAAATTCAAATGAATTTAAATTGACACAAATATAAGCCGGGGTGCCGTATAGGCTCGGGTGTTCTGAAACACTTGTGAAATTCAAATGAATTTAAATTGACAAAAATATAAGCCGGGGTGCCGTATAGGCTCGGGTGTTCTGAAACACTTGTGAAATTCAAATGAATTTAAATTGACACAAATATAAGCCGGGGTGCCGTATAGGCTCGGGTGTTCTGAAACACTTGTGAAATTCAAATGAATTTAAATTGACACAAATATAAGCCGGGGTAATTTTTAAAGGACAACGGTTTCATTCACAAAGCCCTCAGGCATGTTTACATCAGATTTACATCAAAACACAAAGGTAAAGTCATTCTATTGATAGTACTTTCTAAGGTTGTTGACGTTCCAGGGTCGATCTACCGGGATATCGTCCGGGAGACGGCCCAATTGATAGGCTCCGTTTCCAATTGCTCTGAGAATTTGATAGGGACCTTCCCAGTTGGGGCCAAGCTTGCCGTCGGACTGTACTCTTGTATTGTTGTTTACTTTCCGTAGCACGAGGTCTTCGTCTTGGAAGCGCCTGGCGTTCACTCTTTTGTTATAGGAACGCCCCAGTTCGTTCTTATATTCGGCGTTACGGATTACCGCGACTTCCCTTCGTTCTTCAGCATATTCGAGTTCGAGACCCATTATTTTTTCGTTCAGCTCGTTCTCCATCATGTCGGTTCTGAGAGAGGGGAGCCCAATTTCTAACGGGATAATAGCCTCCATCCCGTAGGTGAGGCTATAAGGCGTTTGTTGAGTGCCCCGTCTTCTCGTCGTTCTGTAGGCCCATAGGACGTGCTGCAGTTCGTCGGTTATCGTCCTTTGGACTCATCTAGCCTCTTTTTTATTCCGTCGAGAACGGTTTTATTCGACACCTCAGCTTGTCCGTTGCTTTGGGGATACGAAGGGGTGGAATAATAGTTTTTGATGTGGTACTTGGCATACATCGCTTTCAATTTAGCTCCGACGAACTGGCCCCCATTATCTGCGACTATCGAGTAGGGGATTCCAAATCTTGTGATCACATCCCTCCAGAGGAACCTGATCACTTCGGCCTCCGTTATCTTAGCTAACGCCACGGCTTCTACCCACTTCGAGAATTAGTCGGTGACCATGAGGAGGAACTTTTTGCCCCCCGGGGCCTGAGGGAATGGTCCGACGATGTCCATGCCCCACTGTGCGAAGGGCAAGGCGAGGTCACGCTGCTCATTTTTTGGGCCGGCGCTCGAGGCATGAGCGCATATTTCTGACATTTCTCACACTTGAGCACGAAGGCTTTGGCATCCTTCTGCATGAGGGGCCACCAATATCCATGGGTCAAGGCTCGGTTGGCCAGGGACCTACCCCCGGTGTGGCTCCCACACGTTCCTTCGTGTATTTCCTCCATGACCCTTACTACCATATCGGGACGGACGCAGAGCAAGTAGGGCCCAGAGAACGACCTTTTGTACAGTTTATCGTTGGGAGCTACCCAGAACCCCAATGCCTTTCTTCTTATCTTTTCAGCCTCTTTCTTATCCTCGGGAAGATCGCCGGAGCGGTGGTATTCGATTATGGGGTCCATCCAGCTCGGCTTCGACGGGGGTCTGTCACTACGTTAATTCTTGCCTTAGCCTGGATGTTAGGAGAAGGGACGTATTCTACGGTGATGACTCTCTCTTTTTTATCACTCATGGCCGAGGCTAGGGTGGCTAGTGCATCGGCATGGGTGTTCTCGTTTCTGTTGATATTGATGATCTATCGACATTCGAAGCTTTGGAGTATTCCGGACGCGATGGCCACGTAGCTTGCCATTCTTTCGTCTTTTGTCTGGAACTCACCGCTAATCTGGCTGCTGACCAACTGGGAGTCAGTGTGCACCAGTATCTTCTTGACTCTAAGGCTTCGGGCCATTCTCAAGCCGGCGATCACGGCCTCGTACTCCACCTCGTTATTGGTGGCTCGGAAGCCAAGCTGGATTGACTTCTTGATCACATCACCCTGTGGGGACCGGAGTACCACACCGAGGCCGGATCCCTTTTTATTGGTAGCTTCGTCCGCATGCAAGGTCCACGTTTCTTGGGCTCCGTCAATGCCGGGGGATGTGGTCGTTCCAGTGAATTCTGCTACAAAGTCGGCCAGGGCCTGCCCCTTCACGGACGTTCGTGGTTCATACCGGATGTCGTACGCGTTCAGGTGGCAAGCCCACTTCGTCATACGTCGAGACAGATCCCCCTTTTGGAGTATTTCCCTGACGGGCTGATCTGTGTACACCACGATGCTGTGTGCCGAGAAGTAGTGAGATAGCTTTCGAGAGGCCATAACGAGGGCTAGGACGAGCTTTTCTAGGGGCATATACCGAGCCTTGGCATCTAAGAGGGTCTTGCTCACGTAGTAGATTAGTCTTTGCTCCCTGCCGAGCTCCTTGATGAGGACGGCGCTGACGACTATCTCGGACACAGCAAGATACAGGGCGAGGACATTGCCGTTGTCAGGCTTGGCCAACAGAGGAGCGCTTCCGAGGTAGTTGGCAAGCTCCGTGAACGCACTCCGACACTCGTTCCATTCGAACTTCTTCTGAGCCTTCAGAGCCGTAAAGAACGGCTTGCATCGGTCCCCGAACCGGGCAATGAATTGGTTAAGGGCAGCGGCCATCCCGGCTAGCTTTTGTACATCCTTTCGCTTTTCAGGGGTTCTCAAGTTCTTCAAGGCAGTGATCTGGGCTGGGTTCGCCTCTATACCGCGGTGGGTTACCATAAACCCTAGGAACTTCCCGGCTCCAACCCCAAAGGCGCATTTGGAGGCGTTCAGCTTCAGGCCATGCCTTCGGATTGTTTCGAACACATCCCTTAGGTTGGACAGGTGGTCCTCCTCCTGGGTGCTCTTTACCACCATGTCGTCAATATAGACCTCCATGGTCCGGCCTATGTTTTTAGAGAATATCTTCGTGACCATCCTCTGATACGTTTCCCCGACGTTCTTGAGCCCAAATGGCATCACCTTGTAACAGTAATTCCCCCTTGAGGTTATGAAGGCGGTTTTTTCTTGATCGGCCTCCGACATGGGTATTTGGTGATAGCCGGAGCAGGCATCCAGGAAGCTCATTCTGGCGGCTCCGGCCGTGGAGTCTACTATTTGATCAATCTTAGGCAATGGGAACGGATCCTTTGGACAGGCCCGGTTAAGGCTCGTGTAATCTATGCATACACGCAGCTTTCCGTTCTTTTTAGGGACCACGACGGGGTTAGCGAGCCATCTAGGGTAATAGATTTCTCTGATGGCTCCAGCTAGCAGAATCTTTTGTACTTCCTCGTTTATGGCATCGGCATGCTCTGGGCTGACACGGCGCCCCTTTTGCATTATGGGTCTGGAATCCGGATTGACGTTCAATCGGTGGCAAGCGAGGTCGGGACTGATGCCAGGCATCTCGCTCGGAGCTCATGCAAAGTTGTCGAGGTATTGGAGCAGGAGTTCAACGAGTTCGGTTATCTCGGGCTCGCTCAGCTTCGTGCCCACCATGAAAAAGTGGTCCTCGTCCTGCCCAGGGATCTGGATCTTCAGCAAGCCCCCTTCTACCTTCTCTTCAGCTTCCGGTCCCATCTTCTTGTTCAGTTCCCTCAGCAGCTTAGGATCCTCAGCTTCTATGTTCATAGCACGCCGGACCGGAACCGGTTTATTACCGGAGTACACGGCCATGGCACAGCTTCTCGAGACCTTTTGGTTTCCCGATATGGTCTCGACTCCAGTCACACTTGGCTACTTGACCTTTTGGTACAGAGTGGAGGAGACGCCTTCTATTTCATGAAACCACGCACGCCCTAGTATGACGTTGTAAACGGAGGGGACGTCCACCACCGTGAACTCCACGCTCATAACCTTGGTTCCTGTTTTAACAGGCAAGGTTATGTTCCCTCTGGCTGTACAGCCTTAGAGTTGAATCCGTACAGAGGAGGGGCGTTGGTATCTAACTGCCCCTCCGTCAGCCCCATCTGTTGGTAGAGGTTTCCAAAGAGTATATTCATCGACGTCCCCTGATCGACGAGGATGCGTCCTACATAGCAATGGCCCACTTGGGCCGTGATAACGAGGGCGTCGTAGTGGGGCATGTCTACCCCCACCAGGTCGAAGTCAGTGAAGCTTAGATCTGGCTTGGTATCCTGCTTGCATCGGGCTCTCACTTGGTATAACTGCTCCGGTTGGGCAACCATTTCTTTCAAGTTGATGAACCGGTGAGCAAAGTCGTAGGCCAGGTCATCCCAACAGCGGATGGAGTTGGCGGGCAGGGACTGGAACCACTTACTAGCCAGCCTCCCCAGGCTGGCGGGGAAGCACTTGCACATGAGCTGATCGAGATGGGACCAGTGATTCATCTGGTATCGATAGTGCCGGAGATGAGCTTCACTGAATCCGCGTTGAAAACTTGTAGAACGGGGGCAGTAAAATTCCCGGGTGGAGCGCTGTATTCTATCTCGTATGAGAACGGGGTGCTGCGGGTGGAGGTAACGATTTTTAACGCTGCTTCGTCGGTGGCATCATCTCGACCACTACGACGGCGACGCCTCCGTCTCCGAGGAGGCTTTTTAGTCCGTGTATGACTCGACCCTGGCCGTGAGTCGTAACTGTCATCCGGCCAGCGGATCCGTGAGTGCACACTTCGCTCATCGCCACGGTGGGAGTTCCCTTCATGGGAGTGCTCTGATTCCTCACCCCTAGTTGGCTCTCTGGGAGTTTCTAGGGGGGGTCGTCGGAGGGGTCCCAAACGGGACAACGCGCTTTTAGTGAGTCTGTGGACCGGTTCGTCTCGGCTTGCGCCTTGGACGACGGGCTCGGGTTCGGGCTCTGGTGCCATCAGCGCGGCTATCAATGCCTTCTGGGCCGCAAGTGCGACGAGCTCCTTTTTGTGGATATCGAGCATCATCTCGGTCAGTTCGGTCCGTGTTCGGGGCGTCACAGCTATCGCCGTTAAGGGAGCAGGATCCCTCGCAGACACGGTTCTCGGGGTCTCCTCGAAAGAAAGTGTCCTAGGCATCCCGAAAATGGGGGTGGGTCGAGTCGATGGTGTGTCGAATCGGTTATTGCCAGACATGTTTTCTTCGAGTACGGGATGTCAGAGCTAACGCGTTATTCAGTTTCCCACAGACGGCGCCAATTGGCGAGCCTCCTTTTCTTCCAAGGCTCGGCTTAATCAATCAATGCGCGTCGGCTCCGATCAAGGGTGGTCTGCTCCGGTGACGGGATCCTTCTCGTGCCTGCACAAGAAACGAACAGGGGCCCGGGGTTGGAACCGGGTTTTCCCTCTCCAACGATCAAGTCAGTAAAGGCGAGACTGAAAGTAAGTATGTAGTGAAGGGTGAGGGATTGGACCGGTTACAAGTTGTGATGTCGGATGTCTCGGGTTCGATTCAGGTAGTCCGGATTGTTTAAACTTTCTCTCTCCTCTCTGTCTTTCTTCTCCCCTCTACTAAGATGTGTTAGTGGAGGTATTTATAATGTGATCAGAGGTGTATTAACCCTTGGATTACTGTGCTGTAAGACAATGATCCAACGGCGTTTAGGTCATTTATGACTCTGACAAGAGTACTGTCCTTTCCCGGGGCCCACTGGAGATGACCTGTGATTGGGCCACGTCGATGAAACGCTTGAAGGGTCCCCCAAGGGAGCAGCAACATTAATTAGGGAGGTGTACTCGACACGCTTCTCCAAGCCGGCCTGAGCACAGATCGGCCCCTCAATATCCGGGGCGATGCGTCACCTATGGTTGACAGGCCCGGATAGCCTGTTATGGTGGTGATATTGGTCCGGACAAGAGAGTACCGACATTCCCTCGCCATTAACAAGGGGGAAAATCCACATCACCCATTAGGTTGCATGTTAATTATGGAGAGGGATTTATGTTGTGACACTAAATGTTATTTATTGAGGGTCTTAGGTACTCCAATGTACACTAAAAAACCAACATTTTGATAAATTCGGCTACTGTTTGACACTATTGAGTGCCTTAACCAGTCCATTGATGTTGCTCTAAGGCATAACAATATTAGCTAATAATGTACTGCTTAGGATGGACACAATTTTTTGTTATCATTTGTGAGTTGTGATGGTTATTTCTAAACCCAAGTACACTTTTTTTTTTGTTATCATTTGTAAGTTTTGTATACATTTCACGTTATTGGGTCTTTTAATCAGGGTTCAGTTAAGAGACGTTAGTATTTGAATTCACCAAATATATCATAAAACATGAACCATAAAGATCTGTAACTTTTAACCTGTGTTTCCGCCTTTTTTTGCTCATGTCTTATTTGTTTCAATTTATTAAATTTAACAAGGAATGTTCGTGTCATTTTTTTAGGGAAAAGACAAAATGTACAAGCGGGAGCTTACCATACAACCTTCTACTGATAAAACGTGTTGCATGAAAATTGTATAGTTGTCTATAAATTTTTAAACGTGTGTTGATGATACATGCTAAGGAATAATTTGAATGATTTGAACCTTTTAAAGTCTAGCAAAAGAACAATTAAACATAGTGGGATATGACAAAATGTCACAAAATAAAATCAACCAAATTCTTCATTATTCAAACATCTGTCATCGGCGGCCATCCCTTATGCCACCTGTTTTGTTGCCACGTCACTTTCAACTTTGCCTCATCATCACCAATATTTTCATTTTTGTTACGAAATCAACATTTCATGTAAGTGTTGATATTTGCTATAGCCATACACACTCGTCACGTTTAATCGATGGTTGTCGGCTCGGCGACTCGTTTAATGCTAGTCAGTCTGATTTAGTCATTGAGGAAGTCAACGTTGATCAACAAAACGACTAGTTAGGGTAAAGTGATTAGTCGTTCAAGTTAGACCAGTTGTCCATTTAGGATTAAGATTACTTCTATTAGAATCCATATTTGTTTACCATTAAAATGCTTTGTAATGGTAAGGATGTATATTTTTTTATAAACCACAGTCTCGATTATTATCTAGACGACGTGAGATAATTACTTTTAACACTCTCCATCGCCCGTGACCCGACATCTCAAGAGTCCTACGAGCAGACATATTAAATTGGTGAATGTGAACCCAATATCGCTATGCCCGTTCTGATACCATATTATTTTACCATTAAAAAACATCGTAATAGTAAAGATGAATATCTATTTATAAATCACAGACTCGATTATTATCTACACGACTGGGATAATTAGCCTAACAAGTTCAATTATTGTTCATCTCTTTTCGGAAATAATAATAATAGTAGTAAAGTTTATCAATGGATTAATATGTCACGATAGCAAAAATCATAACCCAATAATGTAAATAAGACTTTACCGTGCGTGTATCAAGAAACTAAAGTTGATAAAGTTGTAGTACTTATACCGAGATAGAGATACATATAGTACGTGGTTAAAGATAGATAAAGTGATAAACTATTCACATAGTCCACTACACTTAGCTCCCTTTTAAGATTATCCCTCTCTTTTTTATTTAGCTCTGGTAACAATAAAATCAAATTCAAAATAAAGGTTTCTAATATTAATTCTTCCATCATTTTTCCGCTTAATAATGTCCCTTTTGATAATAAGTTTTTTAAATTTATGTTTAATGAGTTAATGACTTGATGGTTTTACAGGAGGGGAAGAAAATAGATGAGAAAAAATTAGAGGAAATGGAAAAAGAGAAGAAGGCTGAGGAACTCAAAGAAACATCGGTTGTCGCGGTACCGGAAATTGTTCTGAAAGTATTTATGCATTGCGAAGGTTGCGCGAAAAAAGTCCGCAAATGCCTCAAAAGCTTCCAAGGTCTCATATTTTTCTACAAATTTCCCTTAATTTTGTTAGATTTTGTTTATAATAACCCAGTTCTTTGTTAGATTTCTCTATTAAGTTTCTTATTTTCTAGGTTCTCTTTAGTAAGTGAGGTTCTAATTTGTTTAGTGATTTTCCTTCCCCAGTTTACTTGGGTTTGTAAAAATTCCCCATTTCTTTTACCGGGCGCATTGTTTAATTAAATTAAATTGATCCAAGTTTGACAGTGTTTTTTTGTTTGGAAATTTTCTAAATTTTCCTTTATTTTTCTTGTTCACTTTATTAGTAGGTCCTAATTTAGTATTAGGTTTCTATTTTTCTCTTTAGTTTTTTCTTGGTATTTTTTTTCAAAGTTCCTTTTTTTTACTATGTTTTGCTTGAATTGATCCACTTCCAATAGGGTTTTATTTAATTTATCCCAGTTTAAAAGGGTTTGCTTTTATTTTAGCCCAAATTTAGCTAGTGTTTTATAAAGCATAAGCTTTTGGCAACCTAAGAAGCGGAAAATCGAGATTTTTAAGCCCTTTTAAAGCTATGAATCGAGCTTTTATCGAGTTTTGAATCGAGTTTTCTTCCTACGAATCACGCTTTTCAAAACAGTGTCTTTTACTAGGTTTTTGTAAAATTTACGCAGTTTTTTTATTAAAAAAATCAGGAGTAGAGGAGGTTAGGACTGATTGCAAGACACAAAAGGTGTTTGTGAAAGGGGAAAAAGCCGATCCAACGGCTGTGATGAAGCGGATCCAAGAAAAGAGCCACCGCCACGTGGAGCTTCTCTCGCCTATCCTTAAAACTCCGGCTGAAGATGCTAAACAGCTAGAGAAAAAAGTTGAAATCCACCCTGAGAAAAAAGAAGAGGTTTTTTTTTCCCATTTTAAAATTTTCCTAAAATGTTACCGTTAATACTTGGTAATATCTTCACTTTTTTATTCATGTTTTTATTTGTATGTTATTGATATAATATATTTCTTGAAATTGAAGGCTCAGGTGATTACAGTGGTTCTAAGAGTTCAAATGCATTGTGAGGCTTGTGCTCAAGAAATCATAAGACGCATTAACAAAATGAGTGGTTAGTATAATTTTTGTTTGTTTTTGTAATCGGTTTAAACTTTAAATTATCTTTATTGGACCATTTTGTTCATTTTGGGATGCGTGCCATTTTTTTTGGGTCCATATATTCCGTCCATAAATGGACGGGGTACTTGTTAATTTGGAAATTGATAGCGTCACTATGTTAAGTGAAAATTGGAATGAATATATTCCGACTCCAAATGTTCTATCCCTTATTCTATTCTGTGTCTCATTTGTTATTTTCACACAAATTTTAAATTTTCACAACTTATACCGTAATTTTATAAACTTTTATATCATATTGTATTCAAATTTTAAAACATTTGAACATAATATTGTTTTAGACAATTTTTTTAATATTTAATGTTTAATTTACACTAATTTATACATTTATTTCAAAATAAATTTTGTGTTGATTTTTTTTTAAAAATAATTATTGGAATATATTGATACATGTATTATAGTAACTGTATAATTTTTTTCAAGTTTTTTAGAATTTTTTTTGGATAAAATAAGTAAGGAGACACGAAAGGGATAGAAAAATGGAATAGAAGATTTGGACTCATATATCCCACATGTAGAATGTTCTGTCTATTTCAGTGACCATTCGATTTAGCTTTTTCAATTTTTGTGGACCATTAAGATTTACTCAAAAGTATAGGGTTAAAACTTCTTTTTAAACTAATGGCCTAATGGGGACCATTTCTGAAATAATCCTACAATTTTTAAAAATATATTTGAATCACTGGATTACTGGAAATAGGACTCACACAATTTCCTATGTTCTCATAGTAGTCATCTTTCACAATTGGTAAATTCTCTGATTGGAATAATAATAACCAAATTTACACGAATGTACTACGTAATTTATTTCGGATGAGATCAATTTATCAATCATAAAATATAATTTAATTCAGATGACTGTGGTATTGCCCATATATTTGACCACTTTATCAAATTTAATTGTCATTTTTAAGCCTCGGTTACCAACTCATTTTTCACTACTCCATATGTTCCCTATAAGTTACTCCAACAGAACATTAATTTTATGTTATCACATGTACAAACAATATTTACTTGAAGGCAGTGATGATGTATTTGATAAAACATATCGTACGTGTTATCGTTATCGGAATCTTCTAACGTAGTAGTACTTTTTTCTTTCTACAAACTCATTGTTAAGTTTTGTTTTTGCTATTTAGGTGTTGAGGAGGTGGAATCGGATCTAAAGAGCTCACAAGTAACAGTGAAGGGTATTTTTGACCCACCAAAATTACTCGAATTTGTCTACAAAAAAACCGGTAAGCATGCTATAATAGTCAAGCAAGAACCAGATACTAAAAAAGAAGAAGGAAAGGGTAAAGATGATAAAAAGACCGAGGCTGATGGCAGTAATGCTGAAAAGAAAGACGGTGCTGAGGTGGCGACACCACCTCCGGCGGAGGGTGATGTGGTAAATGGGGTCGAGCTGAAAAAGAACGAGTTTTACTCCAATTACCAGCAAAATTACCATGTTAACCCTTCCTCGCAAAATTACCAAATTAACCCTTACCCGCAATATGCTCCGCAGATATTCAGCGAGGAGAACCCGAATGCATGTTCAGTTATGTAAAAGAAAAGAATGGTGTTTTTAGCCCAATGTGGCTATTGAACTATGATGTATGTTGGATTTTGCTACTTTATTCTATGTAAAAATTTAAGAATGTAGGGGCTAGTTTGGGATAAATTTTGTGCACAATATGGGAAATCCCTACATTTGCCAAGTTTCTTTTTGTTATTTAGTAGTCGTACAAGTCTACAAGATTTCTGAATAAGAACTATCATTATCTTAATTTCTTAATGGTTGTTACATAAGAGCAAGCTTATTAAGTTTGCTGGTTATATGATTTTAACTGCAATTACAATTTTTGAGATGTGAGAATAAGTTGTAGATGCTAACTATGTACACCATGACTTGGAGACAGTGGAGTAAATATGTACCATGACTAACAACAGTTGTTCGCGAGTGCAGGTATGAGGTATGGACAAAGATGAAGGTTCTCAACGTAGTAATTACTAATTTTTGGGTTCTAGATGGCAAAAATTATATACAGGCCAACATAGACTCTGTGATTAATACTATTTGATGCATCTGAGTTTCAGGACCACCCTTTATGCTATCTATGTAGCCAATACATGTGTTGAAACTTAATTCTCATTACAAATTTATATTTTGTTGACCATTGACCTGACGACCACAAGCTTAAAAAGTATAGTCAGGATTACTCTGATTTTCACAGCTATTAGATCTGTTATTTTATTAATATTATAGCAAATTTAATGGCTGTGGAAGCAGAGTAACCCTGACTCAGAGTCAGGTACTCTGCTTACAGAGTATACAGGCTATAGCTCTCTTATTCAGAAATTGGTATAAGCAATGGTAAACAATACTCAAAAAAGTTTTCAGAATATACACAAATCTGTGGTACCAAACTGCCTCACCAGAAAAAGTGATGGACATAAAGTTGTGTGACCATACCTAATCTTTCTAGTGCTCATTATTGCTGGTCTGTCTATTTTCATTTTCTAATGCCGTGTGAAACAAATTACTCAGAAAAGTTTTCAGAATATACACAAATATGGTTTTAACTTCTAATATTGATACATAGTTAGCACTAAGTTGGTTTTTGTTAAAACAAACCTAGGGCTCTCCATAAAATTGAAGGTTAATTGGATAAGAGGCTCTGATCAGACTAGTTAATATAAAGTGAATCGTTTCTCTAGTAATGTATGAAATCATATTTTAACCCTAGCACTTCTTGTACTTCCAAGTTTGAGCCAAGACAAAGTCGAAAACTTTGAAAAATTATAACCGAGCTTGAGCTTGAATAAACGAGTTTGTTATGTACCCGAGGCACATTTATGTGAAATGAGCTTGACTTGTTTAAATCTCTTAGAGCATTCACATCATACTCTTTAAACTCGCTTTTCTTTAAATTTGATGACCTTATTTGTAAAAAATCATTCACATCACCCTCATATTAAACTCACTATTTTTAAATAGTATCACTATCACTCTTTATAAATGAAGAAGATTAGTTATTCTCATCAACCAAAAAATAAAATTTTATTTTGGATCGCAACTTCAATCATGTATTATTTCAACACAAAAAATAAACTAAGTTTGAAAATAAAATACAAAAATTAATAAAATATTAATAGAGAGAGTTTTTTGAAGAGATTGAAAAATCAATAAAAACTTAAGTGACTCTCTAAATATAAAAAAAAATAAGATTTTCATTTGACAAATTTTTTGGAAAGATTGATTTGAATGCTGTTATACATCCTATAAATTTGTCAAAATTGCAAACTAGTATCTCATCTCACACAAATACTCTAAAATGCTTGATTCAAAATTGTACTCTCTTCCTTTATAACCCATTTTTTATTAAAAAAACTCAGGTGGGTAACCTGTCTATTGTCACTACTTTTTCCCACCAATTCACCCATATCCTTTTAGTATTACGGTATAAACATATTTAATATTTCAAGGTAAAAAAATTAAAAAATCTCAAGGTTAGCAGCGTAAATAATATGAAATGAGAAAAAATAGGCATGCATAAGTGCATATTACTATTATAAATGAACTTCCTGTCCATTTCTGAGAGAATCAATCAACACCATGTTAACGCAAATTAGCTGCATATATTAATTGCATGGAGTAAAACAACGAATATGGCCAAAATATGCACCAAGTCCAAAAGCTATTTTTAACACTCCAATTAAGTTTAGGTCCTCTACATATATAGACATGTAACTAATCTTGTGTCGTTATTAGGAGTGGCTTCTGCTTTAATTAATTTTCTTTTACCGTTTGGTGATAGTATGAATTTTGAATTGACTATAAAAGTTTATTGAGTCCCTCAAAATTTATTCGCCAAGTCTTAGCTTTGAATATGATTTTACTATGACTTCTAAAACCCTACAAGTTCACTATGCAGGTACTAGGGCGAAGCCAGAAACTATAAATGGAGGTGTCGAACTTGTATAAAAACAAATGCGGAGGAAAAAAGACAAATTATGGGGGTACTAAATTTCCATTTTTAACAAATTTAAGTATAAATCCATGATTAAAAATGAAAAAGTTCATACATTTTAAAGTTATAAGGATGTCGTGGTCCCTGATGGTCTCGTCTCCATTTAGTTTGGCGCCTATAGTGCTTCTCGCATTATTAATCATACATGTAACGTGTGAGTTACGAATAAGTAATGTAGCATACTAGCATTAGGGGTCACCGAACATGTTATAGTTTTTTTGTTTTTGTTTTTTATTATCATTCTCGGCCAGTGCAATTGTGTTACTACACTGGTGACCGGTGAGCGTAAGCCGGAGCATATTAAGTTGTGAACTGTGAACCAAACAAAACTTCAATAGCATTATGTATGTTTCACTACAAAAAAAAATACTCAAACAGCGACAAGATTAGTGACGGTATTTTTTGTTACGAGCTTATTAACGACGGTTTTTGTGACGGATTTGCGACAGTTTAATCAATTTGCGACAGATTTGTGACAGCTTTTTAAATTAGTGACAGGCTTGTGACAACTTTTGACTCTTACTAAATCAAACATTATTTTGTAGTGTTTGGTGCTAGTTAGCTAATTTACAGAAATATAGTACTTAATTAAAACTTTTTTCTCACCCAAGGTTGCCATATATATATTTATAACTACTTAATTATAAAAGACATTTGAGCGAAAAGTATTTTGACTATGAATTTTGCTAAGAGGCCGGATTTTTATACTACATTTTTTTCTGAAAAAACGTACAAACCGTACATTTTTTGTACGAACCGTACATTTAATCTACGGTTTGGGCTGAATTGCATTTTTTTCGAATTTTAGGGACTGAAATGTAATTTCTATAAACTTCAGGCAAACCGTACATTTAATATACGGTTTGAATTGAATTGCAATTTTTACAAAATGCAGGGACTAAAATGTAATTTCTGCAAACTTCAGCCAAACCGTACATTTAATCTCTGGTTTG
Source organism: Primula veris (assembly GCA_963682055.1). NCBI lineage: Eukaryota > Viridiplantae > Streptophyta > Magnoliopsida > Ericales > Primulaceae > Primula > Primula veris. The sequence goes on along the minus strand of OY821745.1, from coordinate 3,575,609 downwards.
GCTGAAGTTTGCAGAAATTACATTTCAGTCCCTGAATTTCGAAAAAATTGCAATTCAGCCCAAACCGTAGATTAAATGTACGGTTCGTACAAAAAATGTACGGTTTGTGCGTTTTTTAAGAAAAAATGTAGTATAAAAATCCAGTCTCTTTTGCTAAAAGCGTATATATGGTCATGCAATATTATCGTGTTTAACGGCTAAAACTAGTTCAGCAACTCCTATACATGTCTGGTATCTTATTACTGATTTCTGATAAAAGTGATGACATGAAAATAGATCAATTAAACAAGAAGTCATCGAAACCGACTTCGCTGACAAAGGGAAAGGGAGTCGATCACTTTGGTTATTATGTTCAAATAAATAGGTAACGCATCATATTGTATATGCTTGCTTTGATTATTCATGAAATAAGCTGGGAATTTGTAAAACGAAAGAGCTAAACGGTTAAAACTATTCCACTAAACCAAACTCATGGAACACGACCGAATCAATGGCAAAGGGAGAAGAAAAATACAGTACAAAGAATTGTATCACAGGACAAAAAGGTAAATACATAGTTCAAACATAATGATAAATGGGACAGCTCAACTAGTATTTTTCAGTTTGGATTTCCAAGCGGATCTTCCTCGGACTATCTCAACTTTATCATCTTGCATTCGGATCAAATGAGTGCTTCTTAATTCTTCTCCTTCGTCTATATCCTTCATGCTAAATTTCGATTCTTTAGTAAACTTTGGGTTGACGGTGGTTAAGGATTCTAATACATTCGATTGTCTACATTCGCGTCTATACTCCAGTGTCATGCTCGTTAGGCTGTAATGTTCTAACATGTCTATCGGGACACTCTGTAAATGACAAGTGTCACTAAATATATTGAATACAAGATGATGAAATGACTAACTGTAGATGTAATTATGCTATAAAATTGAGGAAAAAACAGAACACGAAAAACAACGGTAATCACCTCCAATATCCAGCCGATATACTTCACATTATTAACATGTTGATTAGCGTCCATGTCACTCCATGTAGGCTGAAAGTTTAACAAGAGGATAAATAAAAAAAGCTTACATAATAAGCTGAACATTTACAAAGGAAAAAAGTACTTATTTTCTACCAACTTACAGCCAAACCAGATATAATTATATCAGATGTTTCATCTTTGAGTTTCTCAATTTTTCCTAGGTCAGTACCAGACGGATGTATTGCGACTCTGTCAAGGTAAAATGGTTGAACCTCTCTTCTCACTTCGTCGGGAATTTTTGATAACCTTCTTGTGTCTATGCTCATCATTACCCATGTGCTGTATAAAATGCAAGTTAATTCTTGATCAGCAGTAAACTTTAATACCTATGAATTCGAAATACTAGAAATAATAGAATTTCATTAGTTTATCGACTAACCTTGTGGCTCTCGTTATGATTTTCTGTGTATCGCGCTCCCTAATTATCCAATCTCTTCGCATCCCGTTCTTTCCAGCTGCATCAACCCACGTCTCAATTTCTATTACATCTCCCCTGCAATTTATTTTTGAACATCAGCTATGTATTTTCTCTTTTTCCCCAAATTATGGACAAAAAAAATATGATGTGGAAGGAAAATGAAGGGTGGTAAAGTACCAGGAACTATATTTCTCGATTTGAACATGTATACGCGTGACGACCCAGATTAGTTTTCTAAGGCTCATTTCTCGGGTCGCCCCAAATCCATTACCAACTAGACCAGAACTTGTCACATGATTAAGAGCCGTCTCCTGCACTCAATATTACAAATTTAAACAAAGTAAATATGTGACATTTTTTTCTATCTTGAATTAAATTTGCTAGTTGCGGAACAGTTTAACACATAGGCATAGCCCTTCGACTGGATACGTTAGTTGCTCTTTGAACTTTATCCGAATTCTGAACAGAAATAGTATACGACAAAACAAGCGATTATCGAATCACTATGTCTAATATTCAAGAATCTAAATGTGAGAAAGTTCTTGTCACGATACAATTTTTTTAAGCTTTGGAACATATCGTCTATCGAACAAGTAAATTCCTCTTTCATTTATGGAAACATTATATAAACATGTCAATTTCTATTTTCAAATAATCAAGACAACCAACCTGGAGGAGATTCATGAGTGTTTCCATGGTAGCAGTCTTGTCTGGTCCAATTTCATAAGACCTTATCACAAAAGTTTGTCTATACACAAACTTTTCCTCCACAAACTTACCAAGTAACCAAACATAGGCATGCTCATTTACATTACCAATTTGTTTTGGTAATTCATCACTAATATTTTTTGAGACCAAATGTGAAACCCCATTCACTTTTTTACCATTCACCATTTGATCCACACTCTTAAACCCTCCGAAATTTCCTTTCACCATCAAGGCGTTTTTACTCACCTTTTCATGGGATTTTAACCCATGAACTCCAATTCTCGACAGTTCAAATGCCACCGTTTTCATCTCGGAGATGGCACACAAAAACGAAATTTTACTAAGTTTAAGCAAAATAGAGGTACAATGCAAAAGGATTGCTTTTCTTTGAGTTAATCAAAACAAACCTTTGTTGGTTTAACTACTTGCTGAAATATGGTACACAAAGCCATATTTTTTTTATGTATAAATATATTGTGGGAGATTACAAAAGATTTGGTTGATTAGCTGTTTAGCTCAACTACTTATTGGGTAGATTAGAAATTAAACAATTCTCCAACTTAAGCTTACACGCCATGCACAATTAGTAGACACATGGTAAAAATATTTTTGAATGGTGGTGTGTGTATTTGCCATAGTCCTCGAGGAATTAGACCAAGTCTATATGATTTATGGTCGTAAAAAAGAATTTACTCCATTCTGGTCATCCATTCTGTCCACAAATTCTTTTTTTATGGATGTTTGAATTATGTAAAAGCTGAACGCAAAAGATAATTACCCATTTAAAACTAACACTTGTTACAATTTGAAGTTGACCTTACGAAAGTATATATATACATTAATTAGGAGTACATATTCTAAAGGCAAATATGTTGGTTGCATGAGACCGTCATATATAGTATAAGGTCAAGGTCACGAAATATGTGCTACGTTCGACCAATTTTCTCTTCAATAGAGTTGATTCCTCACTATGGAGTTCGCGATAGACTTGGACCGTTAAGGCCTAGATGCTAGAACCATAAAAGAAAATGTCAAAATAGTGACTGAAATAGTAACATGAATTTTGGTGCCGAGCTGTTTAGGCATTTAGCTACGACTTTCATGACAAATTCGTAACAGTTTAAGCAATCTGCGATAACTTTTAAAATAGTGATAAATTTGGGAGAGATTTTGAGCAACCTCCGAAATTGTCTACATGCAATAAAGATGTCCGGAGTCTTACCTTTACTCAGACTTCATTTATATGTCAGCATCAAAATGAAATTACATGAAACTCATCAAAACTCGGAACAAATATCGGCTTTTGATTTATGCAACCCATTTTGATTAATACAGACGGTAATGAAATCCTATTTTGAGTCTATCTTAAATTTAATTAATATTAATTATTTTTTTTATTTTTTTTTAGTAGATTGAGTTTTTATTACGTGGCGTGACTTATACCCCATCCCACTAATACACCCGCCCGCCATCTGCAACAAACAGACAACGTCTGTGTTTAGCGATTGCAGAAATATACTACTAAGTAATGTTAATACATGTGATGTCGGCACTTGAAAAGATAGGAGCACGTGACTTCTTCCTGACAGAAAAAGGACATGACATTATGATTACCCCACTACATAACACAGCTTCGTATGAATTAGTATATTAATTAATCATACTTTTAATTTGTAAAAGTAAGTTATTGTCTAATTACAAATTTGTTATATTAATAGAATATTCTTGACATGTATGCTATGGTTTTTAAGCACGTCACAACAAATGAGTTGACCCGAGCTAAACTCAGTTATTCAAACTCGGTTCGTTTATAAACGAATTATAGAATCATGTATAGGTTCGGTCCATTATAGACGAGTTTAAGACGAGCTGCCCAATATAAATACATTTAACATCATTTTGTTTAAAAAAAATCGTTTTTTCCTAACTATAAAGCGGTTAAGATAACAACAATACATATAAGCCAGAGTCTTAACATGAGTTTTATAATTTTTTGGTCAGGTGTACATTCATTAAATGAACAAAGATGAGATTATCATTTAACGAATCAAACACGAGCTTGTTCATTAATTGTTGTGTTTACTTACAATGACCACGGACGCCTCAGTCCCAAGTCGAATAAGATTTGGAGCCTTGGGCAATTGATCCGGGAAAGAAAAAAACGGACAACACCCGACTATATTTTTAATATACCTGATAGTTAAAATAAAAATATTAAACACCAATTTATTTACAATGTATTGCAACGGTTCAAATGATAGAGTAATTTGTTATTTAACATAAGAGATCATAAGTTCGAAACTCTTAACTTACAATTTAATTTTGTTTCTATTTTGATTTGTATTTATTGAGAAAAAAAAAAATCGAACCTCAGTCATTCCGAAGTACCGGACCCGCAATCGGCACTCACAACCACATGTGATATTTTATGAAATGTGGACTTTGTAAATAAATATTCAAAGAAGCTCTAATACATACCACTAGAAATAAATTGCAATCAGTAAATTTAAAATCCGTCATTATTTGTATACATTGCCTATCTTGCATTTTTTCATTAAAAGAGGTAGTCTAGCATTTTTCCAACTTATAAGCTAAAAGAAAAAACTTTAGATTTTAAAAAGAAAAGTGAAAGTACTTAAAAGATTACCGACATCATGTAAATAAATATATAAATAATAATTTATATATATATATATATATATGTGGTGGTGATCTGATCAAGCCGGTGGGGAGATTCTCTGATTGCCACGTTTTCAATCCTAAACCCAAGGCCACCGACCCATTTGCCACGTGTCCCTACTCCACTTATACAAATAAACCGCACAAATGTCCCCTTAGTTTTATTCATATTTCTAATTACACCATCTTTAAAATATATATAATATATATATGAAAAAAAAGATGCCTAGTTTTAGTTTTCCTCATTCGTATAATTTTTTTAGATTTCAAAATCAGTGGTAAATGGAATACATTATAAAAGTAACCAATTTTGTATATTTTTTAATTTTTTAAAATAAACATAGAGTTGGTTACGAGTGACTCTAGTTTATTACTTTTAAATAGATAATGCTTGATTTTGTATTTTTAGTATGAGATTGGTTCTTTAGTGAACGATAAAAAAATAAAATAAGTTCATTCATCTCAGATAATAAACTTTTTTCAGATAATTAACAAAGAAAAAAATCTTATTTAGCAGCTCGTTAACATGATGTGGGTATAGATATATGTACATTTAAATGAGATTTAAAATCAAAATTTTGTTATTGTTTAATAAACACACAGTAAAGTAAGACTATGCATTTATTGGCCTTGTAGTGTTCTTGTTATCGGAATTTGTATTTTACCGGTTTTACACCGGAATAGCTGCTAAATACGCTTGTTTCACAGATGAAGTTGCTTTGTTACTGTTTAATGAAAGGTTACAGAGTCTTTGCATAAAAAAAAATGAGATTTAAAAAATTGTATCAAATGTGAACTGACATAACTTTTTGGGGCTACATAGTAACCATTGTAAGTATAAGAACCAACTTTTTATATTATTTAGAATTTGGTAACCATTGGAGCAATTAAATCATTTATTACCTCCTTTAAAAGCAGAAATTATGGTTATCAACCGCTCCAAAACACCGTTACCTTAAACTCATCAGTTTTATAACACTTAAAAAACAAGTTTTACACTTATTTTACTTTGTCATTTAAGAAATATCAAAAAATGGATCGTATATGGACTATAATTACCTTTCTTCACTCGCTTGCTGGGTATATTTTTTCTTATTATCAACTTTACTATTTTGTTTGTGTTTATTTTATCATGCATTTGCATTTGTAACATTTCACTTCTTTTTTGGTTGTTGTTTGTGGTTTAAGTAACTAAGTTCAATTTATGTGACATTTTTTTTGCAGACCATTGACGACTCTTTTGTACCCATTGTAAGTATATAATTGTAAATTTATACTAGTTCTTTTCAAGTTTCAGTATATTACTGTATTACACTAGTTCTCTTTAAGAGTTTGGACCTCATAAATCTAAGTTAAATTGATATAGATACGATTATGATCCCCTAATAGTAGGAAATTGATGGATTTGGTGGATTTATAACTTATGTTTAAATAGCTCTGTGAAAATATGCTTTTAAGGCTTTTTACGCCGAAAAAACTTACGTTTTTGCGAAACTATTTCAAAACCGCTCTAGTTTTTCGTGTTTTAAATAAATTGATTTATAGTAAAATCCAATTTCGGAGTTCCGAAACTATACCAGTCCAGTTGTGATTGTCTAAATTGTGATGATTTTCTGTTCAAGCTGGAAATTCTCTCTTTGTCCGACCAATTAGTGACCGTTTTGGTTGTGGCATGTTCATCATCCCGAAAGTAGTATTATGCTATTATCACCTGAGTAACTAGTTGGATACTGGACTAGTGGACTGCATTCCCTTCCATTTTTATTAAAATTAACGAAAAAGTTTCTTTATTTTTAATGTATTTCAGTTAAAATCTTCAAAAATTAGCGTTTCTGCCCCTTTCAGTAAATGATTTGCAATATCGGCGCCTCCCAATTGAACTTTCAGGTTCCGTTCCTGTTTAGTATGCCATTTTCTGTTCGTATCAGGAACTTCCACTTTTTGAGTAAGAAAACTTGCGGCATTATTAAAGCATTTGAAATTAAATTAACAGATGATCATTTTCTTGAAACTATGAGCAGCATTTCAGTGTCTAACCACCAACCAAGTATTATTTATTATATCGAGTTGCAAGTTTAATTTGGTTTTACAAAATTTTATAGGTATGCATCAGTTATAGCAATAGAGAGCACCTCAAAAGTCGATGACGAGCAGTGGCTTGCTTACTGGATTTTATACTCGTTTCTCACTCTGATGGAGTTGTTGCTCCAACCGGTCTTAGAATGGTAATCCCTTGGCTACTGTCAATTTGTAAAATAAAAGCCTCTAATTAAATGAAGTGCTTAAAAGAATAAGTTACATCGTATGTTGGTTAGTATTTATCTCATTACAAAGCATGGATGTTGACAAACACTGCACCACAAGATAACTGAGATATGTATATGCGATTCGTTTGCTTAAACACTTTCTTTGTATACATATCGATCTAGTCAATTTTTGCTAAAACTTTCTATTTGAACAATTAAGTTTGACACGGGAACCTTGTGTTATATGATAACTTTTAAACTTGGTAAATTCTGGCGCGAGGTATTTATTTATTATCTACCTTAGTTTCTTGAACACATAATTTGGGGTTGTACCATTATGTATTTATGTTAACCATTAGGCTAGTTATGGGTTTTACATTATAAGATTATGCTTTTTGAGAATAGAATCTGCATCTGATCTTAAGTTTCTATAGATCCCATTGTTTTCATTTGTATAGATTTTTATTTTTTCAATACAACTCAGTTATGTTAATTGAGATTAGCTCAATTTTTAGCAATGTTTTAAAAAGCGCACTTCGAATTCGAAAAACTCTGATTCAAAGCTTACATTCTAGTGCAGCTCTTGGCTCTTGCTGTAGCCAAGTTATAGTTTTAAAACACCGAGTTTAAGTACTAATTGTTTTTTTTTGTAGGATACCAATATGGTATGATATAAAGCTGGGCCTCGTGGCGTGGCTGGTACTCCCTCAGTTTAGAGGGGCGGCCTTTATATACGAGAAGTTTGTTAGAGACAAGATCAGGCAATGCGGAATAATAAACCGTCATATTCAGAAACAGGACAAGTCTCCAATTGGCAAGACCAAGACCAAGTTCATGGATTTCGTTTCGACTAAGAAAGTGAGCTAAGCTCAACTGAGTCTGATTTTATTTCGATTGATTATGAAAATCAGTTGTTTCTGTTTATGATTTGTGTATTTGCTTCTTAGGGAGAGCATGAAGCTTACTGAAGAAGAAAGGAATGGAGAACTTCACTTTAATTTGCTTTTCTTGTAGCTTTGTTCTAATTACTGCTTTAAGTCTTTTAATGGTTGTGTTAGTCTAACTAAGGTTCTTGTAATTATTGGAACTTTGCTAAAGTTATGCTTTGATACAAAGCAAGACTAATAAAGAATGACGTGTTTCTCTGCATCATTTTAAACTCCATGACTAATACAGTATTACAGTTTACATCCTCGGAATTGATTTTGTCGCGTTTGATGAAGCAATTAGCTTCACAAAACTGATTGATGTAGCTGATTAGCTGAATTTCGAATCCGGCATAGAGTAGTTGAGTCCTGGTCGCCAACTTCAATTATTATCATTTAATTTCCATAAATCATTGGGTGGTAAGGTATGAACATTTTTTTTTTGAAATGAATGTATGAATAAGTATGAAAGAATGACTCTAATTATGGAGACAGGCAGAGTAAGCATGTTAGTACTGTAAAATGGATCCATTTGTAAAATTGAGTTCCGACTGATTTACTACTTCTCGTCTAAAAATGTGTATTTGTATTCTGGGCAACACGAATTACCTACCGCTATCTTGACCCAAACAAGTATAAGTGGTGTACAAGTGCAAGTACAACTAAGCAGTCTAAGTTGGATCATCAGAAAACGTCCTGTGTGAATACATACTTCGCAGTTTCTTTTGGACCAACACTTTACAAATAAAATATAACGTTGATTTAGAAAAATAAAACAGAAAAAATAGTTTCGTATTTAGAAAACGGAGGGAGTGTTACCACAACTTCCGCAATGGGGGAGTCCAGTACCCCTCTTCCGTCATCTATGAGGTTTTTTTTGGGGTACACTAGCTTGGGGGGCAGCAATGCGTGGGTCGGTTTGCCTGTTATTTTCACACACAATAAAAAATAAAAAATTGGGGTTATGTTTATGTCAAGTGAATACAAAGTTTAATGTAAAGGTATTGTTCAAGCAGAGTGATCATGTCGACTTATTAGTAGGAAAGGGAAAACATACCTCTTTAAAGAGATGGTATTTTTAATTTAAAAGATATGTACTATCGATACTTTGTGAACAAAAGTGGAATTATACTAAACAAAAGTGGAAACATTCCTTATTTTCATACATGTTCCGTCAACGTACAAACACCGGACAAACAAACTCAAAAAATTTATTCAATACTGGTTTTAAAAAATTATACAACTTGCTGTCATTAATATTTATCATGCAAATGCTGATCTCAAATTTATGTATGTCAGGCCGTCTTGAATCACTATAAATACTGGAACGATATGGCGGCCAAATAGGGTGCAAAGCTATTGCAAATGTGAACTACTCTTGTTTCATGCACCGTGTAATTCTTCCCGTTGCCAGGCGTTTCTACTTCACCTTTTTCCGGCTCTTCTGTCACGGTGGACAGTATATTTATGATGAAGAAAACAAAAAATACGTATTCGGCTTAATGTTTTTATACGACGCTTAGCCTCTCACCCAATATATGAAAACATGTTATGGAAATTAACAATAAACATGTTCCTCCTTTTCTTCGGTTCTTCTTTTACACTTGCACCAATTCAGGTAACAAGAAGACACCAAAGTAATTTCTTTAGCTATTTAGGAAGGACACAAATTTTAAGATAAGAATTTGTCAATGATGTTATCTTATTTTTTGACAACAGGCATATTAAGTTTTTCAGAAACTGAAGCAAAATGGGTGAAAATAAGGCTAATTTATTACTAGTTTGAAGAGTCATTTTAGAACCATTTTTTGTAAAATTTATGAAAATAAATATCTATATTGCCATAAGTAAGAAAATGGTAAACTGATTTGCAGATTATCGAGATATATAATTTCTTCCAAAACAACAAAAAAAATGCTCAAACATGCAAAGACGCAAGAAGATAAACCATGGTTCGTTTCAAACTTTAATAAGCACTTCGACACAATTAATTGTCAGCCAAAAGAAGTAGAAGAATGATCTAATTACCTGGTAATATGCTTGTTTGTACCGGTTGCAGCTCCACAAAGAGGTGGGAACAATGTTCGTTCCCATCACTCCACCAAAGAGGAAAATAAACTCAATAAAAAATCGGTCACAACAAAGGAGTTACGTAATAACCCCTTGTCAGGTTCTATACAATGATAGTGGTGTCACCTTTTTTTACCTAGTCGAAAAAGAAAAAAGTGGTGATAAATATTACGGTTTCTCTTAAATCATGAAGGAAATGTAGAATCGTTTCTAAAATACACATTATCTTCTTACAATTATGTATGTCATGGAGATGTTTAGTGCTTAATATAAATTATGCTCAAGTTATTGAGAATATCTTTTTCTGAATATTCATAGATTGTGGCCTAACAATCACATTACCTTAACTTAAACTAATCCTGGGAGCTTTCAGTTTTTTCAAAATACAACCAACCCCAACATATGAGCGTGAATTTCTGTAGTAAAGAAATTTACCTAGAAGCACATTTACCTGATGTGAAGATAAACTTAAGTATCAGTAAAATGAATACAAATGACAAAGTTTCAAAATCTAATCACCATAGTGTCAAGCTACTCATTTGACGATCTATGATAAAGAAAAATATATAACATTTTATACCTCTAGCCTCTTTCATCCGCTTAGGATTGTAGTTTCTACATACTGCCATACTTGATGACGACTTTTGAGCAAATAATATGGGATATTTGGAATTGAGGCGAGAATGAATGAAATGCCACTACAATAAATATTTTCATCCTGATGATTTAGCTCTCCTAAGGATTCCATCAAACAGGTATATAGCATCAATTAGAATTACAACTAACGAAAAAGAAGATTCTGAAACTCGTGGAGAGAATCTAAATCATAGTTTCCAAATTCCCAAATCATCACATGAAAAAGAATAGGAAAGAAAAAACTAGAACAATGTTACCTTTGCCTTTGGAATAGAAGATGGTTCCATTCTTTTTTAGGGGTGGAGCAACGCCTTGAGCTAAGAAGCTGCTATGTGTAGATGTGGACTCCTTATAGTGTCTATGACCTATCAAAATCAAAATCAAAATCAAAATCAAAATCAAAATCAAAATCAAAATCAAAATCAAAATCAAAATCAAAATCATTCAGTCTAGAAAGATCGATCAAACTCTGACCTGACTATAAAGTACCAAGTGCGTAGCCGACCTTTGCCTCCTCTCCTCTCTTCCTCTCTCTTCTTATGTCTATATGGAGTAGCGTTTAGCTTAAGTGGTGCATATACGTCAAAGAGGGGATTTTCCACGTACAGGACAAGTGCTGCAATTTTATTGCTCATGACCGAAAATGATGTCACAGCCATGTATCGTCTTTTAAGAGCAGACCATGGTCTGCATATGCAAGTGGTTCTATTTATATAAGAAAGATTCCATAACTGGTGGTTTTGGTTCGCGATGTGAACAATCCAATCGATTCATGTTAAAGTTCCCAAAATATACAAAAGCAGATACACCCTCGTTGAGAAAGGATAAAGGATGAACCAAAAATATATGCGGGAACTAGACATTGTTTAATTTTACATTATGTCTTGAATCTGAAGATGATGTTCCCAAAACACTGCTAATAAGTTTCTGTAGAAGGTGTGTCGAGTTGTAAAAACGATGATCTTTCTGGTCCCTGTTAGCTATATATTATGGGTTTTAAAATCAGTCGCATGGTTCGCCTCCAGAGCTTCTGGGAAGGAAGAATTACTAAAAAGATAAATTATTTAGCTACTAGTTTAACTCATCCTACTTTCATCACTGTGCAGCTGTCAGAGTGTGCTACGGGACCATTGTCGGCGGGTGCCACTCCGTTCGATAGTGTAAAAGGCCAAAAAAATTGTAACTTTGAGATTTCCATAAAATTTAATACGACTACTGCTTAAAAAACGTCCAATAGAATTTCTGTGGAGTCCGGAATAAATCCAACCCCCTGGATATGCCGAAGTAGGTTGTCCAAAGCTTCCCAAATTAAATCATTTTCCGGGTGATATGTATCTCTGGCGACAAAAGTATGCACCTTGTTATTCAATTCAACCCAACTACACCCTGCTTCTTTTACTACCCCATAACGGTCCATCTTATTTCGTATTTCCTTAACATCGGTCCACATACCTTTTGATGCTAATATATTCGAAATCAATACGTACGACCCACTATCGCTTGGATCACTATTTATCGCCATCTCTGCAGCATATCTACCAAGCTCAACATTACCCACAGTTCTACAAGCAGTAAGCAAGCTCCTCCAAATTATTGCTTCTGGTTGTATCGTCATTTTGTCTATCATCTCATTTGCTTCAAAAAGTTTACCAGCTCGGCCCAAAAGAGAAACCATACAAGCATAATGTTCTGTACCCGGTTTGATTCCGTACCTAGACATTGAATTGAAGTAAAAAATTCCATCCTCGACAAGTCCCGCATGAGAACAAGCTGAGATAACCCCAATAAATGTGACAAAATTGGGTTTTATTCCCTTTTCTAACATTTCATCAAAGATCTTTAATGCTTCTTTAGCCTCCCCATATTGTGCATATGTTGTGAGCATCGAGTTCCAACAAACTACATCTCTAAATGAAGTCGAGTCAAACATTAAACGTGCATCTTTAATACTTCCACATTTAGCATACATATCCAAGATAGAATTTATGACATATGGGTCGAAATTTAAACCCAATTTTATGATATGGTTATGAAATTGTTTGCCATGCAGGAGACTGGTTAGGTTACTAGCCGCTATCAATATAGAAACAAAAGTATGTGCATTCGGTCTTTCTACAGAAATCTGCAATTGTGAGAAGAGTTTAAGAGCATCTTCATTTTCATTTTGTAAAGCATAGCCAAATAGCATTGCATTCCATACTACTATATCTCTATCCCTCATCTCCTCAAATACAAGTCTTGCATCTTTCAAAAAACCACATTTGGAATAAGCATCTACAAGAGCACTACCAGCAAATCTCTCCAAAGAAGTTCCAATTTTTGTGATCATACCATGAATTTGCTTGCTCAAGTCGATGGTAAATTTTGAAGCCGACAAACCAAGAAGGCTAACAAATGTTAAAAGGTTCGGCACAAAAGATCGAACCCTCATATCATTAAAAATATCCAACGCTTCGTCAAACTTTTCTTGTTTCGAGTATCCTTCAATCATAGCATTATAAGGTATTATTGTACTGAAATAGGATATTGAATCCAAAGCTTGCCTCGCATCAGTCAAAAGATTGCACTTTGAGTACATATCAATAAGTCCGTTTTTCACAAACTCGTCACCTTCTAGATTCGCCTTGATAACATAAGCGTGTATCACCTTCCCAAGTGCAACATCCTCTAACAAGCCACACGACGTAAGAGTACTTGTGCATGCAAAACTATCTGGTTTAAACCCTAATCGATTCATTTCTGCAAACAACGTAACGGCGTCGTGGTCATACGAGTTTCTCATGTACCCAGAAATCATTGTTGTCCATGAAATGACATTCTTAACCGTCATACCACGAAACATCTTCCGTCCCATTTCAACACGACCACACTTAAGATATAGATCCACGAGCGAGTTAGCGAGCGAAACATCCATTTCCCTACTTCTTCTCAACACGTAAGCATGAATTTGTTGCCCCCCATCTAGAAACTCGAGCATCGAGCACGCGACCAGTACAGTAGACAGTACGTATCTATCAAAGATGACACCTTTCCTACTCATCTCATCAAACAACTGCAACGACACAACACCCTCCCCATTCCTCGCGTACCCGGATATCATTATAGTCCACGCAACCTCGCTCTTCATATAAAGACCATCGAAAACCAATCTAGCTTTCTCAATCTCGTTCGTTTTCGAGTAAAAATCCACAAGCGCGGTACCAACATAGCAGTCTTGTTCGAACCCCGTCTTAACAACCAAACAATGTATTTGTCTCCCGATTTTACTACCATCACTTATTTGCACGCAAGCTCGTATCAAGCAAGTGAATAAAAACTCATTCGCAACCTCGTCCGATTTTCTTCTAAACTCCGAAAAAACCATCAAGGCTTTTTCATTAAATCCCAGCTGGGTATAAACAGAAATCATCGAAGACCAAGTAATCAAGTTTTTCTCAGGCATTTTATCGAACACTTTACACGCATCGAATAAAAAACCTGCTTTTGCATAGCGATTGATCAAGACATTGGACAAAAACGTATCGGCTTGAAAGCCTAACACGACGATTTTCGCGTGTATTGTCTTGTAAAATTGGATTTGATTGTTTTTAGGAGGGTTTTGTAGTATTTTCCCGAATGTATGTCTTTGGGTTCTCCGGAGTTGTCCCAACATTGGAGAGATTAATCAGGATTGCTAATCCATTTATATGAAAATTAATTTAGTTTGAGAAACAATCTCATTCACATTTTCCAATTTTTAAATTATGGCGGGCTATTTTGTTATATATTCCAATTTTCAGGATGCTTGATTTTTAATTTAACAATTCTAAATTGTTAAAAATAAAAAAAATAAATTAGTTATCGAAAAATACCATTTAACCATCTCTTTTCTAAAATAACGATGGTTAAGATGACTGCATAATGTACTGTCAAACAAAAGGTGACTGTTTCAAAGTCACTACTCCAAGTTAATACGGGAGTGAATTTGAAACAATAATCTTTTACGGTATATATTGTACAATCACATTTATAATTATAGGATTAGAAAATGATGGTCCTTTTTCGATAACTATATTTTTTCTTTAATAAATTACGATTTGATAAAATAAAAACAAATTGTACAACACATTCAAAAGTCAAATAAAAATATGAAACCGTATGGGGTATACCCTGAAGTTAAATATTAATCAAAATTTTAAAAAATATATCAATTTTACATCTTTTTATGCAAACGAGTATTAGTGCCATTAAATGGAGTGAAAAAAAATATCCGTTTAATATTAACTAAGTTATTTATGTTACTTACGTTGTTTGATGCTTTGAAGTTTTTTACTATTTCGTCTTTGTTCTTGTATTGAATTCTTCGGGTACGAACTCTGGACCTCCTTGATCAAAGATTGATTACAAAATAAAATTAAAAAAATTTAAATATATATGCACCTTTGTGTTATTTGTGGTGGTGTGGGGAATTATATTTCCTATTGCTAAGTTGTTCGATTAGTCATTTTGTTGAGTATTTGACTAAATAACCAAATTTCTCTTTTTTTTTGTCTTGTTAATGAATACCTTTTCACTACTATTTCTGTATTCATCAAACTGACTTTAAAGTTTAAGATACTCGACATAAACTCGTAATGGAGGACTTTTTTTATTATTTTTCCATGCATTGTACTTCATGAATTTTATACGAAGAACGTATTTACAAGCATGACAAAATGTGAGACTTTCAATAAATGCAACATTTTGTAGACCCGATATAATCGTATTTGTGTCTATTATGGCTGTGTGGAGCGTTTGTGGACTATAAATACCTTTCTTGACTCGCTTGCGTTTGGTGACTGTACCTTTTATTATTCATGTTGCAAGCTAGAAACATCATTGAGACACGGCCCTGTGGCAAGTCGAAACATCCATCAGATTCGAGTGACGGGACCGAAATAATTTATTTTTGGGAAAAAAAAGTACAAGATGGTGAATTTTTTGTATCCAATAAAGTTGCAAGGGTGAAAATCATCGGTTCGGACTTAGGTGCCAGGAACTTTGGGTTGGCACTGTTAAGACAGAGATATAGATCCGGCCTACATCAATCCTATATCAGCCACTTTTCATCTACTTTACGTTGTAATTAGTTTAAGCCATAGCAATTTGTATCCAATTCTAGGTAAAATATTTATTGTTATGTTTATTTTCATGTTATGGTAATTTTTCAACACACATTCCTTAATGCTTACTTCCATCCAAACTACATAAAAAATTACTGGCTACTTGTAATATTGAAACACACACTAGGATTTATGTATATTATTCATATTCACATTATCACGAGATATATAAGAGTAAAAGAAATTTCATGATGAACCGCCAAAACATGTACAGATAACGTGTCACATATTTTCCATGCAACACTGCCACATTTCTTTTCCCTTCTACAACTATAGAAGAAGACACTAATTTTTTTATTTATCTCAATCCATTTTATTCATCACCTATATCTGCTCTTCTCCATATCTGTATCTTAAAGAGGAAAATAAATAAATACCCATACACTAATTTTCCAGACATAATTTGCAATGGATTTGATACACATGTTTTTGAACCTTGTAGCACCACCATTCACCTTCTTCAGTCTCTTGTTTTTGTTGCCCCCTTTTCAGATTTTGAAGTTTTTCTTATCTACAATACGCACTGTTTTCAGTGAAGACGTGTCTGGCAAAGTAGTTCTTATCACCGGCGCCTCCTCCGGCATAGGCGAGGTACCTATTCGATTTACAAAAATGTTATTTTTATATAAAATTTCATAGAATATATTGTATAAAACAATGTGTCTTGCTACCCTGTAAAATAATATTTTGTTTATAGCAACCCTAGCTGTAGTATTAAATTTAACTCCTGCATGTACATACATAAGTATCAAAATCGCAAATCAAGCAAAAAAAAAAATGAAGCAACAGATATTGCGGGTTAAATATGGGGTTCATAGTTTTTTTTTTTAGTATGAACTTCTAAGTTTTGTATGTTTTGAGTTCAAATTATCATATATCCATTAAATCAATAATTAAATGTTTGTTCCAGACTAGTGGCTTAAGAATCCTTGTCTACTGCTTTGAGATACGAAAACGATGTGTCTGATCTGCTCACCATCAGGGTCGAATCCTCGCGCCTACTTTTGTGTTACCTCAGGGTTATTGATTATAAAATAAATAAATCAAAGTTAGCTAATGGTGACCATAGGAATGAAAAAATGTTTGCTCCTCGTGGTTTTGTCTCTTTGAAACTAACTGCAGCTTGAATTTGTGACAACATGAAACTTGGTCTACAAATTAATTCAAAAGAAGTTCTGTTAATTCCTTTAATCAGGTCCAGAACTTTTGGTGATTCTTATGGTGCTTATTTGCATTTTTTCTATGCGAAATTGTATTTTTTCAACCTCTTGTTCACTAACAAATTTGTTCAAATTGCCCATTTTGGCTGGTCCTTCTTAATACGAGTTAATTATTAATACTTGTGGTAATATGTGGTTAGGAATAAGTAATAACTTTTATCGTCTCCATCTTAATGTACAGCAACTTGCTTATGAGTATGCAAAGAGAGGGGCATGTTTAGCCCTATGCGCAAGGAGGGAGAATAGCCTGACAGACGTTGCACGAACGGCACTCAATCTCGGATCTCCAGAAGTTATTGCCATGCGTGTTGATGTGGCCAACATTGATGAATGTAAATGGTTTGTCGAAGAAGCTGTAAAGCACTTTGGTAGATGTAAGACATCAGAGTTTAATTTATTTTTATTTTCTAGCTAGTGATCATGATGTTACTTCATTTCTGGTTGAAAGCTCTCAATTAAATGTCTGCTTGTGATATGTTAACGAAATTTTGTGCATGTTTTTATTTGTTAAATGTTATGTTCAATGAATTATGCAGTGGATCATGTGGTGAACAATGCTGGGATCTCACATGCTGCTACCATTGAAGAAACAGATGATATCACCAACCTCAGGCCTATCATGGTAATATCCAACACATCGCTTTTATAGACTGATTTGGACGTCTTCTTCCTCTTGATCACGATTGCACGTAAATATGTTTTCTGCTCATATACGTCCATGGAAACCTTTCACTTCATATTTTTTAAACAAATAGTTATATGTATCAAAGTTTTATGGTGTGCATGGTAATCATACTTGTAGCTGATTACATGCTACATGAGCCTAATATCACATATGCGCGCAGGATATCAACTTCTGGGGTTCAATATATACTACAAGATATGCCGTACCTCATCTGCGAAACACCGGTGGGAAGATAATCGTCCTCTCATCGGCCGCTTCATGGTTGCCAACGCCAAGAATGAGTGTCTACAATGTGCGTAACTTGTCTTCTCTTGACCTTAGCATTTTCTCCTCTTTTAAACATAATAAAAGATACAATTCAAGTTTGCGTGCTTATTTTTAATTAAACAGGTTTCCTACGCGAATGTATCGTCATCAGATTTCGAGTTTGTGTACCAACCTTCAGAAATTACTTTTTTTTTTTCTAATCACTTTCAGAAATTACTTGCTAATACCGGGAAATTACATTTCTCGAGGATTTGGTACACCCAACGTAGAAGATTAAAAAAAGAGAGTATAGGTTTGGCCACTTATTAGATACTGAGTCCTAATATATGTTTGGTACACTATTCTAACACATGTTTTGTATCTAGATCTAATTTAGGATTCATTCTCCATGTCATGTATTAAAACGATTTTTTTTATAGGTCTGGGTACTAATTAATATCTTTGTAGTTGTGCAAAATTAAGATCTCCTACGACGTTAGTGTAAGTATCTAATTTATTCCTAAGTTGTAGTCTTAGAACTTAAAACTAATCCCTAAATTTGTAGGCAAGTAAAGCAGCAATGTCAGCCTTTTTCGAGACAATGAGGATAGAACTTGGTCCAGAAATCCACATTACACTTGTCACACCTGGGTATATTGAGTCCGAGATGACCCAAGGCAAGTTCATCGGGAGAGAGGGAACAGAAGTTGTGGACCAGGACATGAGGGATGTAAGTTTGATCGATACTCGCCTTTGCTCCTCCTAAATATTGTAAATACCACTAACTAGTAACTACATGCATGGGTTTTTTCACATCTATAGTTCTTCATAAAATATTTCTGGTATAGCACTTTATCCTCCCAAAAGATATGTCATTGTCACGAATGAATTTTTAGTCGTGGTTGAGGTTCCCCCTGGTAGGCATTACTGCATATGTGAGTGTATTTGTATTCATTGTTTTTTTCAATATTAGAATGTATAAACACAAGAGTTGTCACTTATGTATCCACTATGGTTTGGGGGCAGGGAAGAAACAGACAGTCGGTCCGACTGCACTACCTCTCATTTTGATAAAAATTGACGAAAAAGTAACTTTTTTTTATGCATATTAATTAAAGTCTTCAATAATAAGCGTTTCATCCCCAATGAAAAAGAAGCCTTAAGCATTTGAATTTCTTGGTCCCGTCCCTGATTTGGGGGATACAAGCGGGTCGACATACACATTTTCAATAATAATGCTATTAGTGCCAATGTCCCAGGTTTTTCATTATATCTTTGCCTTATCGTTAGGTCCAAGTTGGGTTAATGCCTGTGGCAAGAACAGAAGCATGTGCAAAGGCAATCGTGAATAGCGCATGTCGAGGAGAGAGGTACCTAACGGAACCCGCATGGTTTCGGGTGACTTATTTCTGGAAAATGTTTTGCCCGGAAGTTTTAGAGTGGGGTTTTAGAATATTCCATCTTGCGAGTCAAGGGGAATCGGCTAAGGAATCTCCTATCAAGAAAATACTCGACATTAGTGGTGCTAAGAAAGTCATTTACCCGGAGACTATACACAACCCCGAGATTAAAGCGGATTAAGAGAGAAATTTGTGATGGTGTTTAACAAGTTAGTTGATGGTTCTGTATGGTCAGTTGTATGTAGAAGTCTATGCTGTGAGTATAGTGGTTGATATATATAATGGTCAGTTGTATGAGTCTTTTACCTTCTTGTTCAAATGTTAAAAGTGTGCTTTGTTTGAAATCGACATGGATTAGACTAAATCAGTTTATAGTTTATATACGGTTGGGTGGTTGGCCAAAAAAATTCCTTATATGTTTTGCTACTGGGAAAATTAAGCTTTAGCCTACACAAGATTGTAGATTTTGTAGAATCCAACTTATTGTAGTCCGACTTGCAATTATTCATATTTTGCTGCCGGGAAAATTAAGCTATAGTCTGCACAAGATCGTAGCTTCTAGTCCGTAGTCCGACTCTTGCAATTTAACATTGTCTCGTCTTACAAATTTAGTAGATCGATGGGCAAATTAGTTTTTCAAATTCTTCTACAATATTAGTTTCACTTTTGCTATTTGCAGTCTACGTAAAGCAAATATCCTTTTGCCAAATTGAATTATATTTTGAAAAGGCCTGCTATTTTACTGTTTATGTTTGTTGTTTAATTATATCTATGTTGGACTTCTTGTTTTTTACTGTTCATGAGAGTTATGTGTAATCTTTGACCCCAAAAAACAAAGAAGTTATGTATATGAAGAGTGTCTTGATGAATGATCATTAAAAATGAAAAACTCTATTTGTAAGCAATTACTATCTTTCTATCTGGATTTATGGCCGTTTCTGGTCTAATTCCTATATTTCGTAGTCTTTTCCAATGCTTTAAATTAGTTAACTATGCAAAGTCCAATTTTTGTGAGGCCTTTTGTGTTTATGTAACACCCCAAACTAAACGGATGTCACATCATCGGATAACACGCGCCTTTGACACATGTTACACAAAGCCTAAATATCCAAATAATAAAACAATGCATTTTCCTTTAATAATAATAATATTTGTAAACTAAACGTGAATTAGTTTAACAACACAAATTATTGTCCAAAAGTAAGACATTCTCAAAGGATAACTGTAATAACTTGGCAACGGAAAATAACTTAAACAACTCTTATGAGGTATGATTGGTCTCAAACGACTCGACTCCAACTCTAACTAACTTCATCTATATACCTGAAAAGATTAAAAAGAGAGGATAAGCCAAACGAGTTTAGCGAATGAAAATCGTACCTATAAGAGAGAGGAAATACATATCTTTATTTCAAACCAGAAAATGTAAACTTTATTTGGAAATTATTTTACAAGTGTTTCTTACATAAACAAGTCAAAAAAAAACTTAATGACCCCGCTCCTTGACCCCTGCTAGATTTGCTTCGTCACTACCGATATCTGAAACGAAATTATAGAAGCAACGGGATGAGTATTTCCTTGAAAATACTCAATAAGACTACTAACTTAAAGAAACTATAATAAAGTATAACATGTGAGTACAAACCGTAACTGCATACAGCTTCCTGCAAAAATATGGTTAGGCAAATAACGAGAAAAATATATAATCAATATGATGCATACTCATAATTATTTTTTCAATAATGCATAATTGTCATGTCCTTGAGCCCAAGTTGGTTGTGTAAGGTCTATCCCATTACACGTGGTACCAAAAGTCACGTCCCATTCTAGGCGGACCAAACATTGCGAAAAAGGTCATACCTCACTCTAGGTAGAAACGTCACACCCCACTCCAGGTGGACATAGTCGCAGAAAAGTCATACCCCATTCTAGGTAGACAAGTCGCACCCCATCCCGGATGGACAAATCTCTCCCAAACCGGGAGGATCAATGCAAATGTCGTGCCATGATATATCAAATATTATTAAACAAATATGCATTTGTTTAATAATATTCAAACATACCTCAAGTTCGATAATGTAACGCAAAAGGATATTAAGACAATATTATAATAACTTTAAGGTTTCGAGCCTACCTCTAACCGCTAACTAAGCTTGGCTATGTCTCTTGATATACGTCACACCCCGATTTATGCTTTTATTACCCACTAAATATAGTATTATTTCTCTTTCTCTTTCTCTTTCTATATATAGTGTTTATATCTTATGATTATAATACTTTAGTATAAATAAACTTTGTAATCTCAATATAATATTATAATCTCTATATAAGGTTATAGTTTTTTTGAAGTATGTTAAAATGTGAGGGGGTGTAGGGGTATTTATAGTGTTGAAAAAGTGACTATGTGTTTTGTGCATTAAATGTGCTGAATTTTGTTTTTAGTACATCTGTCCACTAAAAGCTTTATAGAAAATTCGATATGTGTCCAAATGGATAATGGGATATATGTCTGAACCGACAAGAGAAATATCTACAACTTTTATGTTTTACACATTTCCTAATTCGTAAGAAAAGTCGGTCTAAATTGTCCTACAAGGTGACACATATGCTGTTCTGAAAATTTCAAGATAGCTGTACACTAAAATATTCACAGAAAATTCGATATGTGTCCAAATGGAGCATGGAATATATTTCTGAACCGAAAAGAGAAATATATACAAGTTTCATGTTTTGCACATTTCCTAATTCGGAAGAAAAGTCGGTCTAAATTGTCCTACAAGATGACACATATACTGTTCTGGAAATTTCAGGATACCTGTCCACTAAAATATTCACAGAAAATTCGATATGTGTTCAAATGGATCATGGAATATATGTCTGAACCGACAAGAAAAATATATACAAGTTTCATGTTTTGCACATTTCCTAATTCGTAAGAAAAGTCGGTATAAATTGTCCTACAAGGTGACATATATGCTGTTTTGGAAATTTCAGGACACCTGTCCACTAAAATATTCACAGAGAATTCGATATGTGTTCAAATGTATCATGGAATATATTTCTGAACCGACAAGGGAAATATATACAAGTTTCATGTTTTGCACATTTCCTAATTCGTAAGATAAGTCGGTCTAAATTATCCTACAAAGTGACACATATGCTGTTCTGGAATGTTCTAATATCATGTTACTAAAATAGCCACAAATATTCTCATACATGTCCAAATTACTCAAATTTTATATATTTGGAAAGATAAAACATAGGTCTAGACTTTTCATTTATATTATAAGCTCAAATTTTGAGAAAATAGAATCCGAAATGGTATATCAATCCCGCTTGTCTGCTGTGTTTCTAACTGTTTGAACTTAAGCACTTAAAAAAAACTCATATTTACTATAATCGGAATCGAAATATAGTAAAATCTATTTATATATTAATATAATATTAAGTATAGAATTTTAAGTGTGTTACACTTTAATTCAAGAAAAAGTAAGTTAGAATCTTTTGAGCATTAACCCATGTGTATTTACATATAGAAAAGGAAATAAGTTTAAATTATAAATACAAAACGCAGAAGTCGCATATCAAGAAATATAAACCAATAAAATGATTTATCATGACGAAATTAAATAGTATTAAAATCAACTTGAAACCAGACTTAAAATTCATTGACATTAATTCTTTTTTCTCTATTTGTTGGATCCAACTATCGTACTCAAAGTCAACTAGGTTGGCAATCTAATAAATCCTTTAAAACGATCCGGCTAAGGTCACCGCACTTAAGAGGCCTGTTTCAAAACCGTTGAGAAAACTAGAGTCACTCATTTAAGTAGCATATTCTCTAGCCACCAACGTCACGCCACTTAAGAGGCCTGTTCCTTGGATTTATAAACCATAAAGTAAGGTCACACCACTTAAGAGGCATGTTCTTCAAGTTCATTACTGGTCCCGAAAATCAATAATCATTCAAACGATTCAAATCTTTAAATCAAATATCTTAAATCATTAAATAAAAACTTAAATATCCACATAAATATCACTTTTCAAATACTAGCAAAAACTATTGTAATTTCTTTTCCGAAAGTAACAATCCAAAAACCTTTTGCCAGTCATATAATCATCTCAGATCATGTAATCATCTCAGATCATATAATAAAACTCAGTAATTCCATAAAATAGCTTAAAAAAATGACATAAATAATAAATCAATTAAAAATAAGTTACAAAATTACTCCAACATCAAAATATCAGTTGTCATCACTTATTTATGCAAAATAATAGCTGTTTTCAAAATATGTTCCTAAACATAATATTTCATACAATACTTCACAAATAACATGGGTTATAAATTGATTATACATAGGGTACAAAACCACTCACCTTGATTTAATGAAGAAATTAAACGAATGTAATATCTCTGGGTGCAGTTTGGTACGACTCCCTTTTTCTTCTAAAATAATCACATAGATCAATATTTTCTTTATGTCCAGCTTAGGTATAAAAATAGGTAGAAACTTGGGTACAACTATAACCCTATCTAAATCTATTTACACGTTCAGGATAAGTAGTTGGAGTTTTGAAACTCAGGTTATACATGCATAAATTTAGGAATATAGTTTTAACTTGTTACTGGAGGATATATATTAGTATTATCTTAATTTATTTTAGTAATACCCTTGATTTGTAACTAATGGCTAATTGAACCTCTTTATTTTGATAATAACTTCTCATATTAACTTTCTACTAGTAAACAATATTTTACTAAGATCGTAATAAATAAATAAAATACGGGTGTTTACACTTTACTTATATACGCATGCCTTTGTTCGTTTGTTACCGCTTAAATGTCTAAACTTAAGCTTATGAATTTAATCAATCAACTTAGTGACTATGTACGATCCCATCACATATTAACAGCTAATTAAATAACTAATTGTTTGGGTTTAACAATTCTAAATTAGTGTTGTTGTTACGATAAAACAAATGGATACCCCCTAAAGAGTAAAGACATAAGAACACAACATTACAAACCTACAAAATCAAGAAAATGAACGTCTCTTTTTCTATTTCTAGCACGTCACAATGAAATGTGCACTTTGATCTGTATATTCACTTGCAACTTTGTTGACGTATGTAAAATACTAGTATTTATATATGCATCATAGTTTAAGAGATTCCTAAGTACAGCTTTTCTTTTTGTCCTCAATTATGTCTTTTGCGATTATAACATGCAGTTGTATCTTTGCATTCTTCGGCTGAAAAGCATATTCTATACATAGCTATGATTTTTTTTGATACAGTCATACAGTATGGGCAAAAATGTACCGGTCAGAACTGTAGTGGGGCTTGGTTTTCAGTTTTCCGGTTCAATGGTTGATTTGAATCGTTGAACCATTGTTCGGTAATTCTATCTAATTGTACACGAGTCGACTTAAATGGCTAGAAAGGTACTATCAATTTAAGAAGAGAGAAAATGCAAAAAACGAGATAAAGAAACAAACATAAGCTATATCACTTCAGGAAATTAAAAAAAAAAAAATGTACAAGCCATGATTGCATTTCATTGTGGACGTCCGTCATACCGACTCATATGACATGTAAATATAAACTTAAGAGATTGAGGAAAATCTATCTAATTAGTATCGGGGCATGAATAAGTCTATAGCTGAAATCGTTAATTAATTCGTTTTAATCCTTCATTATACATCGTTCATTTGGAAGTTGTATCTTTCTCCTGGGCTTCTAGTATAAATACAAAGGGAGTGAAACATACAAGTTATATCTTCTACAAATCTATCTTAAAGATGGAAATTAAAAATATTTTAATTAATTATCTTATTGTTCCTCTCATAATTCTCCTTGTACTCCCATTTCTCCTTCCCCCTTTAATCTTATTCAATGTTGTAATTTATGCGCGAAGGTATTTTTCCCCGGAAAATGTGTCCGGAAAAGTTGTTCTCATCACTGGAGCCTCTTCAGGCATTGGAGAGGTTACTTTTTCCCCTAACACAATCAGTTGTTTCTTTATAGTCCTATGTTTTGAAAATATTAAACTTTTATATAATTTCAGCACCTTGCATATGAGTATGCTAAAAAGGGAGCTTGTTTAGTCCTTGCTTCGAGGAGAAAAGATAAACTTGAAGAAGTTGCGATTAAGGCTAGAAATTATGGATCACCCGATGTGATAATTCAAGTTACAGATATATCGAAAATTGAAGATTGCAAGAAGCTCATCGCTACAGCAGTGCATCACTACGGTAGATGTACGAATAACATATTTTTATTTTTATCTGATTATGTACTGCTATTATTTAGTTTGACACGCAGAGACAAATTAAGTTTATCTTCTTGAGATTATGACATTTACATTTTTGGTTTTGTAAAAAAATGATATAGTGGATCATCTGGTGAACAACGCTGGAATTCTTCAAATCCCCATGCTTGAAGATATCACCAATTTTGAAAGTGTTTCTTCTCTGATGGTAATTCCCTTTCTTATCTCAAGTTACATCTAATAGTAATCAACTAATTATAAAAATAACGATACCATGAGAGCAAATTTCCCAGATTGTTTTTGCTTTTCAGCTTTTCTGATCAAGCTATAGCCAAATTTAAGACAAAAGAATTTTGTTTAAATATTTTCGTTTATTTTTTCTCATTCTCCAACATAATGAACCTTCGGTCTATCAAAATGCGAGGACAATTATGGTCTATCTGATTCAAAATATCTTCAAACATAATGTGCATAATCATTACATCAAACATCATTTTTCGGACTTTTATCGCTCTTCATGACAAATCATTGACCGAAATACTTTTGATCCAGATGTACTTTTATATCTTTCAACTATCAAAATGAACGGGAACAAGAACAACTACATTACTCTCTCTGATCCAAATACAATTTCAACATTATCATGTGCAGAGTTATTATAAACATCATATTTGCCACCTTTGAGTTTATATCTTCTACGGAATTACTTTTGCGCAGGACATAAACTTTTGGGGTTCAATCTATTGTACTCGGTTTGCTGTTCCCTATCTAAGAAAGTCGAAAGGGAAGATAGTCGTGATTTCTTCATCTGCGGCATGGCTTCCTGTACCAAGATTTAGCATCTACAGTGTTAGTAAATAAGCTTTTGCTATAATATCAACATTGTTTTACTTCAATTTTCTTAAATGAATGATATCTTATCTTTTCAATAGGCAAGCAAAGGAGCTCTTGTAAGTTTTTTCGAGACGCTTAGAACTGAAGTTGGTCCAGATATTAGCATTACAATTGCTACCCCTGGTTTAGTCGACTCGGAAATGACTCGAAGTAAAATCATGAAGGAGGTATAAGGATTGATATAGACTTGTTTGGCTATAACATTCATACAAAAAAAAATTGGTTGCTTAAGGTTTGAAAAAGAAAATTGGTTCCGTCTAGCGTTATGCAAATTACAAATAGTGTTATTTTTCAGTTCATAATACCCCAGTCGACAAGATTTACTGCAGCTTCTTTTCTGAAAAATAAATATACTGCGCTGATAATTTAAATTTAAAAGCCCATTATAAACTGTTGCAAACAATCACTGATAAATATAGCCATGCCATGCGTGACTAATTAGGACTTTAATGATCTGTGTTGTTTATCGCTGCTTTACTCTTTTTTTCCTGTAACTTTTTTAGATATAGCGCTTGTTTGGTTGTAGCTATTAAGCAAAAAAAAAAAGTCTTTATTTTAAGTTTTAGAAAAAAGCTCATTTAACTTAAAACTTTTGGTTTTCCTTACTACTGCTATACTTCCAGTAAATCCCATCTTTTAAGGTGGTTAAACAAATGTGGCCAAGAAAAAATTGAGCTTACGATTCTGCAACCAAACAAGGTGGTTATAGTTTTGTTAGTAATGCAGGGTAGAATGGATTCGCATCCAAAACAACCAACAGATGAATTTGCAAAATCGATTTTGACCAGCATTTGCCGGAGTGACAGAATGATGGCCGACCGATTGGTACTCAAAATCATGTACGTTATGAAATTGTTATTTCCAGAGCTTTTAGATATATACCATCGCTGGGCGTTAATAACAAGACCAAGTACCTTCGAAAATTCAAGCAAGAACCAGTGAAAGATTGCTCCTCTTAATTAGTCATTTTACGGATTTCCTTCGAAATAAGATTGATTACTTGAATGAAAGTATGTGGCTGTTTTCGTTATAAGCTTGATTTTATTTTCCTGTCTTAGTTGATCATCAGACTAAAGAAGATGGAATTTTGTAACTTTGAATTATATGGACATGATATAACTTAAAATAATAGTAGGATATTTTTCTATAATTAAGCCCATCAATATATTCACAGTGAATCCCTAAGCATACGATAACTGATAAACCACTATTAGTAATTTAAATGTCTAATGTCTTTCTGATATTAGTGTGTATTGTGGAAACATAGAGCATCGCATGTTATGAGAGTATCCGGTGACGCTTGTCCATTCCCAGTACTCGTTTGTGCAGTGCAATCTGTTGTCATTCTTAGATTGATTTGATTTTATGAATAATAATCTCATTTCTCATATATTATCGAATGGGGATTACAATTAGAGAAGTACCAAAAGCTACAAGAGCGTCAGAGGAAAAAAAAACTCGACATGTTAAGTTGGTCATCACTCTTAAAGGATCAGTTATCCAGAGTTAATAGCAGCTTTTATTTGTTAGTATTTCTATATTTTACTTCACAAAAAAGGACAACCTCAAGGGCGAAATGCAATTTAGCCTACATTTTATTCTCGTTTCAAAACAGCTTCATGAAAAAAAAAAAAAAAAGTTGTTGCAAATAAGCCAAGTAGCTTTCTAGAATGTAAACAAGTGTCTTCATGAAATTGTCACAAAACTCATGTGCTGGTCTTTAACTCAAAACTGCTATACCTCTTGCCCCTCTCATCTCTATTCTCTCTCTCAAAATGGATCTCATCAACTCTATACTCAACACTGTCTTACCTCCTATATCAATTCTTGCACTCTTAATCTTCATACCTTTTTACCTGTGTTTCAAATTCATAGCTTATTTAGTCAGGTCCATTTTCAAAGAAAACTTGGCTGGAAAAGTTGTTCTTATCACGGGAGCCTCTTCAGGGATGGGTGAGGTTGGTATATATCGACGCTAACATGTAGACGTACAATTTTGTTTTGTTATATTTCCATAAAAAATGATACTAACTGTAACAACCAAGAAAATTAAACTTACGAAAATTTGATAAATAGTTGTTTTTCTTTTTTTTTTTATGAAATTGTAGCATCTAGCTTATGAGTATGCTAAAAGAGGCGCTTATTTAGCTCTAGCAGCTAGGAGAATAAGAAGTCTCAGAGAAGTAGCCGACAAAACTCTCAAACTTGGCTCGCCTGGGGTTATTGCGGTTCAGACAGACGTTTCAAAAGTCGAGGAATGTGAACGGCTAATTAATGAGACCATAAATCATTTCGGGCTATGTAAGAACAAAAAACAAAACTAGTTTTACTGCTGCTAAACACTAAATAAGAGACAGGACACCCTTTAGTCCAGTACACGATGGCTTGTTTGGTTGCAGCTTTTATGCTTTTTTGCTTAGAAGTTGAACTGCATTTGGTCGACCAGTTACAAAGTGAGCTTTTCTTGAGTTTTGGTTTGGAAATGCCAGAAGCTTTAAGCTGGATCAACCAGTTTTCTGAAACTCCGTACCAGTTTATTTGCTTAAAAGCTGCAACAAAACAATCCATATATGTCCATTTCAAGTACAGTATTTGAGATGCCATTTCTAGCAATTTCTGTTATTATAATGATTGATTTAGCTAATTCATGTGGCTTTGGGTGGCAGTGGATCACTTGATTCTATGCTCTGGGGAGACACCGGTGACCTTATTTGAAGAAGTCGGAGATGTCACGAAACTCGCTCGAGTCATGGTAATTAATAAAAAACAATGTGACATATACAAAATGATACTAGCTTATTCTCATCATAAGGATGCAATACTAAACTGTTAATACTTTGCTTTTGGGGGAGACTATCATTGCTAAAATTAAGTTCTTCATTCAATTGAAATAAGCAACTGAATCCGTAAGATACTTCCATCCATCATAGTTTGGCATAGGTAAATAGTAATCTTTGCTTCCGAAAGAATTCTGAGAATGTTTTGAAATGGAAAGTTGATATACATTATAAGAATCCAGTATGATCGTATTGAATCTAAAACTTGAGATAAAGAAGAACTGAATATTCTAAAAAATGACTATTTTTCCTTTGTATTGATAGGACACTAACTTTTGGGGTTATGTCTACACAACCAAATTCGCAATTCCACATTTGAAGAGAAGTAGGGGCAAGATCATAGCAATATCATCATCAGCAGCCTGGTTATATGCAGCAAGATTGAACTTCTATAATGTATATACAAATTTTTTCACTCTCTCTATACTGTAGATTGAAAACATTTTTGGGACTAAAATGAGTTTCATTGCAACATTTACAGGCAAGTAAAGCAGCAGTGGTGAATTTCTATGAGACATTGAGAGTAGAACTTGGATTGGAAGTTGGAATTACACTTATCATTCCTGGATTAATTGAGTCGGAAATGACCAAAGGCAAGTTTCTTAATAAGGAAGGGCGATTGGAAGTTAATCAGGATCTGAGAGACGTAAGTTGTTAAACATTAATTTTTGTTCAACTTAATGTTATCATGATGCAGTACTATAAAGTTTATGTTGATATGCATATACTAGCATATAGAATTTCCAATTCTTACGCATCACTAATTAAACTAAATCTAAATTTCTCTCAACCTTGTTACTCCTGTCAGAAAAGAGTGAAATTTATTGCTTTTCCTAGTCCTGCGAATTAACAACTCCTTTTTTCCTCACCAATCTAAGAAACGCAATTTAACGGTAGCATGATATGTCAAAAAATGTAGCTGTTAATTAACAGAGATATTTCGGAAATGTTCACAACTGGTTTGGATTGTTTTAACTTTCTGGACAAAATGTGAACACTAGAGAAATAAAAAAGTCGACGACCAAAAATTTGGAAGATGTGTTATTTATCATGTGCAAACAGACCATATGAATCGATCTTCTCGTTTTTTTACTAGGATGGATTATTAACGTTTCCAACCCCTATACAATCAATCTAATGAATAAACACTGAAGAGTATAAGCTTATTCATATGATTAATGTTTTTTCATGAGTTTTACCATTTCTTACATGTTGATGTCAGGCTGAAATGAGCATAGTTCCAGTTGAGACGATACAAACGTATGTGAAGGCAGTGGTCAATAGTGCACGTCGAGGAGATAATTATTTCACTGAACCGTCTTGGTACAGGTCAACATTCTATTGGAGAATGTTTTGGCCTGAGTCATTGGAGTGGCTTCAACGCTTGTTTTTGGTCCCCATACCCGGTGTGCCACCACAAGATTTGCCCAGCAAGAAAATCCTAGATCTTACTGGATTGAAGAGATACATATATCCACCTTCTCTACTTTCTCCTGAAGTCAAAAGGGATTGATAATAATGTTTTTTTTCTGTTTTATATCTATCAAGAATTCAAAATCAGGTCATCATGTAGATTATGTAATGGGGAAATACATAGGATAAGCAATGCAAGACCATACATTATTAACAAATAACAAGTTTGAATATACATGTAGCTATAGTGAATTTTACGAAAGAAATAACTAATGAAGCTCTTCAAATGTACCATATGGAGGTGTAGGGTTGTGCATGTTTAGTGTTTACAATAACAGGCTAGAAAGTGTAGCCTTCTCTGCCTTAAGAAAAACAAACTAACAAAATTAATTAAGAGGAAAAAGCTAGTCTAGCCTAGCCAAACATTGATGTTAATTCTTGTGATGTGTTAAGAATTTATCCGCTATCGCCTAGGATATGATGCACTTTCTCAACTGTTCGAACTGCACTCGCTAATGCAATGGAAGGTAATGTAGCACAATCAAGGCACTTCCTAGGGAGTGGAAAATTATGCAATCCACCTCTTTACTCCCAGATTTCAATTTCCTAACTAAACACTGACGGAAAATAAATAGGAAGAGGGCCTTGGAGAATAATTACTGGTAAAGGCGAAAGAAAACGATCTACTTTACAATCTCTGCCAACTAATCAAGGGGATAAGTCTATGGGTTCTATGCCTGACCGCTGTTGTTGAGGTTGATTAGCATTAAAAGTTTCAAGTCTTTTTAAAAGTAACCAAGCAGCAGATGTGGTGCATCCTTGGTTCATTTCCGTAGCAGTTGGAAAAGGAGAGCCTTCACTCATCTGAATAAGCATTGTACCCTGAAAAAGAGGTTATTACAACTTATTAGTCTTACATTTTTCCAACTTCTACCCCACCCACCTAAAATAATTCCAAGTACTAGCAAAACAATATAATTTCCCATACTAGTATAATCATACCAACAAAATTAGCCCACTTGTATAGAATTTGAAAGACCCGAAATACTTGGAGTTTAAAAATAATCAACAAACTACCTCAAAATTTAACAAGAAGAACTGAAACTGTCTCATTATCTCCTTCATTTCATTAACTTTCTTTGTGTCGGAAGAAGTAAGGACGGCAGTAACCTCTTGAGGAGAATAACCAACTATTTTCTGCACAAGCTGAGATTTTTAAAAGAATGGTTAACAATGAAAAAAAGGAAATCACAGCTTGAGTCGGGGATCTTTTTTAAAATTTTAAGTTTTAAACTTACAGTGTGATCAATGAGGATTTCCGATATTAAGCTGCCATCGTCGACATAAGCATGAAGCTCGTATTTTTCCTTGTGTTTAAACTGGAAGCCCTTTACACCAGTCAAAAAACACTACAGTGCCATTCAGATTTAAATAATTTCCAACCAGTAGAAGAATAAATGTGTAGTAACACGGAGGAACAAAAAAGTAACGAATCAATTAAGGTTTTATGCACTAACATATTATCTATATCGATTTCGTACATCAACCTACAAAATTTTAGCAAAACCCCAACCAGACTTTTTCCCCATGTTTGTCCACTATTTATAAAAATATGGTAGACTGGGTACTTAAAATAGGAGGAAATACATTACAGAATGTCAAAAAAAAAGTGAATAAAATACTTTGTTTCCCTAGCTACAAACTATTTAGCAAACCCAGCCTATGATTTATTTTGTAGTTGATACACCAGTAATACTAGATTGTCAGAAAAAAGAACTTTCATTTTGTTTGTTGCAGGATAATTAAAAGTGGTATAATTTGTAAGTAGGAACTGTGAGAAGTATAATTAACTACACCATAAAGGTGTTATTAATTATACCCTTTATCCTTTATAAGCCTGGAAGGTAGTATAAATAGTTATATACCCATTTAGTACCAAACGACAAATAACATAAACAAATGCAATATGTTATAAGGCGGGTTTCACAACATAATTAGTACTACTATACTGCCTCCTATATAGTAAACAAGCATGACTCGCTTTTCTACCTACTTCAGTGTAGAAAATCGTAATATTGTGATAAGTAGTACACAACTGTGTAATAAACTGATAAGGAATAAAAGATGTACCTTAATGGTCCCTTGAAGAAATGAAGCTTTGTCCTTAGTCAACTTGGCTGATAAACTAGCTATATAAGTAAAAGGAAATTCTGGGTATCCAGTTAGTATGGAAGGGTGGTCGACCTCATCAGTCATATGAATGTCTTCAGCGTCTGGAATAAAGGTATCTGATAAATTTGGTTCAAAAGTGTAGCTATTTCCGTCAGTAGAAGACAGATTTGTCTCTACACTGGCCATGGTGGATGATACATGTGATTCAAAATTGGACCTGCTAATTCCAGCGGTAGATGAAAGATTTGATTCAACACTGGCCCTTCTGTTTTCTTGAGCAGATGGTAAAATCAAATCGAAATTGTCTCTGTTATATTCAATACCAGATGATCGGTTTGGTCCAAGATTGGCCCTTTTGTTTCCAAAAGGAGGTGATATATTTGAATCAAAATTGTCCCTGCTATTTTCAGCACCAGATGATAGATTTGGTTCAATATCGACACTTCTATTCCCAACAGTAGTTGACATATTCGATTGTACATCCGCCCTTCTATTTCCAACCGGAGGTGATATATTTGAATCGAAATTTCCCCTGCTATTTTTAACACCAGATGATAGAGTTGGTTCAAGATTAGTCCTATTCCCAACAGGGGTTGATATATTTGATGGAATATTTGCCCTTCTGATTCCAACAGGAGGTGATATATTTGAATTAAAAATGCCCCTGCTATTTTCAACACCAGATGGAAAAATTGGTTCATAATTGGTTCTATCTTCAAGAGGAGTTGATGTATTTCGTTGGATATTCGGTATATTGTTTGGAACAGCAAATTCTTGAGGGTTCCTTTCACGGGTAGAGAAACTCTGTGTACTAGCTGCAACATATGCAAGGTAGATAAGTCTCAAGACCAAAAACAAGTAATCTTATTGCCATAGAAGTAGTTGTAACAACACTAATATTATTCAAAGACGTGTTAATGCTGAAAGTAAATTTGTTTCACTAAAATAATAATTTAAGAGTTCAAGCAATACCATTTTTTCCAGTTTAATTTGCTAAATAAGCAACTACACGGTTCTTCTGTGTCTTTCATTTGTTCATTATGGAAGTCAAAAAGAGCGCTACTTAATTGGAATTCTCTGATACTTTTACTTCTTAGGGATTACAAACTGATATTCATACGCCTGACCAAAAAAATCCAGTACGAACAATTTGTAATATAAGGCCAGTAGAGTGACCGTATAACTTTATTTTCTTGTGTAGCTTTTAAGCAAATTAGACCAGCTTTTTTTAGGACGAAAAGAAAATCTAGTGATAGAACACAAAAATTAAACCCGAATTTGTCTATTCGGGTACAATTCAACCCAACTTTATTCAGGGGTATCCAATGCTTGAATAATATATATGGGGGTATAATAGGCCTTTCCTTAGGAAAGTTACTTTTAAATGTCCAAGGCCACTTAACAAAGGCCCCACAAGTTGAAAAGCCCATGAGATGGCAGACGAGATTGAGACACTTGTCAACATCCTATGACGCGTAAATGCCTATAAATAGCCAAGTATCTTCACTGGAAAGAGGGCTGAGAAAAATTACATAGAAGAGATATAAAGAGAGAGATTGTCAGAGTTTATCTCACAAGAAAGTGACCGAGAGAAGTCAAAGAGAAAGACCGAGCATCAAGAGAAAAAGATCAAGATCAAGACTAAGACTAGGTTATTAAACTGAGCATAAGTGTAATAACAAATTGTAATCCGAGCAAGTACAATTACCGTTCAATAAGAAAGAACAACTTATCCAACATTTACTTCCTTTAATCTTTATTAATATCGTTGAAAAGCATAACGCCACCGACCAAAGTTATTGCTTTATCATCTAGGTTCATCTTAGATTAATCTTTCTAGCTAATTTAAGTCAAGAAACCAGAAAATTCAGCTTTTAGACAGGTTGCATAAATGCAATCCAGCTTTAAGCCAAAAAAAATGCTTATAAGGAGACTAAACTAGGCCTTAGTTTGCGAGTAACACTGGACAATAGATTTTGAAGATGAGGATATCACTCCACTCCAGTAATTTTCTATTATAAGAAAAAAGATACCTGTTTCAGCCACCCGAGGAGCCGTGGCTTGTGACGTGGTAGCATTGGTGGTCTCTGAAGCACTTAAATCATTCGGTGGCCATGCAGTATTAGTAGCTCTGGTTGCCAATGGGGGTACGACCCCATTCCTGGTTCTAGAAAATTGGAAATTAACTAAATTTGTCAAATATTTCATGCTTCACTTCAAGTTCTAAGAGCAATAAAAGCACGGAATTAAGAATTACTCCCACTTTCCCACAAATAGCCCTACTATTTTCACACAGATTAAGAAATTATGTTTTTCATGGAATTCTATATTGTACTCCTCTTTTCTCTAATCTCTAAATACCCTACAAAAAAAAATTAGTGTGGTTATATCAATTACTAGTAAAAGTTAAATAGGGGTTAATTAGTAAAGTTACAGCTCTCTACATCCCAAAGGAGAAAGTCAGCTAATTTATAGGACTGCCGGGAAAAAAAACAATTTTCAAGGGATTGAAGGGAGTATAAACTATAAATTATAGGGTCTAAAAAGATTGCATTTTTTTTAAAAAGAAGATGTGCAGATTTCACTCCTATCCCAAGATTCGAATCCACAACCTCCTATTTGGGAATGTGAATTCTGACCACTAGGCTAGCAATGGTTTAGTGTCTATAGAATCAGATATGGCTATGGTACCTTTTTCCACGTGGTGGCTTGTTTACTTCCTGAACAAGCCTCTGCCTCGCAGCTTCCAAATCCTCAACCTGCCCTCCTAAAATTTCAATAACTTCTGGAACCAGCATTAGCATCCCTCGCCTGACATGTACATTTCGAAGGAGAATCTGGAAAATAAAATGATTAATTGTGTCAAACAACTGCAAATATGAAAGTCGAAAGTTTGAAAGGAAGAGAGGCCAGCAAGTCATCTTTATTTGAACTCACACCTAAAGCGTTAGTCGGGTCTAATCCAAGATTACTAAGGAGCTTTGTCTGTTCTTGACATATACTAGTAGGAAAAAGATCAAGATAAATTAACAAAACATAAAAAGGCTACCAAATTTTAGAGATGTGTCTGCTATCCGAAGTTGTATATATATAAGAGTTTCATGTGAGACCGTCTCGTAGCTTATTATGGGGAAAAACAGCAAAACCTTTCTCTACCTACCATATAAGAATCTACCTTTCTATCCAAAATAACACCAACCAATGAAAAAAGATTACGAACTATGCGAATGCAAGCTTAAAGCCAATAAGAATGTACCACTGTCTGAAGACTATTTTATCAAAATAAATTTAAAGAAAGGCTGACACGTCTTCCTCTGAAGCATTATAGACTAATCTTTCGTTACCTTGTTTCAAAGCAACATTGAATGTAAATCAAAATATTATTTGGTGCAAAAGTAGCTTTCCATCCAATCTACCATCATGGATAAACATTGCAAGAAACTACGATGACTCCACCTTGTCCATAAATGACAATATAAGCAAAAGAAAGGAGAGACTAAATAAGTTCAAAGAGACTAAGGGCGGGGTCCCTACCAGTAATTTGTTCCATATCTTGTCATCTAACCGTTTAGGGTCTAAAGGTGACACCTTTAGAGATCAATTTTCAGCCACCTTTGGTAATACTTTCCTAGGGCAACTTTATTAAGAAATTTACACCAAGTGTAGTGTAGCTTCAAAGTGGGTTTTTATAATTTTTTCATATTTTGATACTTCCTAGAATCCATAATTTTGAACTTCTAACAGAAATTTAAACTTACTTAAGAAAATGTTCTATCTCTGCCTGAATGAAAAAAAAAAAAGAATATTAAAAAAATAACCTTTAGTCCTGCAGGAGCCAAAACTTCAAGATCCTTTATAGGTCTATATTCCATACCGAAGACTCGTTGAATGCCATCAGTCATTGACAACTTAAGGCACCTTTTGAGCCCAGGATTTGCAGCTTGATACCTTCCTTTCAGAGGACAACTCATACTCACAATCTCGTCTACCTGTAGAAACAATCATTCACCCTTCATCAGTGTAGGCTTGTTTTGCAGTATCTAAATTAACTCGAGCATTTTACTTTACTTTAAAGATGATAAAGATTTGCCTGATCAGCTTCTAAGCTGGTTTTTTTTCTGATCTAAAGAAGTCTGGAGGTCTTAATTAGAGACGTTTAACTTTCTTGTTACTTCTTATACAAATAAGGCTTGCTTTTAATACATTTAGATAGCTTTTTCCTAATTAACAAGAATACAGACTGCTTTTCCCTACCACTGACAGTCAAAGTTACTTGTTTGCAGTCTCTACCATAGGCACCTGTAATATTATAATTACTAATGAGTAGGCCGCCTTTGTATCTTTCAAGCTCACTTTTCTTTTCTTACATGCTCAAAATCTACACAAATATTTGGTTGACTAGCTTAGTTCTTAATATTTTGGTGTTTTCCGGCTTAAGAAGTTAGAAGCTTTAAGCTTCAATGACATAGTAACATTTGTTGAAACCGGAAAAAATGTAATTTCTACATATACAATCAAACTAGCCCACCTGAAAGACAAAAGGGCCAGCAAGATCAACAATGTGCAACCCGTGAAAACATTCTTAGGTAATAGTTCGGAACCACACAATATTGCAAAAAAATATATCTATAATTTACAATAATTCAAACTGGTTTTCACCATACATGACACAGTTAAATATGACTTTTCCAATCTCTACCAGAGGCACCTGTAATGTGTATACTCCTTGTTACTTAGGCCTCGTTCCTTTCAAGCTCACTTTTTTTCTTCTTTGCCTATTCTTAACATAGTTGACTGGGTTGACAATTGATATTTTCATGTTTTTTTGGCAAAAAAAACTACAAGCTTTAAACTTGCTGAACATGGCTTTATTTTCTCAAACTTTGTAAATTAGTTTATTTGTTCAAATCTACAATCAAATATCCTCTTCATAGTATTAAATGTTACCTAAATCAAAGAAAGTGCAACTTTTACATAGTACGATGAGAATAGCCTTCTATCAGAACAAAACGAAACCATCACACACACACATATATGTGTGTGTGTGTGTATATATGTATGTATATACACACAACACACCTACAAAACAAAAGGTCCAGAAAGATCATCAAGATGCAGCCCATGAACATTCTCCAGTAATATGTAAAAAAGCTACAACCTTTATAGTTTCAAACTCAATAGATTAGCGTATATATATGCTTAATATCTGCAACCAGATATTCCTGCCCAATATACATACATATAAATTTACACACACACACACATATACATATACATATAATAACAATCACCTGCAAAACAAAAGGACAAGCAAGATCAACAAGATACAACCCACGAGAATTCTCCAGTACTACTTAAAAAAGAAAGAAGCTTTAAAGCTTCAAACTCAAAATATAAGCTTATATGCTTGATATCTGCAACCAAGTATTCTCCTCATGTTGTTAAATTTAGCTAAACCTAACTAAAACCAAAAACTGCAATGTTTACATAATACAATCTAAAAGGGCCAGCAAAATCAACAAGAAGTAACCCATGTATAATACTTAAAAGAGCTAGAAGCTCTATAGCGGAAACTCAATAAATTAGCAAAAATGCTTATTATCTGCA
The DNA here is from genome assembly GCA_963682055.1 of Primula veris. NCBI lineage: Eukaryota > Viridiplantae > Streptophyta > Magnoliopsida > Ericales > Primulaceae > Primula > Primula veris. The sequence goes on along the minus strand of OY821745.1, from coordinate 3,537,013 downwards.
ACCAAATATTCTCTCAATGGTGTTACTTATAAAACTGTAATCTTTACATAATAAAACAATCAAACTTGCCACAAACACACACACACAATAATCACCTGCAAAACAAAAGGTCCGGCAAGATCAACAAGATGCAACCCGCTAACATTCTCCGGCAAAACCCCCGCCCCGACTCGGTTCATATCCGAACACAAAAACCTCTCGAAACACATCTTCGCTTTTAAACCCACATCTAAATTCCCAAACCCCGTAACGGACTCTTCTAAGCCCCTCATACAACTATCCACCCAATCACTCCTCAATCTCAACCCTAAATTCACTAAAAACAAAGCAATTGGACAATCAAGCGGTTCAAAATAGCCCGATTGGTCCATCGGTAACGGAGGAGAGATATTATCAGGAGAGAGATTCTCGGGAGAGAGATAATCGGGAGAGAGATTAGGGTTAGGGTTTTGAGGGTTTAAGGAGACTGACTGGAAGGTTTGTTGTAAATCGATATCGGTGGATTGGTGACGTGGCGGTGGTGGTGGCGGCGGAGTACGGTGGTCGGAGTCTTCGTCGTCGGAGGAGATTATGCGGAGGCGTCTTCTACTCATTTATTTGAGTTTTTGTGATTTTCCCTCCAAATTAGTATTATGAGGTTTTTTGAGTTTTCCAACATTAAATAATAATTAAACATTTTCATTTATTTTTTTGGATGGATTCCAATAGTCCCATAAATTATGTCTCATTCCATTTAGTGCCCAATTTTCATGTTTTGGGGTCTATTGGATCTTTTGGTTATCGCACGACATAGATTATATACAAACAAGCAGTTGAGTTGGCGTCGATGAGTGGGTGACAACCATCTCATACTCTGAGTTCTGTCTGGTAACAACTTGTTTTCACTGTCCAAAAGTTAATGACTGTTGGGCTTAAGGGGATCGCTTGGTAGGTTTGTTGTAAATCGAATCGGTGGTGGCAGCGGAGTACGGTGGTCGTCGTCGTCCGAGGAGATTATGCGGATGCGTCTTCTACTCATTTATTTGGGTTTTTTGTGATTTTCCCACCAAATTAGTATATGAGGTTTTTTGAGTTTTCCAACATTAAATAATAATGTCAACATTTTCGTATTTCTCTTTTGGATGGATTATAATAGTAGTAATTGCTCCAATAGTCCCATAAAGTATGTCTCATTTCATTTAGTGCCCAATTTTCATGTTTTGGGGTCTATTGGATCTTTTGGTAATCACACAACATATATTATATACAAACAGACAGTTAAGTTTGCGTCGATTAGGTGGTGACAACCAGCTCAGACTATGGGTTATGTTAGACAACAACTTACTTTCATTAGGCAAAAGGTAATGACCGTTGGGTTTAAGGAGACTAATTGGAAGGTTTTTGTAAACCGATATCGATATCGATGGATTGGTGATGTGGCGGTGGCAAAGGATGGTGGTCATTGAAGGAGGAGGAGGAGTGTATGCGAAGGTGTCTTATGCTCATTTTAGCGTTTAGGTTTTTTGTGATTTTTCCTCCAAATTTGTAGCTATGAGCTTTTTTGAGTTTTACAACATTAAATAGTATAAACATGATTTACACTTTTTCTTTCTTGTTTGGATGGATTTTAATAGTAGTAATTACTCCATGACTCCCAAAAATATGTGTAGTTTCATTTTTTGATCTATTGTTTCGGAGTTTGGTGAATGTTTTGGTAAACACATCACATGACATGGATTTTGGAGAAACTGACAGTTGAGTTAGCGTTGGCCAGAAGATGACATCAGCTCTGATCCTATCTTTCGTCGGACAACCAGTTGCTTTTACTACCCCAAAAGTCGATATCCGACATGGATTGAGGAGGAGGTGGTGGTGTAGAGTAGTAGTACGGTGGTTGTCAGATGATGATGAGGAGGAGGAGTGTATGCGAAGCCGTCTTTAACTCATTTAGTTTTTTTTTTTAATGATTTTCCCTCCAAAACAGTAGCTACGAGGGTTTTTTGAGTTTTCAACATTAAACAATTATTACACTTTTTCCTTTTTGTATGGATTAGTAATATAACTCCCTCATGTCACATTTTAATATTTTAATACGGAGTATAATAAAAAGGGTTGCTCTATATAGTAATATCGTCGGCACCACAAAAAATATTAATATATAGACATGTTATTTTTAAGTAGATGTCACATATAAAAAAAATTATAAAAATTAAATGTAGATGCACAATATAAGACACATATATAACATTTATATAAACAAACATGTAAACGTAGATGCACAATATAAGACATGTTATTTTAAAGGTACAAAATCAAGCGTTATTGCGACTCTACAGCACATGACATTGTGTAGAGAAATTTCTCATGCAGTGAACCTCTTATTTTGTCCACCGAAAAAAGCAAACCATCTTTTTCTATCTATCTTCCAATCAATCGTAAAGCAAACGTTAATTATCGTTATTAATTGTCTATATTTTGGAGTTGATTTGCTCATTCGATGAAAGAAATCCAAGTGTTATTAGGTCGACATTTACCTTCTCTATATTTAAATAGGGTCATATTTATATGGAGCTCCGAGATAGCAAAAGGTCATTTTTTTTTGTTAAGGTAGTTTCAGATTCTAAACGCTATTCTTGGTGTAAACAAAGTAAATTGTTCGCAAACATATTGTGTTCAGCTCGTTAGTACCATAAAGATTGTTTCATTTACACATAACATTAATGTGTTACCAAATTTATGTATTTAATTTACTCAAGTTATGGAAATTTTATTATTGAATTACTATATAAAAAAAGTAAGTACATTACAATACATGTTTAACCAATGGCTAGATTAGTTAGTTTCCCCTAGACAATTTCCATTGAAATCTCTTCTGCGGAATCAATTAGAGTGTATTTTGTTACTTATTTTACTACATAGATTTACATTTACATACGTTCTCTCGCTATTTTGAATAAATCCAAAATGTATATGGGTATAAACTAAAAATCACTAAACATTATTAAATTTTCCACGTCAATGAAGACGATCGAGACATCATTTTGGCCGTTATTCGATATTCAAACCCTAAACAACCAAAAGATCATGTATTTGCTAAAACTGAAGGCACATCAACCTTTATTTAAGTGAAGTTATTTATAAGATATATCAGTAAAAGATACTAATTACATTATAACCAGCAAACGTACTATATAACAATATGAAAAAAGAAAAAAAAACAATTAGGAAACAGCAAACAGTGTTGTGATTTGTGAAACATTCATCATTCTTATGGTTGAAAAAGAAGAACATAATAATGAGCTTAAAAGTTGCACCCACTAATTAATGTTTCAAAAAAAAGATTTCGTTTCTAATTAACCTATATCAAAGCAAATCTTCAATATGAAGTCTATCCATGTGATGTAATCAGATCTTGTAAATTTAAATTTTCTTATAATTAAGCTATAACCGATCATCCATAGAATTTAGAGAGTTTTCTTCTCCAGTTAGCTCCTTGAATCCTTTTTCGCAGGGTGGTCGAAACCATGTGGCATTCCTCTCTTTCTTGTAAATCCAACCATCAAACGGTATTTTATCTTTGTACTCGTGGCTTTTTTTGTCTTCAAAGCTGTAGAACTTAAAATTCCCATCCAAGTCATGGTAAAAGATTTTATTAGCCATGTGATTTCTTGTCCCGGTTGCTGGAACAATAAAAGGGGTACTGCGGTCAAAAAATAACGAGTCGGGAAACCACTCTACTTTTTCCCAGCACCTTTTAGAATAATCGTGTATAAATACTTGGAAACTCATCTCTCGATTTGACGTATATTTGTACGTCACACTTAGTATACCTTCCTTGTAGCCAATGAGATTTGCACATGGCCAAACCTTAATGTCGACGTTGTGGATATGTCGTGGTTTTATAGTAGTAAAATTAGGCAAATCATAGCCAAGACGATGAATTATCAAATTTCCCTCCAATGTTAGACAATAGAGAGCTCCTTTGACGAATTCAGCACTGCCACAGGAGCCTACCCCAATTAAAGTTTGGCTTGTCCATTCACCATTACCACAGGCGACAGGTCGATACATGCATATAGTAAATTTATTCTGTGCTTGAATATAGTTCATAACAACAATGAAAACACTGTCCGTAAGCAATGTGTCAGAAGAAAAAGTTCCGCAACACATGTAACAGCAGTTCACAGGAAGCACACCCAAGTTTTGAAGTTTAATAATTTTCTTGGTAAAAGGCGAAAATAGAATAAATTTCAAGACAGGATTAATGGAACTTTTCAAAGCTAAAAATAACCAACCATTCTTGGAGGTGATAATCTGAACATCTGGAATATCTTTATCTTGGATTGTTAATTCGCTGACTGTGTAAGGTATATGATGACATGGCTCGAAAAGGGTAAACTTGACATTTAGCTGCTGAAAAGGTGTATGGCACAACGTATAATCGACCACCCATGGTAGGCCTTCGTAGATAGATGGGCTATCAGGGAGCCTCCAGTCACGACAAACAGCACGAAAACGAATACGATCAATAGAAAAGAGATGCGATTGTATCTCATATAATAGATCTTGTGGAAACTTTGACCAATTTAGAGAGTTTGTTATTGTGCTTGTGCTACTGCCCTCTTGGTCTTTGGCCACAATATTTCCCTCTTCCCTTTTTCCAGTCATAATATTATGTTTGTAGTTCAATTTCTCTGCTCTCGAAAGAAAAAAAGAACACGTACAGGTAGAGAGTTGTAACATTTATTATGCTATTTATGAACATATATATACAACTCTATGCCGTATCCAAATAAGATATTTCCATATGTTTGTTTATTTCCATAAGTTTTCTTTTAGGATGTGTTTATAACCCAAAAATATCACAAAAAACATTCGAGCTAATTATTATGAATATATATGCAACTCTATGCCGTGTCCAAACAAATTTTTCCATATGTTTGTTTATTTCCAAACGAGTTTCATTCTTATAAAGCAAGTTTTGATTTTTCTCACTAAATAAGATTCTGACCCAAATAAAAATATAAAAAGAAAAAGAGATACACACCAGCTGTTTATAAGTATTAACACTTATCGTGCAAGGGACACGTCTCTCTCTTATCAATTACTACTAACAAGCAAGCATATAATTATATTATACTATTTAAATTTTCTTTTAAGAGGAATGTGCATTTGATTATTTGAATTTTATTTATTATCGTCTTACGTCTTATATCTTTTGTGGAATATTGAGGGTGTGAATGAGTTAACCTTTTAGTGTAATATTATTAAGATTAGCTAGAGTTGCAGAAGATATAAAAATATATCAACTGGTGGTAATTATCGTGAGCTGCTGACAGGGGCGGAACCAGGATGATTTTCTTCGATGGATCGTGGTGTAAAACAAATATGTCGAATAGAAAAAAATATGTTTTAATACAAAAATATTATTTTTTTCTATGTTCAACATGACATAAAATAAATATGAAATAAAAATAAAGGGTATTGAACAATAAAATAATTTTTTATGTAATCTTGTTTAGGAAAATACAATGGGTATTTAAAAATTTGGTAATTTTAAAGTAAAAAACAGAAAATATAAATATGAAGTAAAGACAAAAGATATTGAACAATAAAATAATTTTTATGTAATCTTGTTTGGAAAAATACAATGCCTATTTAAAAAATTTGGTAATTTCAAATTACAAAACATAAAATTTTAGAAAAAAAAAGTAACATGATTTGAATTCCTATGGTCTAATTTTACCATTACACCAGCAACTTTTTTGTTTAACTTGGATGTGCCATCAATGTATATATTTCAGAATTTTTTTAATTACATGTATAAAAAATAAATTAATTAAAATCGTCGCGGGGTGATCACGGCCATCCCGAACCCCCCATTGGATCCGCCCCTGACTGTTCATGTAGAATTTCATCCCTCCACTTCTGATCTAACTATCCTTGTAAATAGCAAGTTAAACATTTAAAAAAGTCAAATGAAAATAATATATAATTTTGTCAAATAGTTGTATGGTTCAGATTAGTAGATGAGCAACTCAAGTAAAAAAAAGTACATGAGCTACCCATTCCCGTAATTATCTTGGATGTGTATCCTATGGATTTGATTCACTTATTGATGTCAATCTTTCTTGATAAGTATTATACAAGTTTCGCAATTTTCGTATCACATTGATAATTGTCTCTGTTGACAATTTATGTCAGTGTGTTATCTTAACATGAATGGAGCCTCGATTCTTAGCTCAAACCTTGTTTCTCATCAAACCTAACGAACCAAGATCGAGCAAAAGCCTTCAAAGCCTTCAATGCAATTAGAGGTGGTCTAGAAGTAAAACTTAAGTTTAAACTTTTATATTGTCCGTTCAAATCCTACTATGACTATAATGTAAACAGAACTGTTTTGCGGGTTTATTAGTTTGCTGACATCCCGATGGTTTTATCTTGAGTTGTGTGATGAGTAGACTATCTTAAACTTTTCGTGTACTTGTGCTTGACTGTTTTCTGCTCTTTTCTGCGACCATCTGTTAATCAGCTTATGTAACGTCTGTTACATATTGGTTTGCACTATGATATTTCAATTTTCATTTAGTCCGTTGATATAAGTATATTTTTTATTTACTGTTTGTTGGATTTTTTTTAACTTGTAAAGAGGCAATTAATTAAAATATTGAGGAAGTTTATAAACGAATGAGATATGTATAAAAAAAATTTATAAACAAACACTAAGATGAAAACATATCATTAAAATGAGTACATAACTTCTCTTATCCTTTTCTTGATTTGGTGGTAAATTTGCCTTAGTAAAAATAATAACAGATAAGAAAATATACTTATGATGTCTGATGGAAGTGCAGAGAACGGCAGAGTAAAAATACGATGCAAATTCCGGTGGATAGCCTTCGCATAACTCCTTAATAGAAGTGGAGACCTTGTCACGAATAATTTCATACTCGTACAGAATAATTTCACCATAGCATTGTGGGAGATAATAGAGAGACAGAAAGGCAGAGATAGAATAAGAGAGAGATGATAACCGTGAAAGAGCATTTACTTTTATTTTTGCAGTTTATCTTATATCAGATATTTTATTTGTAATTTTTTAAACTATTGATATTATTTTGCAAATATTTGTTTCAAGTCTTTATAAGAGTTCTACACATAAACTAATAGTATAGATATATTCATAAAAATATGGATAATACTTAAACAACTTGTTAGCCGAACCGTTATACTATATATACCTTTGATCATTTTAAAATAACTCCGACGCCCTAAATTATTTCAATTTTAAGTGTAACGTGAACAATTTTTAGCAACATTTTATGTAATAATTACCTACTATTTGCTGAAGTATATAAACGTGATTGAGTTGACGGGGATGAGATGTAAGGTTAGAGTAAACCCGAATAGAGTTAATTAAGGATTGAACCATTAAAACAAAACTATTTAAGTATTGATCCGGGTATAAAATTTAATTAAGGATTGGTCCATTATTTTTAAAACTAATTAAAGATTAGTCCATTACTCAATAAATATAAAAGTTCTCTCAATTCTATTTATCTAATTTATCACTCTCTCTATAAAAAAAAAAAAAAACTCAAACTCTTTTTAAAAGGGTTCAAAAGGGTGCAGACTTTTTTTTAAAAGGTTCAAGTGTTCAGACTCTTTTTAAAAGGGTGCAGACTCTTTTTAAAAAGGTGCAGACTCTTTTTAAAAAGATTCAAAAGGGTTCAGACTCTTTTTCAAAAGGGTTCAGACTCTTTTCATAAAAGTTCAAAAGGGTTCAGACTGTTTTTAAAAGGGTTTAAAAGGGTTCGGAGTTTTTTTTTTTCGTTTTGTAATTTTTTTTGACACATGTCGCTCTCTGAATGGATGTCGCTGAAATGGACCAATCCTTAATTAGTTTTTGTTTCATGGACCAATACTCAATTAATTTGTAAATAAGGTAACAATACAAAATTTACCCCTGTTACTAATGAAATCAATAAATACATATGATTAAAAAAAATGAAATCAATAAATAAAGTGTAAAAGAAAGACAGAGATTTTAATTTTCAAAATGGAAATCAATAAATACATATGATTAAAAAAAATGAAATCAATAAATAAAGTGTAAAAGAAAGACAGAGATTTTAATTTTCAAAATTCCTATATAAATGGAAAGACCCACTTAGATACGGAATACAATTGTGTTTGACTATAATTACTATCAACGTTGTGTTTTCTTTGTTTCTCTAGATAGCAAAGGAAAACAAAAAAACAAAAATGTTCATGATCAAGAAACTAATAAGCACCTTAACTGGCCGTGGCCAAGATGGTAGTACCACATTAACAATAAACCCTCCTAATTTGTCTGATCTTCCAAAAGATCTACTATTGAAGATAATATCACGCCTTTTGTTAATCGATCGAATTCGTTTTCGAGTTGCTTGCTCAATCTGGACGCTCCCTATTTACCCTTGTAGAGACAAAGACCTGCCATGGGTTGTTGGTCATACATGGTGCACTACGAAAGGCCAAAAAAGAGTGAAGTTTACGGTTTTTGAACCATATCAGCTAACACATTATGCAGTCAACGAATTAACAATTCGAAATATGCGTACGTGTACGGATGCTCAAATTCTTGCCTCCAAGTATGGTTGGTTATTTTTAGTTTTGAGAGGTTCAACACATCACGTGGTAACTTTTGTCCTATTTTCGCCTTTAACCAAAAAAACTATTGAACTCCCCGACTTGCTATGGGATGGGCAATACAATACGTGTGTAGGAACTTTTTCTTCAAACCCAATAACATCCGACTGCGTTTTCTTTGTCGTTCTTACATATATTGAATGCAGTAAAATATGTATGTATCGACCTGGCATGTGTGGTAAGTCTGAATGGACCACTCAACGTTCATCTGAGGTTTATATTAGCAGTGTGGAATTCGTCGGAGAATATTTTTGTTGTCTAACTTGTACAGGGAATCTCATTAGGTATCGTCTTGACTGTATTTTGTCTACTTATTATATATTAAGACAACAACACAGGTTACATCACCCCGTCCACTCACCCCGACTTTTGCAAGCTGAAGTTGCACACCTTATTGACTACAATGGAGATATACTAAAAGTAGCGTACACACATACAACATACAAAGAGCTGAGTTACAAAGTGTTTAGACTCAAAAATTTGTGGTCAAAGCCATCGTGGGAACAATTAGATTTGTTTCCCGATTTGGCCATATTTTTTGACCACAGTACCTCATTTATTGTTCCGGCGACCGGGTCTAGAAATCATATGGCTAACAAGATCTTTTATTATGATTGCGATGGTAAGTGTAAAATTTACAGCTTTGAGGATAAAAGGACCCACATGTGGAAAGATGATAGACCGTACTATGGTTGGGGTTTCGAGAAAGAATCCAAACCCACATGGTTTCGACCTTCGCTACCACCCTGCTACCACCCTACAAAAAAGATTCAAGGCCATAATTGGGAAGGAAATTCTATCAACTCTATGGATCTATAGTTATATTATTTTTTTGATGGATCTATAGTTATAACTTTCAAATACTTTTCATTTTATGAACTCTTATTTAGGGCTTGCTTGGATATATCATATGAATGCAATTTAATTTGTTTTTCGGGTTTTGAAACATTTGTTGGTTTCAATTTTATGCTAATAACTATATTCTTCTTTGTCAACTTTATAAGTTAATTGAATGTTTTTAGCAGTATTATAATTTAGTTAGCAATTTGAATATAGGAAAAGGAAGAAATGCAATTTAGTTTTTAAACAATGGTATTCTTCTAGACCACCCATCATCGTGTCGGATGCTTTGAATGTTTTTGCTCGAGCTCGGATGGATTTAACAGTTTTTGTTCGAGCTCGGTTTCCTAGGGTTGATGAGAAACAAGGCTTGAGCTAAGACTCTAGGCTCCATTAATCAATGAGTGACTCTCTTTGAGTTTTCTTTAATTAAGGAAAAAAATATTGATGGTTTTGCAGTTGTACTATTAAGTCATGTACATAAGGTTTAATTAGAAATAACAATGGTCACTTAGTACTTGATTTTTATTTTAATCATAGACCTAATTCTCACACTTATGCAGAACTCTTGACTTTGCTTAATGGTTTGTTGATCTTTTACTCTCTTAGCTCTCTTGGCTTATATGATATTTCTTATTGAATCAGACTCTGAAATTGTGGTAAACTGGTGGAAGAATTTCAAATCACCCGGTTTAAAATTCATTAATTTTTGAAGAGATATATGTTTTTTTATGTCTATTGTTTATGCTAAATTTTCTCATATTTATAGTGAACAAAATCAAACTGCAGATGAGCCAGCGAAATTAGGAGACGATGACAACAATCTCACCTTTTTCAGGGCCTCACATTTGCCTAGAAAAATCCAATCCATTTATTATTTAGATAAAAAAAGAAACCTTAGAGGAAACAATTTTTCATTTGTATAATGAATTTTTGGATGGTTGGTCAGTGTGTAAGTGTGCTTATGATAATTTTGGTCAGAATCTATTAGTGTGTTATGGTGCACTTTTGATCTGGCCACTTATGTGATTTTTAAACTTAGGATGAAATTTGCTGAACTTTTTTATTTTCTCTTTTATGATAGCATTTTGAGTGGCTGGATATGTGATCACACACATCTAGGATAGCACTTCAAAATTGATGGAGAAATGGATTTTTTTTTCTTTTTTATCACTTTTATGATTGGCTTATAAGTGACCAAATAATGTATTTATTCACGTGTTTGGTGTACACTTATACTGGCTTAAGAAGTGATGTATTGCTGGATTTGTATTATAATACTGGGGTTCTCAGATTAATTGTATCTGTGTTGAAGTTACCGAATATAGTTGTATTGAAGTTATAATAGCTAGCATGAATGTTGGTATACGAAAAGATCGTATTTTTAGTATTCTTTTCATGTTGGCCTTGTACATTTTACTATTTAACCTTTAGGGATGTTAGTTATGATTTATTATATTTGAAATTGTATACTTATCTCTCATATGAGTAAGATGAGATTTTTGGATAATGAATTTGACTTACTGATATTTATTGATTTCAGTGATATTACGTTTTTAATCTTTAGTCTTAAGATCTATTTGATCTCGGAATAGGAGAGTCATAAGGATAAGGACAATAAGCACTAAGAGTAAAGTCATCGAAGCAAAATGTCACTGATCTTGATAAAGTCAAGTTTTGTTGTGTATTAGCTATTTTCTCTTTATTTGATTCATTAAGCTTATATTACTATATTTTAATTTGTAACCAGACTATTTATGTTTTGAATTGTAAACCATCATGGAAGATTTGTTCCATGATTAAGACATTTTTTTTTGTTTATTAATAAATAGCTCGTTCATTAAAAAAAAAAATACACACAATTTTACAATTACTTCAACCAGGTAGACGTTTGGATTTACTTTTACATTTTATTTTAATAATAACTCTACTCCATAACTAGCTAATGAATCTTTTTTTAAAAAAAAAAAACTAGCTAACGATGGCACATAATTATTCTTCATTTCTACAGTTCCACTGGTACAGTTTCAAACAATACGTCAATAGCTACAAAATCATTAGGCACGTCTATAAAATTTTGTACACACCTAATAAAGGAAATATGACACTATTAAACTAATATTGAGAAAGATAAGATGAGAAGTCAAAGAAGGTGATACTAATGAACTTACTTACTCAAATCTTTATTTAGCAGGCGTTTGCTCGCCACATTTGGTATATCTCCCTTGTAGTCAATAAGGTGAAAAAATAGCCAATCTGGTGAGTGTGTGTGGTCCGTGTACTGGATATGTTGTGGTCTTATTATATTAAAGGTGGACAAATCATAGCCAAGAGTATGAATTAAGAGATTCCCCTTCATTGTTAGACAATAGAGAGCTCCTTCGATGATTTCCACAATGCTGCATAACCCTAGGCCAACTAAAGTTTGAGTCGTCCATTCAGCATTACCATAGGCGACAGGTCGATACATACTCATAGTAAGTTTACCCCGTGGTCCAGAAGGATTCATAACAGCAAAGAAAACACTGTCGTTGGACATTGGGTCCGAAGAAAAAGTTCCTCTACGGATGAACGGGGATTCACACGATATTGCACACCCAAGTTTGGGAGTTTTATAATTTTCTTGGTGAAAGGCTAAAATAGAATACATTTTAAGGGTTGAATAAAAGTTTTCAAAAATAAAAATAACCAACCATTCGTGAAGGCGATAACCCGAACATGTGTAGTTTCTTTAGCTTGGATTCTTAATTCACTGGTTGTATAAGGTCTAAGATGATATGGCTCGGAAAGGGTAAACTTGACCTTTAGTTGCTGAGTACGTTTATGGCACCACGTATAATCGACCACCCATGGCGGTGTTGGTTTCCGTGTACGAAATAACAATTAATAATAATAAAAGGACTAAACAAGAATTAATTAAAACCAGTGTAATCTTTATTAATTTTCAAATGAAATACAATAAACTGATTACAACATGTAGGTACTGAAAATAATTAAAGCAAACGTTATTAGATTATTATTAATTAATAATCTGATGTACTGAATTGCAATAAATAGAAACTGCCGGACTGGAAAGTACAAACTTAACAGCCGGACTGTTCTGTTTGAAATTGAAATTACAGGACTGAATTGAAACTATTCTAATTACAGAATAGTAATTACAGCAAAAAACAGAACTTTAAACTAATTACAGATAAGTACAAACAGAATATAAAGCTACAGCTAAGGACAGCAATTGAAATACTAAAATAAAAAGGACATAATTGAATGCGTAAATGAAATAGACAGAATTAAAAAACGTAAATGAAATGGACAGAATATAATAAAAATAAGACGAGGCTACTGTTAACAGTATGCCCTTAACCGATATTCGCCCAACCACCTTAAGGTTTCTGGTTGCGTTGGCGCTTCGATCCCAAGGTACAACGTCTCGGATGACTCGCCGGAAACTGGCGACGAGTCAAGGTCGAGCTGTTGGTGGGTGGTTCTCTCTGGTTCTAAAATGTAATGCTGTTTTTGAGAGATGATATATGCTTCTGTATTTTATTTCAGAATGTTGTCTATTTGACATGTGGGGGTCTGCCTATTTATAGGCTTGCTGAGTATCTCAGCCATTAAGGTCACTTTACTACTGTCAGTTTTCGAAATTCGAAACTGCAGTATTAACTTTGCAATCAAATTATATTTATTGCAACAGTTACAGTTTTGCTGGAAGCTTTTCCCGAACAGGCGCACTTTTTCCGAACAGGCACGCTTTTCCCGAACAGGCACGCTTTTCCCGAACAGACGCACTTTTTCCCGAACATGCACGCTTTTCCCAAACAGGCGCACTTTTTCCGTTGAGTTAAAACTCGTCGAGCAAGCCCGCCCGTCGAGCAAGCCCACTCGTCGAGCAAGCCCGCCCGTCGAGCAAGCCCGCCCGTCGAGCAAGCCCGCCCGTCGAGCAAGCCCGCCCGTCGAGCAAGCCCGCCCGTCGAGCAAGCCCGCCCGTCGAGCAAGCCCGCCCGTCGAGCAAGCCCGCCCGTCGAGCAAGCCCGCCCGTCGAGCAAGCCCGCCCGTCGAGCAAGCCCGCCCGTCGAGCAAGCCCGCCCGTCGAGCAAGCCCGCCCGTCGAGCAAGCCCGCCCGTCGAGCAAGCCCGCCCGTCGAGCAAGCCCGCCCGTCGAGCAAGCCCGCCCGTCGAGCAAGCCCGCCCGTCGAGCAAGCCCGCCCGTCGAGCAAGCCCGCCCGTCGAGCAAGCCCGCCCGTCGAGCAAGCCCGCCCGTCGAGCAAGCCCGCCCGTCGAGCAAGCCCGCCCGTCGAGCAAGCCCGCCCGTCGAGCAAGCCCGCCCGTCGAGCAAGCCCGCCCGTCGAGCAAGCCCGCCCGTCGAGCAAGCCCGCCCGTCGAGCAAGCCCATGTGTGGTACACAATACACACATGTGTATATGGACACACTACTTGATATCCACATGGGATACCCTAGTATATATATTGTAAAAATCACTCATGATTTTCCAATGTGGGATAACCCTCATGGGTTAAATCCCATTTCTTTTCTCATTTTCCAGCATTGGCTTTATTGCCTCTTTCGAGTACCAACCTTCGAGTCCAATTATCATTCACACCCTTCCTCCGAATAGGTCATGCGATATACCGTTGTGAAACTAGTCGCACGAGCTACTCAACCGCATTGAGTATGGCCTCAGAAAAACTGAGGAGTCGCATTGAAAATTGATTCAAAGATGGTCCCTGACCACTTGGAACAACCATGTATAAAATACATGTTTTCCTACATTTTTCCAACAGGCGGTTCTTCGTAGCTAGGTGGGCTATCAGGGAGCCTCCAGTCATGGCAAACAGCACGAAAAAAGACGCAATAGTATCTCATATAACAGATCTTGTGGAAACTTTGACCAGTCAAGAGAGTTTGTTACGTTATTGTGCTACTACCCTCTTGACATTTGGCCACAATATTGACCTCTTCCCTTTTTCCAGCCAATTTTTTTTGGTTTTAGTTTAAATTCTTGGCTTTCTAAAGAAAAAAAGAAAACGAATATAATGTAAATTAAGAACACGCATACAATTATAGGTGGTCTAGAAGTATATATAACTTAAGTACTATAAGTTTTAGTAATGTCTTGTTCAAATCCATGTTTTAAATAGCGTTATCATAGCGTTTTTTTTTAAGAACGCTAAAAGCGCAAATAGCGTTGTTACATAGCGTTTTGCGGTGTATTTTTTTTTTGCCTAAATACATATAAATTTAGCATTAAATTCAAAACATCTAATAAAAATTAACTAAATATATATAAAAAAAAAGTTGTAACTAATAATCACAAAATGATTATACTTGAGATGCCAGAATATTTACTTTGTTTGCAAGAGTTTTGAGGTTTGATTCTCTTTAAACTCCAATAATTTCATTAAAATTTTGAAGAAAAAAAAAAAAAAAAATTTACTGCACCTGCTATAGCGTAAATAGGGTACGCTATAGCGTAAATAACATTTCTATAGCGCGAATTTAGCGTTTTTCCATTCAAATAGCGGTTTATCATAGCGTTTTTCGATCGAAAAACGCTATTTCACGAAATATTAAAACAACGGTTCAAATCCTACTATGACTAGGTGAGAGGATTTTTTAAGTAATTGTTCAGGTCCATACTTGTTTAGTGGTATAAGTAAATTATAGAAGTATACGTTTTTAAAAGTATGTTTTTCACATGTTACTTTCTCCATACTTTTTTAGTTACAACCCAAACACATTTTACTTTCTAAAGGAAAAGCATTGAAAAGTAAGATTTTCATGGGTTTACCAAACAACCTGTAGCGTGAAGACTTTAATTGTCGAAACAAAATCGAGCTTAAGGGATTTCTAGAAGATCTACACTCAGATTTGGTTAACTTTATATCTAAATTTATATAGAGTTATGTAATTGCTCAAAAACTGACTTGCATTTTTTCCTTTTCCTAAATTTAAATCACGAACTAAATATAATATTGCTAAAAACATTCACCTGAGTTAAAGTTGAAGAAGAAGAACATGCATAGTTATCAACTTGAAATTGAAACGACAAATGTTTCAAAACCAGAAAAACAAATAGATTGAGTTCATAAGCTATATCCAAACAAGCCCTAAAATTAATAGTAATCGAAAGTTATAACTAGAGATCCATAGAGTGGATAGAGTTTCCTTCCCGGTTATCTTCTTGGATCTTTCAGCAACAGTTGAACACTATATTGTTGCTAAATTTCAGCAATAAGCCGTATAGTATCAGACAAACTGTTACTAAACTGTTGCAATCGAGATTTTTTTTAGTGATAATGCTTCTTTTACAAGGAATGCGCATTCGATTATTTGAATTTTATTTATTATCATCAACACTTTTGTGACATATTAGGGTTGTGAAAGAATTAACATATAGTACAATACAACTATTAGGATGTGTAGAAGATGATAAAATATATTCCAGTTAGAGGTAAGTATCTTGGATGTATGTATACATTTGGTTTCACTTATTGATGTCAATCTTTGTTGAAGAGGATATTAAGTTATGATAGAACATAAAAATTAGACCCGAATATTCTATTCGGGTAATAATCAATCCACTTTATAAATGGGTATCCAACGCTTAAATGGGTCATCACATGCCTTTTATAAGAGAATAATGTAGTTACTATCAAAAGCCCAAGCCCACTTAACTAGGGACCCATGTCTGAAAAACCTCCTGAGATGGAGACATTTGTCAACATCCTAGAAAGCATAGTTGCCTATAAATAGCCAACTACCCCTCCTAGAAATGGACCAAAAAATCTATCCAAAAAATATAGAGAGAAGTTGAGAAAAGAGAGAAACTAGTCAAAGCTTAGCCTGGAAAGAAGCAAGCCGAACAGCGAGAGAGCCGAATATCGAAGAGAAAGAAGAACGACCAAGATAAGAGATTATGCAGTCAAATCGAGCACAATTGTAATAAAGAAGTACCAATCCGAGCAAGTGTAACAATCCGAACAAGTGTAATAATCCGACCAATAATAAAGATCAAGAAATATCCATTATTTACCGATTGATTTACCATTATTATATTGTTGAAAAGCCTAACGTGATCGCCAAAAGTTATGGTTTTATCAAATGGCGCCGTCTCCGGGAATCATCTAGTTCCCAACTAGCTTAGACTTCGAATACCAATACTCTACCAGACGAGCGACAATGGTGACCAATATAGAAGAAACCCATCCCGAGATAGTAGAAACCAATAACCAACACGTGCAGATTAGCCAACAAGACCTCGACGATCTACTCGCCATCCGCGATAGATACGACGCTATCCAGTCCGAAAACCAACCGCCAACCTTCAATGTCCACCGAGAACAACCGATCGAACAACCCCAACAGATTGAAGGGATCGTCGAAGAATACCAAACGTTCTCGGAAGATGAGCAAGCCTTGCCCGTACTAAGACGCGCAAGAAGACGCATACCCGGATCCCAGGCAGGACCGAGCTCATGAGTTCCTTTGCCAACGGCCTCAGTCAACTCTGGTGCCCGTTTACAAACAAACGAAGCTGACCGGCTTGGTATGCCTGAAGGTCATGAACTCGAACAGTTGTCCCGATTACCGACTCACCCACCAAGGATGATTACACCACCCACGGTGGAAGTACAACACATCGTTCCAATAGCCGATGAAAGGAACAACGCCCAGCTGCAAGCTCAGCTGGCAGCGTGTATGACGGCCATGGCAGCAGCCGGCATCATATTGCCGAATACTCAACCTGCCAATGCAGACAAAGACCCACGTCGTGAAGCGGAAGATTCCGCCTATAGGGCCGCCTTGGAAGCGGCGGACCGACGACCAGATACAGGATTGCCCCATTAAGGGGGCAACGTCCCGATAACGATCCCTCCGACCTTCGCCCACCTAAACGCGTATACGGAACATGTCCTCGACAGAAATCCGAAGGACGGTAGGTATCCCGAACACGGGATCGGGGGAGGATAGGGACCGCCACCACACCAGGGGGGATACACCCCCCCTACCAAGCCACGGATGAAGCGTTCCAACAGGCTTGGAACGTATGCCAAGAAACCCCATATACCGAACAGATCACGCGGTACCGCAACCCTGTGGGGTTCGTCATCTCCGAGTTCAGGCTCTATGATGGAAGGAGTTGTCCCATCGACCATCTGAGGCACTACAAGACGAAGATAGAGCTGTGGAGTGATGACCATGCGATGATGTGCAAGTTTTTCAAAAACAGTTTGGGGCAAGAGGCTTCGTCGTGGTACCATAACTTACCACGGGGCTCTATAAGAGACTGGGCGGAGCTGCTAAGAGCGTACTCCACCCGATACGCTGCTCATCGGAAGAAGAAGGTTAGTATTGAAACCCTTCTAAAAATGACGATGATGCCAAATGAAAGGCTCAACGACTACTGCATACGTTTCATCGACGTAGCAAACCAGATTCCACAGTACGCCAATAATATAGCCATCCAGAACTTTATCAACTCCATCCCTAATAGCTATTGGGCGAGAAGAAAGTTCATAGGCAAAAATTTTCCGACCACTGATTCCCTGCTAGCCTATTGTACCCACCTCACCGATAAAAACGACGAACTGCGTATCCTCAACCGAAGTCTACCAAGAAGAGAATCGGTCCGAGAGGCACAGGTGGGTCGCAAAAGAGTTAGAAATAACCAGGGAGAAACATTCAAACCGACCAGAAAGGACAAAGGTCCCGAGGTCCATAGCAGGGTAGAGCGACCACGAGAACCTGAGCCCAAACCGCTCCAAATCGCATACCCAACACCGATCAACGAACATAAACCCCTCCAGCTCACCTACCCTGTACCAACCAAGCAGTCACAACAAGGCCAATTCCAGGGAAGGGAAAAGCAAAAGAGCTTCGAACTGGTCGAATTGAGATACTCTTTCAACCTGTCGGCTGAAGATATCCTCAAGAATATCCACAGAGAAAGCTGGTATTCACGGCCAGCGCCGCTCGCTACCCCCCCTGAGCATAGAGACCCCAAGCTTTTCTGCGCCTATCATGAGGACTACGGACACCTCACCGAGCACTGCCGTAACCTACGGTGGAAAATGAACATGTGGGGCGATGCGGGATACCTGGCCAAGTTCATCAAAGGCGTCGGAAATAAAGGCAAACAACTGGCCATTGAGGGAGCCGACAACCGGCAAGGCAAAACAATCAACGTCGTTCATATGTCACGACCCAAGGGCACGGGTGGGGAACGATCACGACAATGGCAACTGGCACACTTCGGCCAGGTAGCCAGGGCGTCACAAGCGTCGACCTCCAAACGACAATGCACGCCGCGACGACATCCACCCATTTCCTTCTCGGATCTGGACGAAGAAGGGGTGATTTACCCCCACGGGGATGCCATCAACCTCCGTGTTCAAATAGGCCTTGACACGGTCAGCAGGGTGCTTATCGATCAAGGAGCCTCTTGTGATATCATGTACAGAGAACTCTTCGACAAGATGGAACTCAAGCTGCAAGATCTACAGCCCACCGATGTCACACTGATCGGGTTCATCTCCGAGACAACTAAACCGTTGGGAAAGATCGTCATAAGTGTCACTACGGTATCCGTATCAGTTCCCGTTGAGTTCTTAGTGGTAAACGACAACTCCGGCCACAACGCGATCTTGGGTCGACCTTGGCTTCACGCCATGAAGGTCATACCCTCGACCTACCACCAAAAAGTCAAATACCCAAATGATCGGGGAGAGATCGAGACAGCCAGAGGATGTCAAGAAGATTCAAG